>CM038214.1:350990136-351141228 GCA_021442155.1 Cymbidium sinense | reverse complement strand
ATCCTCTCTAAGGTGCGAGAGAAGGGATGCTTTGGGAGGATCACACTTCACCTCCACCCGATTTAGTACCCGCAGGTTAGCTTAGAGTAGGAGGTTGTATCTTTGGCCTCCATTGGTTCTATGCGGGTTGGGGATCTTCTGATTAATCGAGCTTTTTGACTTGAGATCTATTATCCCACGCGCATGGGGAAACATCTACGGCAAGAGGACGGGGAGGCACGCCTTGCAATTGAGATCACTAGTCGAGAGAGGCGAAGGTTTGGTCGGCATTCAGTGGCCTCTACGCTCATTGATTTTCCTGATCAGCATGCTACCCATGTTGATCACACAGACAGTATTCTACATATAGGGATGGACCCATCATAAGAGATGGGTCCCTGTTCTAAGAGAGTTGGTGGTGTCTCCACCACACCGCTCTACCCCCCATCCATCATCACCTGTTCATGTCGTAGCATCTCCAATTTCACCGAAGGCCATGAAGGCCACATCTGGGGAGAAGCATACTCCGTTGGTGATCTAGCTTTGGCCAAAGGATCCCATTCCATCTACACCACCTATTGTGGTGAAGCTGACCTCTCCCACTCAACCTTCTATCCTAGTTGTGGTACGGAAGGAATGGCGACCTCGAAGCAAAGTGATCATCCTTACACCAACACCACCAATTCAGCAAGACATAGAGATGGTTGCAGCTATTGTAGAAGGAGCAGATGATAGCCCAGTTGCATCCATGATCATAGAACCTCCTAGAAGTGTCCTTTCAGTTAGTGAGTCGAGTGTGTCTCTTCTAGCGAGTATATTCCTCATAGGATTGATTCTCCAATAGCAGGGGAGGTCCGCTACCTCTCAGTACATGATAGTGATCACTGCCGGTCAAAAATCATTCATGCTTATTGATTTATCATTCTCTAGAGGACATAATGGCACATTATCTTATGGAAAAGAAAGAAATTCTAGGATACGATTGGTTTGATGAGGAGAAGGTTATTTATTGGGAGACTTAGTAGGGGTTTGCATGGTAGATAGCAGGGGATCCCTCCCTAGAGAGCAGTAGGCTATGGAAGGTGATGAGGCCGAGTAGGAAGATACAACCCACTCGCACCAACACCTCCTAGCATAAAAAAAGTAGGAAGATGAAAAGATAGATAAGATGGTGAGATAGCTTGAGGACTTATTAGCAGCAGTCTCAGTGCTTCAAAATAAGCACCGGTTCATCCTACCATGAGACTAGTCGGAGTTAGTGCATGTCTTGGACCCAGCCAAGACCTTACCTCCCATTGAGCAAGGTAGCACTAGCATGTATAGAAGGTAGTAGAAAGTACCTCCATACAAGAAAAAGATATAAAGTCCATGGTTGAGCAGTAGGTGAAGGAAGAGTTGGCTCAAGCCCGGGGAGGATCATCAGTTCCAAAGGGTAGACCCTACCTAGAGGAATTTGATGCAATCCAATATCCCAAGGGTTCGTGCCACCTTCCTTCAAGAGTTTTGATGGTAGTGGAAACTTGAGGCAGCACATCGCCCATTTTAGAGCTAGTTGTTGCAACATCGGTGGCAGTGACGCTTTGCTTTTTTGTGTCTTTGTTAGTAGCCTAACATGGATAGCTTTTGATTGGTATGCTTAACTTCCCAATAATTCAGTGAAGACATTTTTTGAGTTGGAGCAACTCTTCATCAAAGAGGTTCTTGTAGCTTAAAGGTTATTATGGGATCTCATTGTAGCACAACAACACCCAGGTAAGTCCTTTGTTGACTACATTCTTAGATGGCATAACCTGAGTATGAAATGTGAGTCACAGCTATCCGAACAACATGTCATTAAGATTCTTCTAAAGAATATCCATGGCCTAGTCACCTTCATGCTTAAGGGCTTCACTATCAAAACTTTTGAGCTATTCAACAAGGCTAGTCTCCAAGGTGAGGCCAAATAGTCACCTTTTCAAGATTAGCTGCCTAAGCTAAAAAGTAGCAGAAGGTCAATGAGAAGAAGTTGGGAAAAGTGATAGCAGTTGATAAGGGAAGACTAGAGATCATTTGTGAGACCACGACCTCAGTGACCTTTCCACCTCCTCCACCACCAGGTAGCCCTACCACAGCCTTCATGGCCTACATCTCCTCAGCCATATCATCACCAGCAGTGGCACACTTGCCTCTAGGTAGATATGGTTCACCTACTCTTTTAGATAAGCTTAAAGCCTTATTCATTTAAGAGGTAATCAAGAAGATATTTAAGAACCTCTTAAAGAAGCGATTTTTTAGCTACCCGAACTAGAGTGAAGTAGGCAAAAGCCATGATCCTAACTTTTGCCCCTACCAGCGTATGCTAGGTCATATTTTGGAAGATTGCTTCACCTTCAAGGATTGGCTTGAACATAGCTTCAAGACCAATGCTAGTTATCTGAAGGAATACCTTATGGAACAACCATCCAATTCCATCAAGGTAATCCTTGGGGATACTTGCATTCTCAAAACTAAAGAAGGTTGGGATATCTCCTTATCCAAAACCTCTAAAAGATCATTCAGAAGACTTTCCCTAGGTGCTAAGTTAGCTCAAACCTCCAACATCAAGGAAGGTTTGCAAGTTACCCGTACCAACTCAGGGAAAGGGGGAACTCAATAGCAGCAATAGCATCGTAGCTATGGGGATAGTCCGGTGCCACCATCCAAGTCCGACCTCAGTCCCTGTTGCGCTACCAGACTTATCCTAGTTGACTTGCTCTTCTACTTACTAGTAGAACTCTTGTACCAGTGGATAAGGGCATCAAATCCATTACCCCTCTTACTTTACTTGACTTCTACTTTGTACCTCCTATCAAATCCAAGAAATTAAAGAATAAAGCTAGCTTGAATTACATCTATGTCACTACTGATAGGTTGTCTTCTTCTATTCCTAATGATAACTCTTCATGTCATAATAGCTATAATAATTTCGATCTCCCTCTTTCTGATTCAGATTCAGACTTTCCCACTCTAAACACTATGGGTTTTTCTCTTGAGATAGACTTGGAATCATCCAATTCTAAGGGTCCCATAAGAGAAGCTGTAGGTGAGCCTGACGTGCAGGTAGAACCTTCCATTACCCTTCCACAAGAGGTCACCGAAGTCAACCTCCGTAGTGGCAAGGTTCTACCTCCTAGGGTAGCACATGAAGATAGAGGGGAATAAGACATCGATTATAGAGAAGCCCCTCCAAAATGATCCACCCTTGGATATGCTTATGGAGGATCAGCCCAAGGTGGACTACAATGTCCTCTCATCTAAGAAAGTTTCATCTAAGCTAAGCATATAGATGCCTCATCTTATCCAAAGAGATGAGGAGTCATTAATAAACTCTCCTTGATCGAAATATGCTTAGCTCAGCTAACCGCTATTCGTGAAGAGGCACATTATGCAAAAGAATACCAAAGGATGACTTTCATAGATGAAGACCTTCTTCTGGGAGAATTGGAGCACAACCGTCCCCTCTATATCATAATTGACATGGGCAGATTCAGACTTGCTAGAGTTCTCATCGATTCAGGTGCATCGGTAAACATTATGAGTCTAAAGACTCTTGCCTATTTGAGGATTAACATCTCCACACTCTGAGGATATCGGATGATGTTAAGAGGATTCAATGAACAAGGCGAGAGGGCTTTAGGTTCCATAGTGTTACCCATGGAGATAGGTGACTGGAAGAATGAAGCCAAGTTTTACATAATTGATTTGAATACTTCATTCAAAACTTTGGCAGGCCTAGGATACATCAGAACAAGATGATTCCATCCTCTCCATCAATTCATCAAATTAGAAAGGATGGGATTGAATACATGTCAATGGGGATGAAAAGTCATTTTAGTTAGAGGTTGAGATTTATGAGGATGCGACCTACTATCTTCCCCAAAACACCCTTTCTCATCAACTTGGATAAAATTCAAATACAAATGCAAAAGAAAAAGAAGAAAAAGAAAAAGTAAAAGAAGAAAAAGAAAAAGTAAAAGAAAAAGAAAAGAAAAATGAAAATCCAAGTGAACAAGAAGGGGGAATTGAAGATGAAATAGATCCACATATCACATTCCATCCACAGTTCATTCCATCATATGGACATGTGGGTGGGATGACTCAACCTCCACCAGGCAGAGGCTGGGGCAGAAACAGAGGCAGTTCCAGAGGTGGAAGACCCCCCGGTTGGCCATTAGCCAATAGGGGTTATGTTCCAGTTCATAGGAGTACCCCTATTATTCACATAGACATTGAATCCAGCTTGAAGGATGAGTCTAATTTGATTAGAATACCCAACCCCTCAGTTCCATTGGAGGTGACTTTGATCCAAACAATGATGATGGGCCTCAGACAAAGCAAGTATTGAATCAAGTTTATGTGAGACTATTAGGCATTGGCGGCCTTTAGCTCTAACCTCACTTTCATCTCAAAAGTTAAAGGTTTAGTAATTAAAGAAGCCCCTAAGTCTTCCAAAGATATGAAACCGAAGAGATTCTTTTTGGGATCATCATCCTCAAGTCTTGAAGTTGATGTAGAACTTGAGGAAGATTCATTTAAAGAATTAATGTAATTACCACTTGAATTTTATTTGCCTTGTGTTCATAATCTAATACAGAAAGGTTTGGTTCCTCAGACATGGTCCAGGCACAGGTTAGAGTATTTTAAAAAGCTATGAAATAATACAGGCAAGGAAGCACAATCAAGAGTAGGATTAGGATTCGATACAGTGGGTCTGATAGGTTCTTTTCACACAACACCAACTCTTATGAGAATGTGTGTTTAGAAAACTCAGATGATCGAGATGATCTCCAAATCAAGGATGTACCTCCAAAATTTGAAGAAGATTCATTCAATAATAGACAAGCTAAAAGAAATCAACCAGGATAGAAAGTCCACGCAACTACATCTTCATTCTTTGAATGAAGAAGAAACCAATGACTTAGTTAAGCTATTGGCTGAGCTTAAAGACTACTTCGCATGGAGTTATGAAGAGATGCTCGGATTATCTCCAAATGTAGTAGTCCATAAGATAGGAATAAATCCTAACGCTATCCCTATCAAGCAAGCTCCTAGATGCATACGATTAGAAATCGAATAATAGGTCATTTCTGAAGTCAAGAAACTGATCGATGCTGGTTTCATCAGGGAAGAAAAGTACCCTACTTGGTTAGCCATTGTCATACTAGTTAAGAAGAAGAATGGCCAAATTCACATTTGCATCGATTTCAGGGACTTAAATAAGGTGTGTCCTAAGGATGAGTTTCCTCTTCCTATAATAGAGTTAATGGTGGACATTGCCTCATCTCATGCAATGTTTTCTTTCATGGATGGGTCATCTAGCTACAACAAAATCAAAATGTCTCCTGAAGATGAAAGAAACACCACTTTTTGAACCTCGATCAAAATATTTTATTATAAGGTCATGTCTTTCAGCCTTAAAAATGCTGGTGCTACATACCAATGGGCCATGACTCAGATCTTCAATGAACTCATCCATCATCAGGTTGAGAGCTATGTTGATGATCTAGTAGTCAAGAGCAGAGAAAAGGAAGACCATCTCTTTGACTTAAGAGTAGTTTTCAAATAGTTAACATAATATAACCTCAAAATGAATCCTTCAAAGTGTGCATTCAAAGTAGCTTCAGGAAAATCCTTTGGGTTTATTGTCGACACTAGAATAGAGATAGATCCTAAAAAGATCAAAGCTATCTTAGAAATGCTATCTACTAAAAGTTTAACACAATTTCGATTGTTCCAAGGATGGCTGGCATATCTGAGATGCTTTATGTCTAACCTATCATGGAGATGCAAGCCATTTTCAGCACTTGTCAAAAAGGTTGCCAAGTTCAAGAGGGATGATAAGTGCCGATGCCTTTGAAAACATCAAGTATTTGGTGAAGCCTAGTTCTAGCGAGCCCTATCAGCACTCATCCTTTACCCTATTGCATTAGATGACTTATTCGATGCTTTGTTGGCCCAATGATGAAGGAAAGGAGAGCTCTCTACTACCTCGCCATCCCTCGATTCTGCAAGTGAACTACCGCCTATTGAGAAACATTACTTGGCTTTGATCTTTGCTTCCCAAAAGCTATGTCATTATATGCTTTCTCAAAAGGTGAACTTGATCTCAGAACAATCAACTGCTGATCTCATGAAATGGTCAATGTTATCGGATGGTTGGCGATGATCATGATACTTTCATAGTTTGACATTATATTTGTACCCCTCGTGCGGTAAAGGATAGGTACTACTAGAATTTCTTAATAACACACCTACTTTCTATTGATTCACCGCTTAATGATGATCTCCCTGATGAACAAATCATGAACTTAAGGGAGGCTGACAACCTCCGATGGGAGATGTATTTTGATGGTGCAGCTTTTTTTTCATAAAGGGGAAGTACCACGATCTATTCTCCCAAGAAAGGCAGGAGTAGGAATAGTTCTTCTAACTCCAGACCACGATATGATGAGATTCTCATACTATTTATCCAACCCCTGCACCAATGAGCAGTGAGGCTTTGATTTCCATCTAGAGTTAGCTATCATAAATATGTCAAGAGCATCAACATCTATGGGATTCTTAGTTGGTCATCAACCAAATCGGTCTTACAAGGTTCTCAAAGCTTCATCATTACCATGTATATACCATGAAGCTATTGGCCCAAATTCCAGAAGTCACCATCTACAAGGTTCTTTGAGCAGAGAACGCAATAGTAGATGCTTTGGCTAAACTTGTCAAAGAATTGGCATGTCTGGAAGAAGAGTCCATTCCAATAAGGGTCTAAAATAGACAAGTCCTATCCCTTATTGATGTTGAACTCATCGAGAGACTTTCTCTTGAAGGGAGGTTATCATTGCCAAAATGGACAAGGAGCTGGATTAGAGGCAACCATTCATAGACAATTTGAACACTAGTAAACTACCTCAAGAAAAGTCACAAGCCCATTAGGTGAAACAGGGAGCTCTCTCCTACACTCTCATTGATGGCACCACATCGATCCTTTGACTAAATGTGGTTACATTATTTAGACAAACATGAAGCTCATTGGCATTATGGCAGGTGCATTCATTTATGTGAGCACATCGTCAGTCGAAGATGAAGAGAAGATCAAATGACTTGGATACTCGCGGCCTTGATGATGTCGTTGCATGGATGTAGCTAGGAGATGCCATCAATGTCGTACGTGTGGTCCTCCACCAAGCAACATTCTACATTCTACATTTACATTGGCATTATTTATTTGAGTGTTGGGGTACTGACATTGTGGGTTCGATTGATCCTCCTTCTTCCAAGTGTCACTAGTTCATCTTAGCTCCCTATTACTTTTCCAAGTGGGCGAAGGAAATCCCACCCAGAGAGGTCACAGCTCAACATGTGCTTCAATTTTTTAGGAACCATATCATATATAGGTTCAGGGTACCTTGACAAATTATATTCAATAATGGTACTGCATTCAAAAGCATAAAGATTAGCAGCTTCGCTAGAAGACACTATATAGATTGGAGATACTCCACCATCTACAACCCAAGAGCAAATGGCTTAGCAAAAGCATTCAATAAAACTCTCAACCAAATATTTAAGAAGACTCTTGATGACAACAAGGGGCAGTGGAATGAGCAGTTGGTTGAAGCCTTGTGGGCTTACCACACCACATACTGAACTCCAACTCAATCTACCCTATTTTCCTTAGTGTATGGGTCTAAAGCCGTTCTACCTTTAGAAGTTCAACTCCCATCACTAAGGATAGCATTAAAGATCATTAAAGATCAGAATGCAAAGTTTTGTTAGAAGAGCTTAAAGGTTTGGAGGAGAGTTGCCTATGGGTGTGCCAGAACCTCGAGTTGTACAAAGTAAAAAATGATTTAAGCTCACAACAAGCTGGTCCGACTTAGGTATTTCCATGAAGGAGAACTTGTGTTAGTCCTAAGAAGAGCAATTGTTGCTCATTGAAAGATGGGAGGCAAGTTTGAACCCACTTGGGAAGGCCCCTATGCTATAGAGAAGGCCTACCAAGGAGGATCATATCAGCTCATCGATTGTAAAGTGGAACAATCGATGCTTCCAAATAATGGGTTCTATCGAAAGAAATATTACCCATGAAATAAATCATGTTTGAAAATTATTATTAATAAAAAGAACAAAATCAGATTCCATTCATCAATTCCTCTCTTCTTTCTAAGCATTATTGCTTGTCTTGCGAATCTGCCATGACGTGTTTAGGGTAGGTGTAAGAGTCCCCCAGTGGCATCCTATCCCTCTTTCACATCACAAACACAACCTCCCGATGCTATTAAAATAGGTATGAGAGAACCCAAGAGGCATCCTATTTTGATTAACACAACTAAGTTAGTTATAAGAAAACCCGAGCGACATCCTTTCTTAGTGGGAATTCTCAGTTTCCATCCATGGTTTCATTTCATCAAACTCCCCAGCATCATTAGGACAGGTGTGAGAAAACCCAGGAGGCATCTATTCTTTTTAACAGATGCACAAAAACAAACACATATCTTTTGTCTTGGGTTGTTTTGATATGGGAGCAAGCCACTTGTGGCACTCACTCATTAGCTACTATAGGTCGGGTTTAGATGCTACCTTACTAGTATGTTACCCCAGTGGTCATTTGTTGGAGGATGTGAGTCCCTACGCTTTCTTCTTAACTTGATCATTGCAAACCAATGAGTGCCTTGTTAGTATTATAGATTTCACTGCCCAGCTAGTAAACCACCTCATGTTGATTTTGTTTAAGATGATGTGTGTCTACGAGCTTTCTTCTTGAACTAATCATCATGATCTAACTAGGTCGAGTATATTTGAGGTTTACGATAAGTCCCTCAGAGGCTCCTTTCCTCTTGACTACATTTGAGTTGATATAAGTCCTCCAACAGCATTCACTCAGTAATCACCCTAGGTCAGATGGCACCTGTCGAGCCAAAGATAGACTATCCTAACAATTAGTTCCACTATAGGAGGATGTGAGTCCCCGAGCTTTCTTCCTAGGCTGATTATTACAAATCGATGGGCACCTTAGGTTGGTTAATGTTCACTATGCTAACAACTCACCCGGAGTACACCACTCTTGACATGAGTCCCAAGCTTTCGCTTGAGTTGACAAACACTTGTAGATATATGATTAGCCATGTCATCTCTCAGGTGTTTGGATTAAGCCTTAGGCCCCTACCGGCATTCTATTTGGATCACGTCCTCTGCGACCCCATTTAGACACTACGGGTTATCCTTGGATTGCAGTCCCCTAGTAGCCACCCTTGGTTGAAGAATTTGTTTAGTGGATGCAGATTCTCCTTGGTTCAATCTCGAGTTGGGTTATAAGCTCATTCTCAATTTGATCCTTTGCAAACCAATAGGGTCCATGTTAAAATAAACTAAACAAATAAATTAATTAATTCACTTGTGGATTAGGAATTCAAGCCCCAAAGGCCCTTTTCCAAGCATCCTATCTTTAGAGGCGGTCAATAGAACTCCCTATAGGATTTTCCTGACTACCTGAGTTGAGATAAATCTTCGGGTCGGTACTCACTCCATAGTCACCATTAGGTCAAGTTCAATCTATTTTGCCACAAACAGGTTACCTCGATTATTCCGCTTTAGAAGATATAAGACTATGATGCATTCTTTCTAGTATGATCGCAAATTGATGGGAAGCCTTAGGTCTAGTTTGATTTATTGACCAAAGCAACCAATCACACCAGTGGTCTTTTGTAGTGGAAGATGTGAGTCCTTGAGCTTTCTTCCCTTAAATTGATCAAACTAAGCACTTTGGTGGATAGTTCTCCCATCGAGAAGCTACTCCCTTTGGTTTGATCGAGATAGTCTAGGCTGATATAAGCTCCTTCTCAGTGTGATCCATCACAAACCAACAGAATCCATTGAAATTAATATAAAAATAAAATTAATCTTGACTATCGTTGAGTTGATTTAAGTACCCCAGTAGCATTCACTCAATAGCCAGCCCTAGGTCAGGTTCGATTTGTTGCCCAAAGCAACCGATCACCCTAGTGGTTCCTTATTTTGGAAGATGTGAATCCCCACGCTTTCTTATTAACTTGACAATTGCACACCAAAAAGTACACCTTTAGTTGGATAGTCATATCTTTTGGTTAGTAGACTACTCCTTTTAGTGAGTCTGAGTTAGGTCTAAGCCTGGCCCTACCTGATCCATCGCAAATCAATGGGATCCATCATAATCAAAACAAATCTAAAAATAAAATTAATCTTGGCTATCTTTGAGTTGATCTAAGTTCCCTAGTGGCATTCACTCAATAGTCAGCCCTAGGTTGGGTTCAATCTGTTGCCTTGCCAATAGATTTCCCTAGCAACTGGTCCCTAGTTTGGAGGATGTAAGTCTACTCTTGCTTTCTTCCTAGTACAACTGCTGCATGCCGAAAGGCATCCCTTTGGTTGGCTAATCCTACCATGTGTTTAGTAGACTACCACTTTGGATTGGTAAATCTGAGTTAGGTCTAGGCCTCTTTGACTCCTACATAGTGTGATCCATCAAATCAGGGTCCATCTCAAAATCTAAAATTTAGAAATAAAACAAATTCAAAAACAAAATCAATACAAAATAAACAAACAATCAATCTAAATCAAATATTTTCTTTCTCCTCAATGAGATGCAAATCTTTCTAGTCCCCAGGATCTAGAATTCTAATCCCTATTTCACAACCCCTCCCTTGTGGATGACTTGAACTTGCCTCTCTAGCGGAGATTTCACTTTTCTATCCCCATGGAGTTAAACAAATACAAATTAAACAAACAACAAATTTAAACAAATTCAACCCTCTTCCCCAACAGAACTTACTTAAATAAATCAAAATTTTCTCCCCAATGAGACTCAAATCAAATCAAACCTTTCAACTCCTTATGGATGACTTGAACCTACTTCCCTAGTGGAAGGTTCACATATTCTATCCCTAGTGGATTTCTCCTTTTCTCTCTTATGTCTTCGACATAAGTAGAGTCACATTACTAAACTCTAGATTCTATATCTTGGGTTGGGGTAGATTATTTATAGTGGTTGTGATCTTTTGTTGTTGATCACTTTGGTCAACACCAATATGTCTGTTCCTTGTCGGTCACACCAAACCTCCTGGGCACCTTTCGTTGATCTCATTTTTATAATGAGCTCTCAACCGCTCCCTCTTAGACATAGGACTTCTCTTAGACACTAAGAGTTCCTTAGTCTTAAGACACATCTAGTGATTAGGTGGACACTCAACCTAGCCCTAGAGACTTAGAAGAGTTATCCATAAGAATAGGTCATGCCTTAGGGGTGTTAAGAAAATTTCTGTACCCTATAGCTTGAACCACATTCCTCACTTCTTTCCTTCAAGTCAAACTCCAAATCAAATCAACATCAAACTTAAATCAATTCTAGCCTTATTGATTTTCTTCAAACACAAATCAATTTTATATGATTGAAATTCATGATTGAAATCTTGATTGAAACCCATGATTGAAATTCCATGTTTGAAATATTTCATAAGTTCTTTGATTTCCTCTTAAAATTAGCCCAAATCAAGTTCAAACCATCTCAAATTCAAATCAATCAAACTAAATCCAAAATTCAAATCTAAAATTCCAAATCTTTCTTTTAATCCTCTCTTAAATTTAGCCTAAATCATGTTCAAATCACTTCAAATCCTTGAAATTTTCTCATAACATTTATATTCTCATTTATATTCACATATATAAATATAAAATTCAAACAACAAACCAAATCCAAAAATCAATCACAAATTCATTCAAAATCAAACCTATGCCTTTCAAGTCAAAATCCTGAACTTAGACAAATCAATTTCAAATCAAGCTAAACTCTTGATTTTTCTTCATGATTCAATTAATACTTCAATCATGAATCCAAATATAAATACAAACTTCAAACACTTAGCAAAACTCAATTCAAAATCAAGCTAAAATCCATCTCATGTTCACCCTTTGAACATGAAATTATCAAATGAATCAAAACCCATTTGACTTCAAACCACTTGCAAATGGATTTATATTTCAATCAAAAGTCCATATGTGAGTTTAACCAAACTCAAATCAAGCTTTGACCAAGCCATTTGACCTACTTAGGAAGTGACCTAAAGTACCCTTATGAGCCAAATTCTAATCCTAACCAAATTAGATTGAACTAAGCCCACCTAAGCCTCTCATCATGATCAACAATCATCATGAGATAATCAATCACTCAAATTGGGTCAAACCAAGTCAAACCTAAGGGTTGACCAAGTCAACACTTAGCCAAAATGAAGCCCAACATAGCTAAAATTCACCATAGGACAAATTGATTGAAACCAATGATCTAAGTTCATTCATGATCAATGTTCAAACTTGACCAAGTCAACATTTGAGCCTAACCTAGCCCAATTGGCCACTTGACCCAACTTGATCCAACTTGACCAAAAAAGTCAAAATGTATCAAAACTTGATCTAAGCCAAATTGATTGAAATCAATGGATGATGTTCATACCAAAATGATTGTTGAACTTGTCCAAAGCCTCAATTGGCCAATTAGACCTAACCTAGCCCAATTGACCTTGAATTTAACTTGACAAAAAGGGTCATATTGAGCCAAATTCAATCTTAACTAAAATTGATTTGAAACAAAGATACAAATCCATTTCATATGACCAACTAAACCTAAACCAACCCATGACCTAACCAAAATAGGTCAAATGGGTCAAATTGGTGAACTTGACCCATTTGACCTAAATGAACTCAATTGAACCAAATTCAAACATAAACTAAATTGCATCAAACCAAAGCCACCAAAACATTTAAAATGCTCATATGAACTTGACCCAACCTTTGGTTTGACCCAATTTGACCAATTGGTCAACTTGACCCAAGTTGACCCATTTTGACCTAAATGGGTCAACATGAGCCAAATCACATCAATCAACTCCAAATTCAATGAAACTTGGCCAAACCTATTTTCTTATCATACAAAATATGCTAAACTAAAATCAAGGTCAAATGACCATTTTACTCTTAGGCCATATCCACTTTGAGTTTGGTCAAATCCTCTCCATAACCACTTGACACCCTCTTAGTGGATCAAGTGAACACTAGGGAGTGTGGTGCACCCAACCCAATGGGTTTGGGTTAGCCCAACCAAGCCCAATGGCCAAATTGACACATGCCTTGAAATGGAGCACATGGAATCTCCTTCCACTCAATTCAAGCACATGGCCACCTCACCCACTTCTTCCCTGGCCAAAATTGAATTCAAGGACATCCTAAATAGCCTAACAAACCCATGGCATAAGTTCAATTGGATCAAAATGGCAAGATGGCTTGTGGCTATCCGATTGCCCTTGGGGGAGATATACTCCCACTAATTTAACTCAATCTTCACTCTTGCTAATTTGATTGAAGTAAAGGAACTCAGAGCAAGCCCTAGCTACTCTTCCCAAGCTTCTTAGAGAGAGGTTCAAATTCCCATTTCTCAATTTCTCAAGTTGAAAATAGGGGTAGAAAACCAAAATCCAATCTCACTCCACACTTATAACCAGCCCAATTCCCTTTGCAAGCTCCCTCAGGGACCCCAATCAAACTTGTCCAAGCTCTTTCCCAAGCTCCAAAGGCAAGAGGGGTGCTAGTTTGATCAAATCCGCAAGGAGTTCAAGGTGGAGTTGTACAACCACCCAATCTCAAGACCTTAAACTCTCAGAAAAGCTTCATCTCCACTAGAAGAAGCTTCTCCAAGGAAATCGAGTGCCAGTGATCACCTCCAGTGAGGTAAACCATTTTTCTGAGCTTAATCTAGCCATAGTTTGGAGCTTTATGAAAGAAATTTTTATTGCATGATAACATAGCTGTTGGATATGATCTCCATTGTATGGTGAAGGTGTGGGCTAAATTTTAACTAAATGCGAGCTCAGATTTTTCCCTAGAACATGGACGGTCTCCATTGCTCACAGGGATTTACAGGGATGAATCTCTGACCATCCATACGCGCATTTTGGATGGACAGTCGGGATTAAAACACATAGCATCCCATGTTTCACCCTTTAGAACTGCAACTTTAATCTTAGCCATCCAATCCTTGATTAGACCACTGAAGAGAAAGCGTGTAGCACTGCTACTGTTGCGGTGCTATGATGTGATAAGTTAAAGACCCAATCTTATCACGCCATGTGGAAAGTGCATGTTGCGTGTATTACATGTGTGACGATTAAACATATTATTAGGCTTTTTTTTATTATTATTTAATCACCAAACCTTCCTAAATTCATATCTAAACCTCAAAAAATCCAAAAAATATGCAAAAAATTGCATTAGAAAGATAATTAAACATAGAATGAGCTAAAATTGATTTTAATTAATTTGAATAGTTCTTTTCTCTGAATTTGGATTTTATTGGGAATGTTATTTTGCTAATTATCCTCTATTTACTCCACTAATTAATCGCAAACTTCTTCTGTATGATTAGTGGGATGACTCCTGCCTCCCTGAAGTTTCTTGGGATTTATTGGTTGCTTAATTTGGGGAATTGCTAGCTCATTCCTTAATCACACCCTTAATGTAATTAGGATTAATTAAGGGTATAATTAGTGGTTTAAACCTCTGATTGAGTCAATTAAGGTTTGATTAAGTGAATATGAGGTTTAGGGAATAATTTTGAGATACTTTCCTTAAGATATTTCCTAACCCCTTTTTCTTCCTTAATCCATCTTTAATTAAGGGTAATTCACTAATTACCCCTTAATTAATTTTATAAAACTCTAAAACTTTCCAGAACTTAATTAATCTTTCTTGGGTAGATGCTTAGGTGTTTAGGAGTCTAAGTACAATTAAGGAAATTAAAATTCAACTCACATGTGTGAGGGGGGTTATGAAAGTACTTAAGTTAAACCCCTTAGTTTAATTAATCATTAATCATGAGCCAAATGCCTTAGGCCCTTTTCTTACTCGGTGCATTGCAAATTTAAATTCCTTGTGTGGTTTTATGTCATCTTATTGGCTCATAATTATTTGATTAACTATGCTAAGGTGGTATAGGTAAGGGGGTAATTAACACACTTAATTCATACCTTAACCTAATCAAAAATATAAAATGGATCTAATCATCTAAAAATTGAATTTAAATATCATACACATGTGGGAATGAGTTAGGAATAGAAAAATCACCTCACATTTCTCAAATTAAATCAAACTCAAAACAAAATCAAACCTTATTTAAAAATAACTTGATTTGGTTTATGCTCTCTTATTTCATAGGATTGTCTTTAGGAATTAATTATGGTGGATGAATTTACATTGCTTTCATCAATTGATTTCTTTCCTAGCATGCTAAATGTGTATGCCATATGGATTTCATGCATTCATGCTTTTCAAGAATAAAATTAAAATGAAAATATTTTCTTTATGTCATGTTGTGGCTAAAGTAAAAATATGAATGGCTATTATCACTATTAAATTCCAAATTATTTTCAAAATATATAAATCAATTACCAAAACTGAAAGTGTGTTACTTATATTTTATTTATAAGTTTGCATGTGAATATAAAAATGTGTCTTATTTTTGCTTCCTTTCTTTCCTCTTAACATGGATTTGAATAAGATTTGCAAAGTGTATAGTTCTTTTAAAAGAACATAACACTTGCTCAAATCTACTCTTATCTCCTTCCATGTTATAACCTAAGAAGGATCTTCATATTCACACATATAAATTGCATAAACAAATCAAACAATCAAGTATAACTTTTGCATTCTCATTCATTTCTTTTGTACATATGCTTGTATTTAAGGAAAGTGGTATATTAGTCATGACAACCTGGGGTTTGCAAGGCTTTAAGTAGCCCTAAGTAGGTCTTGTACCTTTGCTGTGTGTATGGCGTACTCACTTATGCCTTTCCTACATTCATGTGTGCATGTGAAAATTGGATAAGAAACTCCCCTTTTCTACTTAATGAAAATCATGCATCATAAGCATTCAAATTTTCTTAAGTAACTTATTTAGCATTCATCATAAAGTATGCTAAACATTCCTATTTGATGTGTATAGATATGCTTAGGATTCATCCATGTGCATGCTATACATGTTGGGAAAGAAATCAAGTGATGTGTGTTTTGAGATATTAATTCACTTTACTTAATCTTAAAATGCCTTTCTTTTGAATAGGCTTGTTTAGAGTTGATCTAAACTTTGGATTAATTAAACACATAATAAAATATTCACTAAACAAAACTAAAATATGAATCTACTTTAGAAATTACTTAAGGTAGGGAAGGAAAGAGTAGTTTTTTTTTCTTTTCTTTCCCTCTCTTTACAACCTAGTAATTAATTGTACGATTCAATTGAACTTAATCAAAATAAAACATAAAATCAACCTAAGATAACTAAACAACTTAAACGAAACCTCCCTCTAAGTTGAACACTCTTCACACTTAGAAAACTCTAACTTAAAGCCATAGCTAAGCATACCACACAAACCTTAAAAGCACAACATTAGGCTAAGTCACCACTTCTAGCTTTAGATTAGGGCAGTGCATGGTTTTATGTTTGCTTTTATTTTTTTGATGTTTTGTTTTATTCTGGATGTTAGGGTGTATGTGTGTAGACTGAATGGTAGGGTGATCTTAGTCTAACCATTGTCTTCTGCGGGGGATTGTGCTCAAGAGGCGCTGTAATAAATAAAAATATAAATGTTTTGCTATGTAGGTGCTTATACCCCTAAGCATAATCCAATAGGCTAGGTAGACTTAGTCAACCATGTGTGGGGTGTTAAGTTTAAGTCTAATATACATGCTTGGGATTTGTATGGTTTGTTTTATCAATCTCTATTTTGTAGGAGTTAGTTAGATTTCCATTTTTCCATTTTCATGTAATTTTTGGCAATTAGGATTTTGGAATGATTGTCATGGGGATTAGGATGAGCATTGGTCATAACATCATATTATGTACCATGTGAAGCCTTTAGAATCCACATTCCAACCATCCAAAAGAAGGAACAAAAGAAGAAGAAGAAAGGAGAAAAGAAGAATGAAGAAATGAAGCTTTAAGGCTCCCATAACATGAATTTCCTTACTTTATTGTAAATTAATTCATTTGTAATCTAGGTTGTATAAGGGTAGAGTTCTACCCAATATTTATTTTCGGGATTGTCGGTGGTGCGACCACAAATGGCCTCTTATTCTTTTATGTTTGCTTTATAAATTGATTGATGACTTGTTTAATGTGTGCATTAAGATGACATCTTTTCCTAGTTTCTTCCTTGCTTGATGTATGGCCTAGATGACAATTAGGTTCTCAGAGGAAAATAAATCTTTTACCAAATTAATCAACTCAAAAGTAAAAATAAATAACTCATAATCTCACTTAAAGCCTAAGTTATAAATTAAGATAATAGAATTAGCAACCCTTAGCTGATGAGTATTTCTTTTAAAATATCATGCATAAAAGCATCTTGTTTCACTCTTGATTGGAGGGCTTCCACCTTTGCTAGAGAAACTTGGCTTGACCTTTGAGAGCCATGGTGGAACCGCACCTCCTCCCTTCTCACTAATTTTGGCCAATAATCTTACTTCTCATGTGTTAGGCAATCCTATAAGCTTGAGTCAAAATGATCGTCCAAAATGAAAATAATATGTAATATTTTGCATTAGATCTAGGTCATTTTCATGCCCTTACATGATCTAGTCTCTTAGGAGTGGCATGCCTCCTCTTTAGTATTGACTTGAGATATGCATATCTCTAGATCAATTAAGGCCTTAATTAGATTTCCTCATCTCTTTGTATAAGATAAGGGCATTGTATATGCATAACTTAGTTGAAAACTTTCTAAGGTGAGCTAGGACATTTATCAACTCGGCTTGGTCCTCGAAGCATATCCATGGGTGGAGTATCTTATGGAGGGGCTATCACACTAGAACCAATGACTTGCTTACCTAGAGGTGCTACCATAGGAGGTAGAACTTTGCCACTATGTAGGTTGACTTCAGTGACTTCTTGGAATGACGAGCTTGTGGAAAGTTTTACCTTCCCATTTGACATACCTACAACTTCTCCTATGGGATCCTCAAAGTCAGTTGACTCCAAGTCAATCTCAAGAAGTGAACGATTATTTTAGAAGGATATTTTGACTCTAATAAAAGAAAGGATTGAAACAAGATCTATTTTTATTTGAGGCTTTAATAGGAATAAAATCAAGAGCATTAAAGTGGACAATATATAACTAGAATTAGCTTTCTTCATTAATTTCTTTTGGGTAGGTACATGACAAAATCAAAGTAACAGAGGAAGGGATTTAATGCCCTTTTCATAGATACAATGCTCTGAGGTAGAGAGGAGCTATAGAATAAGTGGTAGTTACATTCTATTGGACTTGAGCGGTGGCTACACTTCTAGACTATCGGGACAAGTATGGTGACTGTTCTTTGTTGTTGCTGCTATCACCCTCCATGAGTTGTCCTTTGCAACTAGACCTTCCTTTGTGTTAGAGGTTTGACTACTTCAAGCACTTGCAAGGAAAGCTTCTTGATCTTAGAAATGATCTTCTTAGAGGTTAGATGGAGATATCTAACCTTCTTTGGTCTTAAGAGGATAAACCCCAAGGATTACTCTAACAAACTGGAAGGTTGTTCTAATAAGTACTCCTTAGGGATAACTATGGCTCTCAACTTGCTGGCTCAAGCTAGTCCTTAAAGTGATACAATCCTCAAGACATGGCCTAACATGCGGTGGTAAGGGAAATAGCTGGATCATCACTCTTGCCCACTTCCTCCACCTCTTAGGCTCTAACTAAAGTCAAGTTTCTTTAAGGGATTCTTAAAGAGTTTTCTAACTACTCTCTCTTGAATGAATACACTTATAAATATATGTGAGAGTAGGTGGAAAGTAGCTACCTGGGGATGGATATGAATACCACTGTTGGGTGACTGCTTAGGTGGTGGAAATGATTGTTGTGTCGGCTGTGGTGGCCAGTATGATGGTGGTTGTGGTGGCCAGTATGATGGCCGATGTGGTGGAAGAGGAGCTGGTAAAGGAGGCTGCTGAGCTCATAGTCTCTCATAGTGAACTCTAGCTAGCTGCTTCCCTCTATCCACTAACACAACTATCCCGACTTCTTCTCAAAACCTTTTGTGGCTTGGGCCTAGATGATTGGTCGAGAATGGGCAACTGTTTGGCATCATATTGTAAGCTAGCCATCTTGTTGATTAATTTCTCAATGTTTTGATGGTAAAGCCCTTAAGCCTGAAGGTGATCGGGCCATGGATATTCTTGAGAAAAATCTCAATGGCATGTTGTTCGGACAGCTGTGGTTCACTTTTCATGCTCAAGTTGTGCCACCTGAGAATGTAATCAATAAGGGACTCGTTGAGTTTCTATTTCTCTACAATAAGGTCGCCTACAATCACCCTCTGTGCTGAGCTCCCATAAACCTCTTCATGAAGAGGTGCTCCAACTCTGCAAAAGTCTTCCTTGAATCGTTGACGATTGGTAGCGCCAATCAAATGCAACACTGACTTGCTACGAAGGCAGGAAGATGCACTGCAACCACAGATGTTGCACATGACTCTAAAGTGTGCAATGTGTTATCGTGGGTTCCAGCCATCAAAGATCTTTAAGGATGGTGGCACAAAACCCTAAATAAAATAAAAACTAAATAAAAACTTAAACCTAAAAAATAAACCTAAAAATAAAACCTAAAAATATATAAAAAATAAAACATAAAATAAAACTAAAATAAACAAAATAAAATAAACATAAACCTAAACTAAAATAAAATAAACTAAACTAAATAAAACCTAAACCTAAACTTAAACCCTAAACAAAATAAAATAAGAAAACTAAAAATTAACCTAAACCTAAACTAAAAAAAAAACCTAAAAATTAACCTAAAATAAAAACCTAAAACCTAAACCTAAAAAAATAAAAACGTAAAACCTAAACCTAAAAAAATAAAATAAAATTTTAAAAATAAAAAATAAAAAAATAAAATCTAAACCTAAAAAAATAAATAAAATAAAAAAATAACTAAAAATAAACATAAGCATAAACCTAAACCTAAATAAACTAAATAAAATAAAAACTAAAATAAAATAAACTAAACTAAATAAAAATAAAAATAAATCTAAAGATAAAATAAAGATAAAAAATTTATAAACTAAATACCACATGCACTTGGGTTTGATTTTTTTTTTTAAAGCTAAATCATAAACCCTAGGCCCTACCCTAAGTAAACTAACACAACCTACCTAAAGCCAGATGGTGACCCTAAATCCAGGCCAAACCCTAAACCCTGGACCTGACTGGTGAGCCACAGACCACAGGCCCTGACTCAAGAACTGACTATAACCTGAGCCCTAAAGCTAAACACTAAACTCTAAACCCAGATCCTAAACCTGACCCTGGTGAATGACCCAATCCTCCAGACCATAAACCCTAAACCCTAACTCACAAAGCTGAACCTAAGCCCACAAAATCAAAACAAACCCACACTTTAAACTAAAAACCTAAACCTAAACCTAAAACTAAACAAAACCTAAAATAAAATAAAATAAAACTTAAATAAAATATAATAAAATAATAAAATAAAATAAAATAATAAAATAAATTAAAATAAAACTAAAACCTAAACCTAAAAAAAAAAATAAAATAAACTAATAAATAAATGAAATAAAATATTCACAAACCTAAACTAAATTTAAAATAAAATAAACTTGATTAAAAAACCTAATAAAATAAAACTAAACATAAAAATAAAATAAAATAAACCTAAAATAAAATAAAATAAAAAAATAAATAAAACTAAAGCCTAAAATAAACTTTAAAATAAAACCTAATAAATAAAATAAACCTAAACCCTAATTTAAAAACCTAAACCTAAAATAAAATAAAATATAAAATATAAAATAAACTAAACTAAAATAAAAAACTAAACTAAAATAAATAAACCTAAACCTAATCCTAAAATAAACTAAACCTAAACCCAAACTATTATAAAATAAAATTAACTAAAATAAACCTAAACCTAAACTAAAATACCTAAAAACTTAAATAAAACCTACCTAAACTAACAAATGGAAAAACCTAAACCTAATAAAAACCTAAACCTAAGGCTAAATGGTGACCCTACTCTAAACCCTCCCTAACCCTGGCCTCCCTGGACCCTTAACCCCAGATCATCCCTAAACCTGGGCTCTGGCTGACACTGAGGCGTGAGCTAAACCTTCTGAGCCTCTAAATCCACTGACCTCCACTAAGCTGACCCTGGGCCAACCCTGGGTTTTGACCCTAAACCCTAAACCTGACCTAACACCTCCCTGACCTGACCCTAAACCCTCTACCACTAACACCTAAACTAAACTATAAAACCTAAAATAAAAATAAAATAAAAAAAACCTAAATAAAATAAAATAAAATTAAATAAAATAATAAAATTAAATTAAAATAAAATTAAAACCTAAACCTAAAATTAAATAAAATAAACTAATAAATAAATGAATAAAATATTCACAAACTAAACTATTTAAAATAAAATAAACTTATGAATTAAAACCAATAAAATAAAACTAAACATAAAATAAAATAAAATAAATTTAAAATAAAATAAAATAAAAATAAAACCTAAGAAAAAATAGCTTTAAAATAAAACCTAAAAATAAATAAAAAATAAAACCAAAATAAATTTAAAAAAAACCTAAAAATAAAATAAAAAATATAAAATATAAAATAAACCTAAACCTTAACTAAAATAAAATAAACTAAACTAAAATAAATAAAACCTAAACCTAATCCTAAAATAAACTAAACATAAACCCAAACCTAAACTAAATAAAATAAAACTAAAATAAACCTAAACCTAAAACAAAAAAATAAAACCTAAAAATAAACTTAAATAAAAACCTAAACCTAAACCTAAACCTAAACCTAAAAATAAAATAAACTAAACCTAAAATAAAATAAAACTCAACTAAAATAAACTAAACCTAAAAAAATAAATAAAACCAAAACTAAAATAAATCTTAAATAAATAAATAAACTAAATAAAATAAAAATAAACCTAAATAAAATAAAATAAAAAATAAACTAAATAAACCAAAACCTATGGGTTTGTAATTTAAAAAACCATAAACCCTAAATCCTAAACCACAATTACCACAACCCTTAAACCACAAACCCTCCCTAAACCCTAAACCCTACCACACCACAAGCATAAACAGAAACCCTAAACCCTAAACCTTAAACCTTAAATCCTAAACCCTAAACCCTAAACCACCCTAAACCTAAACCCCTAAACCCTAAACCCACAAAAAAGTAACTAAATAAATTAAAAAATAAACCTAAACCCTAAAACCTAATAAACCTAAACCTAAACCTAATCCATAAGAATGGGCAAAACCTTGTTGGTAGGAACATCACCATCAACCAGGCTCAGTCTAGATCTAGTAGTGGAGGCAAAGACAGAGGCGACAATTATCGCAATGGTGGTGGGGGATCTGGAGATGCTGGTGGATATGGAGGGGGCGGTCAGAGCGGTGACGGCTATGGAGGTGGGAGGAGTGACAGAGGTTATAGCCGTGGTGGTGGCAGAGTGAGTGATTGGGGATATGATGGTGGATCTTGCCACTTAAGAGGCCGGGGTGGTTCTGATGGGAACTGGAGAAACTAAAGACTGACCTATCTGATCTACTGCTTATGGAACTGTCTTTACAGTAGAGACGGTTCTAGTTATCTAAGGTTTTTTATTTGCTCTATGCGTGCTCATTTTTTATCTATGTTATCGCTTATGTCTTAGAAAATTTGTGTGTTACCTGGTTAATGAATTTGAATTTATTCTCTATTAAAAAAATCAAAAACCCTAAACCCTAAACTAAAACCTAAACCCTAAACATAAAACCAAAACCTTAAACCATAAACCTTTAAAACCTTAAACCTTCAACCATAAAACCTAAACCTTAAAACTCTAAACCATAATGCTCTAAGCCCTAAACCACAACCCTAAACCCAAAAAAAAATCTTACATTCTAAACTTCAAACCTAAACCCTAAATTAAAAAACCTAAACCCTAAGCCCTAAAAGCCAAAACTTAAATTAAAATAAATAAACCTAAAATAAATAAACTAAACTAAACAAAATCAAAATAAAATAATCAAAATAAAAAAATAAAAACTAAAATAAATAAAGAATAAACTAAATTAACTTAAACTACCACTTGACTTTTAAAAAATAAATAAATAATAATAAAAAACTCTAACACAAACCCTAAACTTATAACCCAACACTAGAACCCCAAACCCTAACCCTAAAACCTTAATCCCTAAAAACCTAAAACACAAAACCTAAACCTAAACTAAATAAAACCTAAAATAAAATAAATATAAAAACCTAAACCTAAATAAAACTTAAAATAAAATAAACCTGCTAAAACAACCTAAACCTAAAACAATAAAATAAAAATAAAATCTAAACTAAAATAAATAAAATACCAAAACTAAAAGATAAAATAAACTTAAAAATAAAAAAAATAAAATAAAACTAAAATGAAAATAATATAATAAAATAAAATAAAATAAAACTAAATAAAACCTAAACCTAAAATATAAACTTAAAATAAACTTAAAATAAATTAAGAAAACCTAAACCTTAAACTAAAAAAAACTAAACCTAAAATAAATAAAATAAAATAAACCTAAACCTACCTCACTAAAATAAACTATACTAAAATAAATAAAACCTAAACCTAAACTAAATATGAACTAAAAAAAACTAAATAAATAAAATCTAAAAAATTCTAAACCTAAACTAAAATAAAACCAAAGAAATGTAAAATAAAACCTAAAACCTAAACAAAAAAAATTAAAATAAAACTTATGCCTAAACCTAAAAATAAAAAAAATAAAACCTAAACCTAAATAAAATAAAATAAAATAAACTAAAAATAAACATAAACCTAAACCTAACCAAAAAATAAGCTAAAATAAAAGCTACTTAAATAAATAAACCTAAAATAAATAAAATAAGCTAAATTAAAATAAAAAATAAACCTAAATAAAAATAAAATAAATTAAATAAATATTAAATAAACTAAATAAACTAAAACTAAACTTACTGGTTTTCCTAATTTGAAAATCGAACCTTAAACGCTAAACACTAAACCTAAATCAACCCTAAACCTGACCCAAACCCTAACTATACACTTACTTACACCAAACCATAAACCCTAAATAACCTTAAATCCTCCCTAAACTCTAAACCCAAACCACTAAATCCTAAATACTGACCATGACTTCCACAAAACCACTGACCTAAATCTTAAACTAACCATTAACCACAAGATAAACCCTACCATACCCACCCTACCCTTCCTAACCACCTCCAAACATCCCACTCCCTGAGCCCTAAACCTAAATCCCAAACCAAAACCTCACTTTACAACCCCAGGTTCTAAGCCCCTCTCTCCCTACCACTAATCTAAAATAAATAAACTAAATATAAATAAAATAAACCTAAATGAAAATAAAATAAAATAAACTAAAATAAATAAATTAAAAAACAAAATAAACTACTGAACTTTAAAACTTTAAAACATAAAATAAAAATCTTAATCCAAAATAAATCCTAAACCTCCCTAAACCCTAAAATCTACAACCCCAAACCTTACCAACCCAGGACTCTAAACCCTAAACCCTAAACCATAATGCCTAAAACCTAAAACCTAAAACCTAATCATAAAATAAATAAAACCTAAAAAAAAATAAATAATTAAAACCTAAACCTAAAATAATTAAAAATAAAATAAAATAAAAACCTAAACCTAAACTAAAATAAAATAAATAAAAAAATAAAACTAAACTAAAATAAATAAAATAAAGACCTAAACTAAACTAAAAATAAATAACAAACCTAAAAATAAAAACTTAAATAAAATAAAACTAAACAAAAAATAAAATAAAATAACCATAAATTTAATAAAATAAAACTAAATCAAAATAAAACCTAAAATATAAACCTAAAATAAAACCTAAAATAAATAAATAAAAAAACCTAAACCTTAAACTTTAAAAAAACTAAAACTAAAATAAATAAATAAAATAAACCTAAACCTAAACCTAAACTAAAAAAAATAAAACCTAAACCTAAACCTAAACCCTAAACTAAATAAAATAAACTAAACTAAAAAAAACCCAAAACCTAAATGAAAAAAATAAAATCTAAAAAACCCTAAAATAAAAACCTAAAACCTAAACCTTAAAAAATAAAATAAAAACCTAAACCTAAAATTGAAAAATAAAACCTAAACATAAAAATAAAATAAAAATAAAACTAAACTAAAAAATAAACATAATCCTACACTTGAACCTAAAAATTAAACTAAAATAAAAACCTAAACTTAAATAATAAACATAAAATAAACTAAATAAAAATAAAAAATAAACCTAAATAAAAGTAATAAATAAAATATACTAAAATAAATAAAAAATAAACTAAATAAATGAAAAAATGTAAACCTATCACTTTAGTTAATGAAAAAACCTAAACCTAAACCTAAACCTATCTCTAAAAGAATGCACTAGTCATCCTGGTCTAATAGTTGTGGTACTCTTGAAGAGGTGCAGGATGTAAATCCATCAAAGAAGTTATCCATGCCTTCTCCTACAAACTTTGGTGGAACTTTAGGAGCAAAAATAGTCTTGGGGCGAATTTCATGACTTCTAAATATTGCCAGGGTAAACATCCTCTCATATGTCCTTTTAAATCGGGCGATTCTCCAGTGTGGAGAAGACTTTGTTCTATCGAATGGGATGCAGAATCCTTAATTTTTTGGGGCATAAACTCAGGAAATTCTTTTTTTTGGCAAGACAAGCTGAGTGGTTACGGCTCCATTGATCTCTACACTCACGCACCTCGCTATTAGAGTTAATTCATTCTAGCAAAACCACATGTGGAACACTAGTAAGATTCGATTCTATTCTTCCACTTTCTTAAATATGATTACTAGTATTCCTATCACTCCTAACAATCATGATCAGATTATCTTTAAGTTATCTCATAATGGGGATTTCGACCTTAAAAATGTGTGGATTCACACTAAAGACAATTAGGATTCTTCTATTGTGTTCTCCAAAATTTGGAATAGCAATATCCCCTCTTCTTACTTCTTACTTGGTATCCTAAAAACTTTATTCTGTTGACTCTTTGTTGTGGGGTAAAGGGTTTTATTTACCCTCTAAATGTTAATGTTGTTCCCATATTGAGAATGTTAACCATGTTTTGTTAATGGGACTATTGCCTCTAAAATTTGGATTTGGTATGACAATCTATTCAACACTATCAATTTTAATTGTTCTTTTACTTTATATCAACTTCTTGAAGTTTACTTTGATAATGCAATTAAAGGTCATATTAAAATCATAATCGCCATTACTCTTATTTGGTTCATATGGATGGACCGGAATGAAACTAAACATCATTGGGATTCGTATGAATCACATGAGGATTATTGCTAGAACTAAAACAAAATTTGTGACTTGTTTAAAGCCAATTTAATCCATCATAAGCATTTTAAAGGCATGTCATGCTAATAAACTCAACCTTCCGCTTCGGTCTTACTACCAAAATGATAGAATGGTTTTTTGGAAAAAACCTCTTGATCATATTATTAAAATTAATACTAACGGCTCTGTCTCTCATAATGGCTCGGGTTGTGGAGGCATTTTCAGGGATTCTAAGGGTATTGTTCTATGTGCATTTTCTTATCCCCTTATTTCCAGCACTGTTCCTTATACTGAGCTTATGGCTGTCCACAAAGCTCTAGAAATTTGTCTTCAAAATGGCTGGCTCAATATTTGGATAGAGGTGGGCTCTTCTCTTGATTGACCTTTTGACTTCTACCAATATGAGCAATGCTTGTTTGTACTACCTCCTCAAGCAAACTAGGGCTCTTCTCTCTCAACTGAATTTTACCATCACTCATGTTTGGCGTGAAGGTAACGCCTGTGCTGATTACCTTACAAATCTGGGTGCGAGATTAGACAGTATCATCCTCTTTGATCAATTTACATTACCCAAGTACCTGCGTGGTCTGGTTAACTTGGACATTTCTGGGCTTCCTTACCTCAGAATCAAACTCTCCTCTTCGTCTCTCTTTTTTCTGGTTTTCTGTCCCCATGTGTTCTAACTCTCCTTGATATTTTTCTTTTTCTTCTGGGAGTTATATTTTACTTCATTTTTGTGCATGAAGAGGACATTTGGCTTTTTTGCTGATACTTATCATCCTCGATGTTGTTTTTACTGGAACCTGGACCCCATTCATCATGCCATTTCTGTTTGACAAGGTTTCTTTGGTGGGATCTTCTTTGTGGGGTGCTTTCTTCCTTTCTTCCTCCCTATCGATGTTCTTTGCAGGATTTCTCATAGGTAACGACCTTCTTACCCTTAATGGTGACTTATGTTGCAATAGTTGCTCTAATGGGGTGACTCTCGATTGCAATTTATTTGGGTTGCTCATTTACGGGTGGTATGAATCATATCTGATCTTTGTTTATATTATAATCCCGCATCTATTGGTCTGTCTTTGTTACCTTCTTGGATTGGAGTGCCATTTCTATTTGTGTGGTACTATAGTCGATGTTTTTGCTACTTTAAGACTTTGGATGTTTGTGGATTTGGTTTGTCGATTAGCTATTTCTCTTGTCTTAACCTATTATAATATCCCTTTTGGTCTTTGTTAGTATTGTGTAGATCACTATGCTTTATCAACTATTCTACTTGATTATAAACTATGGTTGGTATACTCTCAATGATTGTTATTTTGGCAAACTGTGGGGTATTTCTCCAAGGATTGTTGAATAGGGATATTGTTCTTTGTTATGAATGTTCCTTATGTGGTAGTTTTTAAAGGGATTTGGTTCCTTGAGGCTTCGTCAATCTTGCTATCTGGTTTTTTTTTCCGGCAGAAGCTTGGATTTTCTCAATGGATCATTATCACGCATTTCTTTGTGATTATGGGTAATTTTGTATTCTTGATTTTGGTTTTCTATTTTCTTTGTCCAAGATGCCAACATTTGGATTGTTGTTTGTCCTTCTGTGGTCTTCTCTCCATTTGTTATGTTGTGAACATGCCTTTTTAAATATCCTTTTTTGTTATCTTTGGAAGGGCATCAATGGTTTACCTTATAAGCATAATGGGATTATTGACAATCCTATTGGTTATTATTATCACTATCCTTGGTGTTGGATTATGGTGATTAAGCACCACATTCTTGTCGATTTCTTTGAATGTAATTTGCTTGGGGTGGGGTGCTACATTATCTATCCTTCCATTTACTTATATATAATTTTGGGTGGCCTCTTGGCGACTTGTTGGTCTTATCCTTTATTGGCTGTCTTGGATTGGGTGCAGGGTTACGGTTTACCTTGTTGACATGATGTTGTTGATTGCTTGGTGGACTTTGCCTTGAACCCCCTTTTTGGTCTTTTAGTTGCTTATCATCGGACTAATGTGATCTATCATATCTCGCTATTTCTTTCATCCTCCTCGATAAACTTGCATTTGTTGCTCGTTTATATTGGATGGGAGGCATTATGACATGCTAGCTGGTTTTGTTGTTTTGATTATTTCATGTCACAGAAATTTCTTGGCTTGGTTTATCGGCCACCCTTGTTGGCTCCTTCTATGTTGGCAGATTTACGGGTCCTTCGTTAAAACATTCTTGCTCTTGATGCTCGATGGTGATGGTTTTGGGGATTTACAGCGTGTTGGCCTTCAAGATAACTGCTTTTATGGCATAATATCTACTTTGATTGGGAGGTTTCATGGCCAATCTGTAGTCCTTCCCTGTCTCGAATGTTGCCATCTTCACAGTTACTGTCTTGGCTATTTTTTTGCTTTGGTTATCCATTGTCCTATCTTTTTGGATTCTATTTTACATTGTTGCATTACTTATTTTCTTGTTGGGGTTGGCTTTACGTATGCAGGTGCTATTTTACACATCTTGTTCATCTTTTGAATCTATTGCATTACCATTGTCTCTATTTTATCTTGGTCCGGTTTGGTTTGTGCGTTTTTGAGTTGTCTATTCGAAGAGTGGTGTTATGGGAAGTTCGCCTTTTGTTGTCTTGTTCTCTCGGTTATCGATGTGGATTATCGAATTTTGACCCGGTATCGCCATGGGAGTAGCTCTAAATGTCCTTACTTGTTGTTAGTTTTGGTTGGTTGCCCCTTTTTCCGTGTTGAGCTATCGCCTTCCTTTACAATTGTCTTTCTCCAATTACTCATATGGACATAAACAAGGGGGTTGTTTCCTGCCCTGAAAGTTTCAATTATATATCTTATGATGGGAAGGTCTGAACTATAAGATCATTGACTTGATTAGCAGGATCGCAGCAAGTTATCTCATCTACTATTTTTTTGGTGGTGGGTTTATATGCTGGTTTCACTTGGATATGAGGCTCTGGCTAAGATGACTAATTCCCTATGTTTATATACTCTCATGTCGGGATGACTATATTCGATATCTTTCTTGAATGAGACAACTTACCATTTAGCTCTTTGCAATTACCTCTCTATTTTAGATATGATTGTGTTTAGGATTGCAGGTAATAAAGTTTATAAGACTATCAACAACTGGGTGTTACCTCCTCACAGGTTTGTTGGCTATGATGGCTGTGATGTTTTCACTCCCTTTTGGTATGGTAGTAGCTCATGTGATGTAACCCTTCTAATGAAGTTTGGATGCTCAATTTTGCATCTGTCCCAATTTGGTGTGATTGAGCCTGAGCCTTCTTTATCAACTTTCCTTATTATCGCTCAGTTTTTATTGTTTTCATTTATCTCTATTTGTATTACTTTACCCTCTAATCTCCTCTCTAGTGTCACTTTGTAGGTGATTCTCCCTTGTTATCTTCCAGGTTTGCTCCATATTACCAAGCTCTCTTACAATGAGCATTGGCCTTAATCTTCCTTTCGATTATTATGTTAGCCATATTGTATCTTTTGATTGCTTTAATGTTTTCTCTTTCTTTTGGATGTACTTAGATGGGGATTTACTCCTTTGGCTGATTGTAGCTCTTTGAGCAGTAGATTCGGAGTTTATCCTCTTTAAGGATCATGTAACCCTTTTTTTGTGGCAATAAAATACCCCCGTATAATGGGGTTTCCTTAAAAAAAAAAAACCCTAAACTCTAAACCCTAACAACCTAAAAATCTAAACCTAATGTAAATAAAACCTAAAAATAAAATAAATAAAAAAAACTTAAACCTAAATAAAAAAATAAAATAAAATAAAAACTAAATTAAAACCTAAACCTAAATTAAAAACTCTAAAAAGATAGAATAAAGATAAGAATAAAAAATCTAAATAAAATACAAAAATAAAAATAAAATAAAAATAAAATAAACCTAAAATAAACCTAAAATAAATAAAAATAAAACCTAAACCCCAAACTAATAGGAAAAAGTAAACCTAAAATAAAAATAAAATAAACAAAATAAAATAAATTTAAACCTAAACTAAAATAAATAAAACTTAAACCTAAACCTAAAATAAGCTAAACCTAAACCCTAGACTAAATAAAATAAAATAAACTAAAAATAAACCTAAACCTAAAGTAAAAAATAAAACCTAAAAAAATTCTAAAACCTAAACCCTAAACCATAAACTCTAAAAAGCAAAAAACCTAAACCTAATCTAAATAAAAACTAAAAATAAAATAAATAAAAAACTACTAAATAAAAATAAAATGAAAACTAAACAAAAAAGAAAAATAAACTAAACTTAAAATAAAATAAAATAAAAACTAAATAAAACCTAATATTTAAAATATAAACCTAGAAATAAAACTTAAAAAATAAAACTTAAAAAAATAAAACCTTAAACCTAAAACCATTAACCTAAATCCTAAATGCTAAACCCAAAACCCCTCAACCCCAGGAACTAAAGCCTTAAAAACCCTCCTCCCCCAAAATCCTAAACCACAAACCCCAGCCTAAATACTAACTTACTAAAACATTACCCTAACCCAAAAAAAATGGTAAACCCTAACTAACCGAAATCCTGAGCCTAAAGCTGACCTAAAGCCTAACTCTAAACCCTAAACCCTAAAATGATCCTAAACCTAAGCTTAACCCTAGATCCTAAACCCTAAAATAAACCAAAAAAAACCTAATCCTAAACACTAAATAAAATAAACCCCAAACTAAATGCTAAACCTAAAAAATAAAATAAATAAATAAAATAAATGAAAACTAAACTTAACTTAAAAAATAAAATAAACTAGAATGAAAAACCTAAATAAAATAAAAAAGCTAAATGTAAAATAAAAAATAAAATAAACCTAAAATAAAATAAAATAAAAATTAAATAAAAATCTAAACCTAAAAAATAAATCTAAAAATAAAACATAAAAATAAATAAAACCTAAACCTAAAATAAATAAAACCTAAACCTAAACCAAATAAAATAAAATAAACTAAAAATAAACTTAAACATATGCTTAGAAATAATACATTAAAATAAACCTAAAATAAAACTTAAAACCTAAACCTAAAAGGAAAATAAAATCTAAACATAAACCTAAAATAAGAAAAATAAAGCCTAAACCTAAAAAAATGAAATAAAAATAAAACTAAACAAAAATAAACCTAAACTTAAAAAATAAACTAAATTAAATAAAATATAAATAAACTTAAATAAAAAAACTAAAATAAATAAAAAATAAACTAAATAAACTAAATAAACATATAACAATAAGTTTACTTAATTTAAAAAAATGGAAAAAAAGTAAAAATAAAAAATAAAAGATAAATAAAAAAACCCTAAACCCTACCTCTATACATACCTAAACCCATAACCCTCCTCCCCAAGCTCTCTGGTTCTCACGGTGATTTTGAATCCCTATTTGTGGCGCACCCTTCACTTGGGATTTCTGTCCCTTTGGCTTCAATTTTGACTGATTTCAAAGGCTTGAATGGCATCTGGTAGTTTGCACGATGTTTTATCATCCATGGCTCCGGTGAGTTCTAGTCCTTGGGTTCCACCTAAAAATATGAATGTTTTGGCTAGGGCATCTAACATTTTGGGATTGGCCTAATGTTGCATCTTCTATTAAATATTTTAAGGCGCTCCTAGTAAGATTTCTCCTTCTGTTGAGTCAGTTAATCTCATTTCAACATCTTTTTGAGGTTTGCCAGTCGTAATGTGCTCTGATGTGGATGTTGAAAAGTTGGCAAACCCTTTGAATTTTCTCTTCTTAGTAAATTTGTTTTACATCATAATTTGGATAAGATCCACTCTTTTTTCCATAATCTCAACCTTATGGGTGCCTTCTTGATTAGTCTTATTGACCCTCAGCATATCCTGATTTAACTTTCTAATGATCTAGATTATCCATGTATTTTTTACATCGTTCTTATTTCATCCTTAATTGCTAAATGCGTTTGATGAAGTAGTCACACCTTTTTGACATTAAGGAGGAATCTCCTATTATTCTTAGGTGGTTATTTCTTCCTAATATGCACATTCATTTAGTTACCCATCATGTGCTTTTTTGCTCGAGGTTCTATTTGGTGCCTTTGTAACTCAACGCGATGGAGTGATCTCACCCCTTATGTACGAATCCTCATTGAATTAAACATAACTGAAAAATACCCTAAAGAAGTTTGGATTAGCTCTGAAAAATATGGGTATTTACAAAAGGTTGAATTGGAGAACCTTTTGATTTTTTGTTCCACTGTAAAATACATGGTCATGACAATTCGTAATGTTTATCCACACTTAAAATAAATGAATTCCTCCTAAGGAAAATGTTGTCTCTACCCAGTGATTCCTACTTATGTTCAAAAAATTGACCTCGATCCTAAGGATGGTATGAAAGCTAATATTGATGTTGATTCCTTGGATATGTGGTTAATCTTGTTGAACATGTTTCGGCTTTTAATGTTGGTAGGGATTCGATCGATATTCAAAATGGGAAGGATGATTCACCTCTTATTCCTTCTTTGAATTTAAATAATTCTAATGCAGAGAATAATAAATATTCTATGTTATTAGAAGATGATTCTATTTCCTCTAATTATATTCTTGCATCTATGGCGGCTTTGATCGATGAAAATGAATATTTTAATGAGGATTTAAATGATGTTGAGCATGCTGAAAACATTTTTGATCCAGATTTTACTACATGTGCTTTAATTGGTTTTAAATCATCACCATCTCTGATTTCTAATCTTGATATTCATGTTAATTCTACTTTTCAACTAAATATGGATTTGGAAGAAGGTGAACTCCCCTCTAAAGACTTGGAGATTTCTTTCTATGACCAATGTTACTAAATCTTACTTAGATGATGACTCTAGGGGAAAAGAAAATGTCCTCCAAACTTATCATGCTAAAAAGAAAAAAATGTTAAAAATTTCCCTTCTAAATTTTCCAAAAACACTAGATCTACTATAGCCTCTCACTCCTCTCTTAATTAACCTTTGCTTAACTCTCTTTTATCTTGCTTATGTTTAATTTTCTTGTTTGGAATGTTAGAGGGATTGGTACCCTCTCTTTTCCTAATCATATTAGAAATCTTTGTTGCATTCAAAATATTTCTCTTTTTCTAGTTCTAGAGCCTCTTATTCATGCTAATAAAATTAACCATGTTGCTAGAATGATCAGTTTCAATAAATTTTTCTCTAATGTTAGTAATATGATTTGGTGTTTTCGGAATAATTTCATTGAGGTCTCTATTCTTGATGACTTTCATCAAGTTGTCAATGCTCACATCTCTTATGGTCATTATTGTGTTTTGGGGTCTTTTATTTATGCATCTTGTTATAGATCTGGTAAAATCTTCTTTGGGATAATTTAAGGGATTTTGCTACCTCTGTCAACAAACCTTTGTTTTTTGATGGTGATTTCAACACCATTTTATTCTCATCTAAATGAAGTGGTGGTTGCTCTCCTAATTTTCATTCCATGGAAGATTTCTCCAATATGATTATTGATTGTAATTTGATTGATATTGGAATTAAGGGCTCTAATTATACTTGGTAAAATTATAGACTTTGGCAATGGTTGGGCTGGATTCTTTTAAGTACTCATTGGATTACTCAATGGCCAATTACTTCTGTTGACCATTTAATCAAAACCTTGTCGATCATGCTCTTCTTCGGTTTCTATTAAAGATAATTCTAATAGACTAAAACCCCTCTCCTTTTATATTTCAAAATATGTGGATTCAGTATATTAATTTTTTAAATATTATGGCTAATAATTGGAAAGCTCCTTTACATCCGGATAATTCGATTATGGGGATGAATAGACATTTGTTTAAACTTAAAAGACTTAAACAAAATTTGGGCTGGTGAAATAAGCATTATTTTAAAAACTTTTTTTTCTAATATTAAAGATATGGAAATATTGGTTTGTGATCTTGAAGCCTCTATTATGCCTGATCCTTCTAAGATTACAGACTTGACCGAGGCAAAAGATAAACTTGTTAGCTTCTAAAATATGAAAGAGACTTATTGGTGCCAAAAAGCTACTAGTAAACATATTACGGATGGTGATAGGAATACTAGGTATTTCCTTGCTTTGGTTTATAAAAAGAGAGCTTTAAATAATATTCAAAAAAATAAAAAATGTTAATGGATATTGGATTATGGAGAATAATGATATTAAGGAATCGTTATTAATTGCTTTAGAAATATGCTTAATAAAATTCTTTGTTATGAAGCTATTTCATAAATGGGCTTGATTCCTTCTATTATTACTAATGATAATGATTTTCTTACCATTGTGCCTAATCAAGATGAAATTTTCAAAGTTAGAATAGCATGAACATTGATTCTCTTCTTGGAGGGTTTCCTTTGCTCAATTTTTTTCAAAATGTTTGTTTATCATTAAAATGATTTGATTGATGTTGTGGTTGATTTGTTTAATTGTAATCATTTTTCTAAATATTTTTCTAGTACTTCTATTATTCTCATACCTAAAAGCTAATCCAAACTATTAGAGTGATTTTAGACTTATTAGTCTTTGCACATTCTTTAATAAGCTGATTTCCAAAATTCTTGCCAACAGATTTAGTCATTTACTCAATAAATATATCTCTCTCAACCAAACTAGTTTTGTTAGAGGTAGATTCATATCTGACAAGATTTTACTTGCCCAAGAATTAATTCATGATCTTGATGCCAATACTAGAGGTGGCAACATCCTTTTAAGTTAGATATTATCAAAGCCTTTGAAAACATCTCTTGGGATCTCCTTTTCCATATTTTAAATTTATTTGGGTTTTCTGATAAATTTATTTTTCTTATTAAATATTGTATTAATAATTCTTGGTTTTTGATTTTGCATAATGGGGATGCCTTGGGTTTCTTTCCCTCTTCCCATGGCTTATGACAAGGGGATCCTTTATCTCCTACTTTATTTATTATTGTTGTTGAGTACTTATCTAGGAGCATCAATCATTTATTCTTAAACAATACTAGTATGTTCTACAAAACTCTTAGTGGTCTTCCTATTTCCCATTTAAGTTTTGCAGATGATTTTATTATTTTTTGTAATGCTTCTATTCATCACATTAAGCACCTCAAGTCTTTTTTAAATAAATTTAGTAGAGAAAGTGGTTTCTCTATCAATGATACAAAAGTTATTTTATCACTTCCTTAGTATCTCCAATAATAAAATTAATCAAATCTTACATATCACTAATTTTAAACATCAACACTTACCTCTTAAGTACTTGGGTGCTCCGCTCTTGAAAGGCCCGAAACATTCCCATCAATTGATGAGTTAATTCAAAGAAATTCAAATAAAATTCATGTTTGGGAATATCATTTACTTTCCTTTGGTGGTAGGCTCACTATCCTTAAAAGCACTCTCAACTCAATGCCTCTTTATTTGATTCAAACTATTATCCCCTGCTACACTTATCGAATTGATCATTTGCTTAACAAATTTTTGGGGCTCAATAATTCCAAAGAATGCATTAGAGATCTTGGCATAAATGTTGTGGTCCTTTGGGAGAAGGTGCTCTTGGTTACAAACCTATTAGGTGAAGCTATCCGCCTTCTCTCATAAGCTCTGGTGGAATTTTAGAAAGAATGATAGCCTTTGGGATATGTTTATGATGGAAAAATATTGCCAAGGTAAACACCCCCTTAACTGTGTTTATAAAGCTGGTCACTCTCCGGTTTGGAAAAAGCTTTGCTCCATTAAATGGGTTGCCAAATCATTAATATCTTGGGGTATTCAGTCAAGTTCTTCCATCTTTTGGCAAGAAAATTGGATTGGAAATGGCTCTATTGACACCCTTTTATCTACCCACTCTACTACTACTATCAAAGTTAATTCTTTTTGGCTTAATAACAATTGGAATGAAAGCAAACTTGGGAATTATATCTCTATTTCCCTTTTTTGACAACTTTAGAAATATCCCCATTTCTTCTAACAAACCTGACCAAATTCTTTTTAAGCTTTCTTATAATGGTGACTTTGTTCTTAAAGAGGTTCAAAATTTTATTAGAGATAAATAGAACCCCTCTAATATTTTTATTAAACTTTGGAACCATATCACTCCCATTTCTTATTGGATTTTAGCTTGGAGGATTTTGAATAACTTTATTCCCATGGACTCTTTGCTTTGGACTAAAGGGTTTTACTTACCTTCAAAGTGTTATTGTTGCTTTCATATTGAAAATGTAAATCTTGTTTTTATCAATCGTGCCATTACTTCTAAATTATGGTTTCGGTATGATGATTTATTTAATACCAACAATTTTTAGGGTTCTCTTTCTTTATATCAACTTCTTGAAGTCTTTTTCAAAAACACAGTGAAAGGTCATATCAAAGTTTTAATTGATATTACCCTTATTCGGTTCATCTAGATGGATAGAAATGATGCTAAATATCATGGTATTCCTATGAACCATAAAGGATCGACAAAAAAAAATAAAATTCATGCTCTTTTTTAAAGCCAATCTTATTAGTAATATTCATTTTTTGAGGTTATAAATTAGTGGCTAAAAATTGGGTATCATTCTACTTGATTTTGACCCTTATAAAGGTTCTAGGATTATCCATTGGATCAAACCTAAAGACAATTTGATTAAAGTGAATACTGATGGTTTTGTTGCTTCCAATAAATAAGGTTGTGGTGGTATCCTTAGGGATTCTAAAGGTACTATCATTTATGCTTCTGCCTATCCTCTCAAAGCCTATTCTGTTATTGTTGAGGTTATGGCTATTAATAAAGTTATTGAAATTTGTTTAAATAGAGGTTTCCTCAACATCTGGATTGTAGTTGATGCTCTCTTGCTTCTTGACATGCTTAATTACAATAGAAATGGGAATGCTACATTATTTTATCTTCTTAATCATACTAAAATCTTCTTTCTCAAGTTTGTTTTAAAATTTCCCACATCCTTCATGAAGGTAATGCTTGTCTTGATTACTTGGCTAACTTTGGTGCCATAATAATAAAACTAACTAACAATAATTAAACTAATAAAACTAGTAATAATAATAATAACTAAAACTAACTAACTAAACTAATAAACTAACAATAATAAAACTAATAATAAAGTAACAAATAAATAACTAAATAACTAAAATAAACCCTAACTAAATAAATAAACTAAATAATAATAATAAAAAATAAAATAATAATAAACCAATAATAGTAATAAACTAGAAAAACTAAACTAAAACAAAACTAATAATAAACCAACTAACTAAACTAATAATACTAATAAATAATAAATAATAAAAAATCTAAACATAAGCTAAACTAAAAACTAATAATAATAAACTAATAAACCTAACCCATAACTAAACTAATAAAATTAATGCTAAACAAATAAACTAATAAATAAACTAATAAAACTAAACTAAAAACTAAACCACTAACTAACTAACTAAAACCTAAATAATAATAAAACCATAAACTAGTAATAATATCTAACTAAGCTAAATAAATAACTAACTAACTACTATTAGCTACTAACTAATAACTAATAAATAAACTAAAACAAAACTAAACCCCCATAAAACAACTAACTAAATAAACTAACTAAATACTAATAAACTAAACCTAAACTAACACTAAAATAATAATAACTAAAACTAAAACTAATAAAACTAAACTAACAACCTAACTAAAACTAAACCAACTAAACTAAACATCAAACTAATAATAAACTAATAATAACCTTGAACTAATAAAACCTAATAATAACTAATAAACTCTAAACCTAAAACCTAAACCCTAAAACCAAAGTAAACTCTATTATTGGGCAATTTCAGGATCCCTCACATTCTTGGTGTGTTTTCGAGCGATTTCTCTCTTGGATTCCTTATAGATTGTCGGCCTTAGGCCAATCTCAACCTGTTCTTTTCATGACGTTGTGACTTGTGGCACCGACTTTTTCAAATCCATGGGAGAAATCCCATATGTCGATGGATCACCTAGGGCATTAGATTTTTTTGGGTAATCCTACATCTAAATTACTTACTGTTACTAAATCTTTCAAAGAGGATTTAGTTGGTAAGAATTCCTCCACCGAGCCTCCATTGAATTTGCTTCATATGACTTTTAAAGGTACTCCAACAATTATGGTCTTAGATGAGAATATTGAAGATTAGCTGAGTCTTTTATGTTTTCTTTGATTGGAAAGTTTTCATTTAAATGGTCAAAGAAGGAAGATATTCGTTCTTTTTTTCATAGCTTAAATTTGTTTAGTTCTTTTTCCATTGGGCTGATTGATGCAAGACATGTTCTTATTAAACTTTCTAATGACCTTGATTATGAAAGAATTTTTTCTAAGCATTCTTACTATGTTTTAATTGTAAAATGCTTATTCTAATGTGGGCGCCTATGTTTGATGTTAATGAAGAGTCTCTATTGTACCCATTTGGATTTCTTTACCTAACTTATGGATTCATCTATTTAATCATCATCTTATTTATGCTATTAGGTTGATTTTTGCTCAGCCTTTGCGAGTTGATCAAGCAACAACTGCTTCTTCTAGATCATATGTTGCTAGAATTCTTATAGAGATTGATATTACTAAAAGATATCTAAATGAAAGTTGGTTGGGTTCAAAGAAATGATGTTATTTTCAGAAAGTTATTTTTGAGAACTTTCCCATTTTTCATAATCATTGTAAGATTCATGGGCAAGAAATTTTTGAATGCTTTATTGCTCATCCCTCTCTTAGAAAGAAAATCACCAATAAGAATTCAATTGTTGAAAAAACGATGATTCTCTCAAGTTGAATAAAGGAAAATTTGCTTTTCAAAATTTTGATGTTTTGTAAAACAAGATCTACAAAAGTTTACTTATTAATGATTTGTCTAATGCGGAAGGTAATTTTAATGTTTCTAAAAAAGTTTTAACTAATAATCATGCTCTAAGTGTTTCTTTTGATGATTTTGTTAAAGGGAAGACTTTAGAGGCTGTGGTTAATGATTTTAATGGTTTGAATGTTGTGCATAAGTCCTTTCATGATGATGGTTCGAATATTATTAATGCTAACACCATTTCTTCCAATTAGTTGGATGTTGTTTCTCTTTCTCCTATGTCTGCTTTAGAACATGGGAAAGAGACTATTTCATTTCCTTCTTTGATTGAAAATGGTGGTGAAAAAATGATCTTATTTTTGATATTTTAACATATGGTCCAAACAATCTTGTTAATATTGGTTATCCTTCTTTTAAAAAATAATATTTAGATACCTGTGACAATTCTCTCATTGTGAACAGTTTTATTTCGATTCAAAATTTTGTCTTTTTATGGCTAGTAATTATGTTCATAATATTGGTACTATGCTATATGTTTCTAAGGGATTTGGATCTTATTTTAATCTCTTACATGAAGATTGTACTAAAATTTTGGATTCGCATCTCTTGCTTCTTTTAAGAATGAAGATAGAGATGATACTCTTTAGATTTTGTTGGAAGGTGAAAATATTGATAATTGTCTTCTTAATAAAGTTATTTTTGGTCCTTTCACTTATGATTATGAAATGCATACTATTTCTGATTTTCCTTTGTCTAATGTTATGGATGATTTTGAATGCTCTTGTTTGAAATTGATAGCTTCTGCTGATCCCCATGCATTTTATAATAATCTTGAATCATTTTGAATTAGTCCCTTGCCCCATCTGTCACTTTGGAGGTTCTTTTGGAGCTCAATTAGTCCTCCCTTTACTATCTTTTGGTTCAATTTTTTTAGTTTTGTCTTTATTTTTTTTCTTTATTACTCTTTGATGTATTAGTTTAGGGACTAAACCTTTCAGGATTTTCCTGTCACTCATTTGAGCAATAGTTTTTTTAGTTTAGTCTCTAATATGGTCTTATTGCCTATTTTTTAGAGCAATTATTACCTTTAACTAAAAAAACTAAACACTAAACCCAAACCCAAAACTCTAAAACCTTAAACCCACAAAGCCTAAACACTAAACCCTAAATCTTAAACCCTAAACCTTAAATCCTAAACCCTAACTCTAAACCTAAACCCTAAACCCTAAACCCTAAACCCTAAAACCCTAAACCTTAAACCCTAAAAACCTAAAAAGCTAAACCTAAACCAAAACTAAATAACACCTAAAAATAAAATAAATAAGAAACCTAAACCTAAATAAAAAAATAAAAACTGACATTAAAACCTAGACCTAAACCTAAAAATAAAATTAAATAAAAAATAAAAATAAACTATAATAAAATAAATAAAAACCTAAACTAAACTAAAAAATATAATTAACCTTAGAATAAAAAACCTAAATAAAATAAAAACTAAACATAAAATAAAAATAAAATAAACCTAAAATAAAATAAAATGAAAACTAAATAAAAACCTAAATCTAAAAGATAAACCTAAAAATAAATAAAAATAAAACCTAAACCCTAAACTAAAAAAAACTAAACACAGTAAAATAAAATGAACCTAAACTAAATAAACTAAACTAAAATAAATGTAACCTAAACCTAAACATAAAATAAACTAAACCTAAACCTAAACTAAATAAAATAAAACCTAAAAATAAGCCTAAAACCAAAACCTAAAAAAATAAAATAAAAACCTAAACCTAAACCTAAAAATAAAAAATAAAAAATAAACCTAAAAAAATAAAATAAAAGTCAACTAAAAAATTAACCTAAACCTAAAAAATAAACTAAGATAAAATAAAACTAAAATAAATACACTAAAATAAATAAACTAAACTAAATAAAAAAATAAACCTAAATAAAAATAAAAATAATATAAACTAAAATAAATAAAATAAAGTAAATAAACTAAATAAACTTAAACCTAGGTTTACTTAAATTAAAAAAACTTATACCCTTAATCCTAAACCCTAAAACCCTAAACCCTAAACCCTAAAAGCCTAAACCCTATAGTAAACCTTAAACCCTAAACCCTAAATCCTAAACTTAAAACCCTAAAGTAAACCCTATGCCCTAACTCAAAACCCTAAACCCTAAAATCATTAGCCCAAACCCTAAACCATAAACTCTAAACCGGTTGAGCTAATTTTACAAAAGGTGATCTTAAAGAAGTCAGCCAAGAGGTTGCAAAATACAAAGTTTGTGCTCCTACTCATGTTGGTATTGTTGCAACTATTGATGTTGCAGTTCCTCCAAGCAACACTGGTGTAGATCCTTCACAAACATCTTTCTTCCAGGATCTCAACATCCAGAACTAAGATCAATAAAGTGCTGTTAAAATTATCACCAAAGTTGATTTTATTAAAAAAAAAAGGCAATAAGATGGGATCCTCAAAGGCTCTCCTCATTAAGGCGGGGATTAGGCCATTCTCTTATGGCCTTGTCATCCAATCTATGTATGATGACAGTTCAGTGTTCAATCCTGAGGTGCTTGACCTCACTGAAGATGATCTCATCGAGAAGTTTTTGGCAGACCTTTTAATGATCACTTCTTTCTCACTGGCCCTCTCTTATCCCACCCTTGCCACAGTGCCTCACATGTTCATCAATGCTTACAAGAATGTGCTGTAACATGATTTCCACGATTACACATACATACTGCGAGAAGGTTCTGAGTATATGAAGGATCAGTAAATTTGATGGATTAGCGATGCTTACGCTACTCCCTACTCTCGCTCCAATTATTGCAGTGGAAGAGAAGAAGGAAGAGCATGCTGAGGAATCTGATGATGATATGGGTTTCAGCCTGTTCGACTAAGCTTTATTGGCTTTCTATAAATTCAAATTTTATTGTGTCTCTAGGAGTTAAACCATTTTGTGAGATATAATTTTTGTGAATTTTTAATTGCATTTTATTTTATCCTATTTTATTAGTTGTTAGAGGATAATGACTTTTTGAATTGGTAATTTCTTGTTTGTTATGGAATCATTTGAGTTAAAAAAATAAATAAATAAACCCTAAACCCTAAACCCTGAACCCGAACCATAAACCTTAAACCTTAAACCCTAACCATGAACCCTAAACACTAAACCCCAAACCACAAATCCTAAACCTAAACCTAAAGTAACTAAATAGATTAAAAAAATAAACCTAAACCCTAAAACCTAATAAACCTAAACCAAAACCTAAACCTTAAGAATGAGCAGAACTTTGATAGTAGGAACATCACGGTCAACCAAGCTCAATTTAGATATGGCGGTGGAGGCTAAGGTGGAGGTGGCGGTGGAGGAAAAGGTGAAGGTGGTGGTTATCGCAACGGTGGTGGGGGATCTGATATGGAGGTGGTGGTCGGAGTAGTGGTGGTTATGGTGGTGGGAGGAGTGATGGAGGTTATAGCCGTGGTGGTGGAGGAGGGAGAGATCAGAGATATGAAGGTGGCTCTTATTACTAGAGAGGCGGGTTGGTTCTGATGGGAACTAGAGAAACTGAAGAACGGCCGATCCGATCTATTGCTTATGGAGCTATGTCTTTATAATAGAGATGGTTCTAGCTATCTTGGGTTTTTGATTTTCTCTATGTGTGCTTATTTTTTATCTATGTCGTTTCTTGTGTCTTAAAAAACTTGGTGTGTTACTTGGTTGATGAAATCGTGAAAAAGAAATGTTGAATCTGAGTTTGTTCTCTATAAAAAAAATACCAAAATTGTAAACCCTAAACTAAACGAACCCTAAACCTAAAACCTAAACCCTCAACACACTAAAAGCGTAAACCCTAAAATAAATACACAAAACCCAACTCTATCCACTAACCCACCCTAACCTTAAACTAAACTTAAACTAAAAAAATAAACTAAAATAAAATACCAAAACTAAAATAAAATTCCTAGACTAAAATAAATAAACATAAAATAAGTAAACTAAACTAAATAATAATAAAAAATAAACATAAATAAAAATTAAAAATAAAAAATAAAAAAAATTCAAATTAACTAATTAAAGAATATAAGAAATATTGTAAATCTGTTCTATGTTTTAAACCAAAACTCTAAACCCTAAACTTCACTTAACAAAAACCACTAAACAAAAATAAACTCTAAAATCCTACCCTAAACCCTACCATAAACCACTAAACCCTACCCAAAACCCTAAACCCTGACCTAAACCTAAACCCTAAACCCCAGAATGATTACGGACCCCACCTAAAACCATCCATAAACCCACCTAAAATTAAACTACCAAAGCTAATTAAAGACATCAAAATAAAATAAAATAAATAAATCTAAAACAAAATAAGAAAATAAAATAAAATAAAACATAAACTAAAACATAAAATAAACCTAAACTAAACCTAAAAGAAAATAAAAAAATGCACTAAAATAAAATCAATAAAACCTAAACTAAATTAAAATAAATAAATAAAATAAAATAAACCTAAAATAATAATAAAATGGCCTTAAAATAAAATAAACTAAAACTAAATAAATGCTAAAAATAAAACCTAAAAATAAATAAAATAAAACCTAAACCATAAACTAAAAACTAAACTAACATAAAAAAATAATAAACTAAATGCTAAAAAAATAAATAAAACCTAAACCTAAACCAAAATAAACTAAACTGGACTAAACCTAAACTAAATAAAATAAAATAAGCTAAAATAAACCTAAACCTAAACTAAAAATAAAACCTAAAATAAACCTAAAATAAAACCTAAAACCTAAACCTAAAATAAAATAAAACTTAAACTAACCTAAAATAAAAATAAAAGCTAATCTAAAATAAAATAAAATAAAACTAAAGAAGATAAATATAAACCTAAACCTGAAAATAAAATAAAATAAAATTAAACTAAAATAAATAAACCTAAAATAAATAAACTAAACTAAATAAAATCAAAATAAAATAAAATAAACTAAATAAACATAACTTACCATTTGTTTAATTTTTGGAAAATAGATTAAAAAACCATAAACCCAACTATCCTAAACCCTAGGCTCTACCATGAGCCACCTACCTGACCCTAAACCCTAGGCCACAAGACCATGACCACAGAGCCACTGGACCCAGTGTGAGCCTGAACCACTAAAGGCACAGCTAAGACTTTGACCCTAAACTCTGACTCTAAACCTAGGCTGGCCTAAAAAGGCTGAGGCAGGCAGCAGGCCCTGAGCCATAGGCCCTAAACTGAGCCACCCAAGACCACAACCACAAGACCATGAAACCAGGCCCCAAACTTGCCCCACCCTGAGACCTAAAAAACTAAACCTAAATAAAACTAAACTAAGATAAATAAAACCTAAACCTAAATAAATAAAATAAAACCTAAACTAAAACCTAAACCTAAACCTAAAATTAAAATAAAATAAACTAATTAAAATAAAATAAAACTAAAAAATAATAAAGTTAAACTAAACTAAAATAAAATAAACCTAAGAATAAAACCTAAATCAAATAAAAACTAAATGTAAAATAAAAAATAAAATAAACCTAAGAAAATTAAATAAAAACTAAAAAAAATCTAATCCTAAAAAATAAACCTAAAAATAAAACCTAAACCCTAAACTTAAAAAAACCTAAACCTAAAATAAAAATAAAATAAACAACATAAAATAAACCTACAAACTAAACTAAACAAAATAAAATAAATAAAACCTAAACCTAAACCTAAACCCTAAAATAAATTAAATTAAAATAAGCCTAAATCTAAATTAAAAAATTAAACCTAAAAGTAATCTAAAATATAAACCTAAAACCTGAACACAAAATAAAATAAAACCTAAACATAAAAATAAAATAAAATAAACCTAAACCTAAAAATAAAATAAAATAAAACTCAACTAAAAATAAACCTAAACCTAAACCTTAACCAAAAATAAACTAAAATAATCATAAACTAAAATAAAAATGTAGACTAAAATAAATAAACCAAATAAATAAACTAAACTAAATTGCAATAAAAAATAAACAAAATAATTAAAATAAACTAAATAAACTAATTAAAAGAAGAAATGTTGTAAATGTGGTTCTCTTAAATAAAATCAAAACCCTAAACCCTACTAAAACTTGGACCTGACCTAAACTCTCCACCACCACACCACTCCCTAAATCTAACCCACACCTGGGCCCTAAACCCTAAACCCTAAACCTCCACTGACCCTAAACCATAAACCTCTAAACCACACCTAAACCCTGGGCCATAAACCTAAAAGCTAAAACCTAAACTATTAAAACCTAAAATTAAATAAAAATCTAAACCAAAATAAAATAAAACATAAACTAAACCTAAACCTAAACCTAAACTAAATCTGCACACCAAAATAAAATAAAATTCAAACTAAAATAAAATAAAATAAATAAAACCAAAACTAAACTACAAAATAAAAGCCTACAAAAATAAAACAAAACCTAAAATAAAATAATTAAGAAAATAAAATAAAACTAAATAAAACCTAAACCTAAATAATAATCCTAAAATATAACCTAAAAATAAATAAAAATATAACCTAAACCTAAACTAAAGAAAAAAAAACTGGACTAAAATAAAAAAATAAAAACCTAAACCTAAACTAAAATAAACTAAACTAAATTAAATAAAGGAAACCTAAACCTAAAATAAACTAAACCTAAACCATAACCTACACTAAAATAAAACCTAAACCTAAATAAACCAGACCACAAAACAAAACCTAAAATAAAAATAAAATAAACCTAAACCTAAATTAAAATAAAATAAACTAAAATAAGTAAAACCAGACCTAAACTTGGACCTAAATTAAAATAAATAAATAAGCTAAAAATAAACCTAAACTGAAAAAATAAAACCTAAAATAAAAAAACCTAAATCTAAACCTAAAATTAAGAAAATAAAACCTAAACTAAAAATGAAATAAAATTAAAACTAAAATAAAAAAATAAAAATAATCCTAAACCTAAACCTAAAGAATAAACTAAAATAAAAAACATAAACTAAAATAAATAAACCTAAAATAAAATAATAAATAAAATAAACTAAAATAAACCTAAACTAAAATAAACTTAAACAAAAAAAAATAAAACTTAAAATAAACCTAAAATAAAAACCTAATACCTAAAAAAAATAAAATAAAACCCAAACCAATACCTAAAAATAAAAAAAATAAAACCTAAACCTAAAACTAAATTAAAAACTAAACTAAAAAAAAATAAACCTAAACACAGCTAAACCTAAAAAAATAAACTAAAATAAGAAAATAAATTAAATTAAATAAACCTAAAATAAATAATCTAAACTAAATAAAATAAAATAAACCTACATCAAAATAAAAATAAACTAAATAATCTTAAACATACAAGTTTAGTTAATTCAAAAAAATTTAAAAAAAAAAAATAAAACCCTAATCCTAAACACTAAACCCTAAATATACAACCCTAAACAATAAACCCTAAACCCTAAACCCTAAACCCACAAAACACTAAAAGATCCCTAAACCATAAACCACAGACCACAATACTTAAAATCTAAATCTAAACTACATAAAATCAAAATAATTTAAATAAAAGCCTAAACCTAAATAAAATAATTATAATGAAATATAATAAAATCCTGCACTAAAACCTAAACTAAACCTAAACATAAAATAAAATAAAATAAAATGAAATTAAACTAAAATAAATCTGACTGACCTAAACTGACCACAAACCCTGAACCACAATCACCACTAAACCATTGGCCTAACCACACCACACTAAAGCCTAAACAAGACTAAACCACTGACCTGGACTAAACTGAACCCAAACCTACTAAACCCTAAACCCTCCCCTAAACCATACCTTGAACACCACATCTAAAATGTAAAATAAAAATAAAAAATGTAAACCTAAATAAAATAAATAAAATCTAAAACATAAACCTAAAGAGTAAAATAAAATAAACTAAATAAAATAAAATAAATAAAATCTAAATTAAACTAAAAAATAAAATTAACTTAGTAAAAACCTAAATAAAATAAAATGAAACATAAAATAAATATAAAATAAACCTAAAATAAACCTAAAATGAAATAAAGTAAACACTAAAAGGTGTCTAAAAATAAACAATAAAATAAAACTAAAAAATAAAATAAACTAAAATAAAATAAAAAACTAAATAAAACTAAAATAAATAAACTAAAATAAACATAAACCTAAATAAAAAAATAAACCTAAAATAAAACCTAAAACCTAAACCTAAAAATTAAATAAAATTAATTCTAAAATAAAATAAAAATAAAAGTAAACCTAAAAATTAAAATTAAAATAAAACTCAACAAAAAAATAAACTTAAACCTAAACCTAACACAAAAAAATAACTAAAATAAAACCCCTACACTAAAATAAAAAATTTAGACTAAAATAAGTAAACCTAAGATAAATAATTTAAACTAAATAAAAATAAAAAATAAACATAAATAAAAATAAAAATAAAATAAATTAAAATAAATAAAAATTAAAATAAACTAAAATAAATAAAAAATAAACTAAATTAACTAATTAAAAAAAGAAGAAATGTTGTAAATCTAAATTTATTCCCCCTTAAAAAAAAACCAAAAATCGTAAACCCTAAACTAAATCTTGAACCCTAAACCTAAAATTTAAACCTAAACCCTAAAAACCCTAAACCTAAAACCCAAAACCCAAAACCCAAAACGCAAAACCCTAAACCTTAAACCTTAAAACCTAAACGCTAAACCCTAAACCCTAAACCTGACTAAAAAAAAAACCCAAACCCTAAACCATAAACCAACTAACCCTAAACCCTAAACCCAAAAGAAAAAACCTAAATCTAAACTAATTAAACCTAAAAAAAAAAAAATAAAATCTTAAAAATAAAATTAGAAAATAAAATAATAATAACATAAACTAAAACCTAAACCTAAACCAAAGAAAAGAAAATAAAATATAAAACTTAACTAAAATAAAATAAATAAAAGCTAAACTAAAATAAAATAAATAACCTAAATAAAATAAAAACTAAACCTAAAATAAAAAATAATATAAACATAAGATAAAATAAAATAAAACAAAATAAAAATCTAAACCTAAAAAATAAACCTAAAATAAAACCAAAACCCCAAACTAAAAAAAAAATCCTAAACCTAAAGAAAAATAAAATAAACAAAATAAAATTAACTTGAACCTAAACTAAAATAAACCAAACTAAAATAAATAAAACCTAAACCTCAACCTAAACCATAAAATAAATTAAAATAAAAATAAACCTAAACCTAAATTAAAAAATAAAACCTAAAAATGAACCTAAAATAAAAACCTAAACCTAAACATAATATAAAAAAATAAAACCTCGACCTAATAAATAAAATAAAATTAAAACTCAACTAAAAAATGAACCTAAACCTAAACCTAATCCAAAAGAATGAACAAAAATTAAAAACCAAGATAAAAATTAATAAATTGAAAATGAATAAAGTAAATTAAAAAAAATAAAAAGTAATCATAAATAAAATAAAATAAAATAAACTAAAATAAATAAAAAAATAAACTGAATAAACTAATTAAACAAAAGAAGGAATGTTGTAAATCTGATTTTCTCTCTATCAAATAAAACAAAAAAGCCTAAAAGAGAGGAACTACCCTAAACCCTGGACACTCATAATCATAAAACCTAAACCCTAAACCTTAAACCCAACTTAAACCTTAAACTGTGAAGCCCAATAAAAAAACTCTAAACCCCAAACCCCAAACCCAAACCCTAAACCCTAAACCCTAAATCCTAAAATAATCCAAAACCCTAAACCCTTATACCCTAAACACTAAAAGCTAAAAACATAAACCTAAACTAATTAAAACCTTAAAATAAAATATATAAAAAAATTTAAACCAAAATAAAATAAGAAAATAAAATAAAATGAAAACATAAACTAAAACCTAAGCCTAATACTAAACCTAAACCTAAAGCTAAAAAGAAAATAAAATAAAAAATAAAAACTTATCTAAAATAAAATAAATGAAAACCTAAACTAAACTAAAAAAATAAAAAACCTAAATAAAATAAAAAGTAAACCTAAAATAAAATAAAATTAACCTAAAATAAAATAAAATAAAACTAAATAAAAATCTAAACCAAAATAATAAACCTAAAAATAAATAAAAAATAAAACCTATACCGTGAACTAAAAAAAAAACCTAAACCTAAAGCAAAAATAAAATAAACCTAAACATAAACTAAAATAAATAAAACCTAAACTAAAAAAATAAAATAAACAAAAAATAAACTTAAACTAAAAAAATAAAACCTGAAAATAAACCTAAAATAAAAACCTAAACCTAAAAAAATAAAATAAAAACCAAAACCTAAACCTAAAATAAAAAATAAAACCTAAACCTAAAAACTAAAATAAAAAATTAAACTAAAAAATAAACCTAAACCTAAAAAATAAACTAAAATAAAGAATATAAACAAAAATAAATAAACTAAAGTAAATAAAAATAAAAAGAAACCTAAATCTAAATAAAAAATAAACCAAAACCTACCGGTTTGAATTTTAAAAAAAATTAAAAATTCAAAATTATAAAAAATAAAAAACGCTAAACCCTAAACCCTCTACGGACCATAAACCCTAAACCCTATTCCTAAACCCTAAACCCTAAAGCACACCCTACACCCCAAAATTAAATCCTAAACCACTCACTAAACCATCTACTCTAAACCACTATATCCACCAAAATAAATCTAAACTAAATAAAACCTAAAATAAATTAAATAAAACCTAAACCTAAATAAAATAAAATAAAATAAAACTTAAACTAAAACCTAAACTTAAACCTTCTTCAAAATAATAAAAAAAACTAAACTAAAATATAATAAATAAAATCTAAACTAAACTAAAAATAAAATAAACCTAAAAATAAAAGCCTAAATAAAATCAAACTAAACATAAATTAAAATAAAATAAACCTAAAATTAAATAAAATAAAACTAAATAAAACTTAAACCTAAAAAATAAGCGTAAAAAATGTTCACTAAAACCTAAACCTAAAATAAAGAAAATAAAATAAACCTAATCCTAAACTTAAATAAACTAAACTAAAATAAATAAAACCTAAACCTAAACCCAAACTAGAATAAACCTAAACCCTAAATTAAATAAAATATAATAAACTAAAATAAAGACTAAACTAAAACTAAAACCTAAAATAAACCTAAAATGGACTAAGACCTAAACATAAAAATAAAATAAAACCAAAATGTAAACCTAAATATAAAAAATAAAACCTAAACCTAAAAATAAAATAAAATAAAACAAAACTAAAAATAAAATAAACCTAAACCTAAACCAAAATAAACTAAAATTAAAATTTAAACTAAAATTAATAATTTAAACTAAATAAAAATTAAAAATAAACTTAAATAAAAATAAAATAAAATAAACTAAATAAACTTAAACCTACCGATTTAGGGTTTAGGGTTTAGTGTGCTTTTTTAAAAAAAAGAACACTAAAGCCTAAACCCTAAACCTTAAACCCTATACCTTAAACCTTAAATTGTAAAACTAACTATAAACCCAAAACCCTAAACCCTAAACCTATAACCAAAAACCCTAAATCCTAAACCTACAACCCTAAACCCTAAAAAACCCTAAACCCTAGACCCTAAACCCTAAACCTTAACCCTAAACATAAACACTAAAAGCATAAACCCTAAAATCGTAAACCCTAAACCCTAAACCCTAAACACTAAACCCTAAACCTCAAATACAAGACCTAAACCTAAAGTAACTACAAAAATTAAAAAAATAAACCTAAACCCTAAGAATGGGTAGAACTTTGACGGTAGGAACATCACCATCAACCAGCCTCAATCTAGATCTTACGATGGAGGAGGAGGTGGTGGTTATCACAGTGGTGGTGGGGGATTTAGAGGTGATGATGGATATGGAGGTGGTGGTCAGACCAATGGTGGTTATCGCGGTGGGAGGAGCGACGGAGGTTACAATGTAGTGGTGGCGGAGGGACAGATTGGGGAAATGATGGTGGATACAACTACGGGAGAGGCCAGGGAGGTTTTGATGGGAGCTAGGCGAAGAATGGCCAATCGATCTAATGCTTGTGAAACTGTGTCTTTATAGTAGAGACAGTTCTAGTTATCTAGGGTTTTTGATTTTCTTTATGCATGCTCATTTTTTATCTATGTCATCACTTGTGTCTTAGAAAACTTGGGGTGTTACTTGGTTGATGAAATTAGAAAGAAGAAATGTTGAATTTGAATTTGTTTGCCATTAAAAAAACCAAAAGCCTAAACTCTAAATTAAAACTGAACCCTAAACCAAAAAGCTAAACCCTAAATCCTAAACCTTAAAACCATAAATCCTAAATCTAACCCAAACCCCAAACCCTAAGCAGAAACACTAAACCCTAAACTTTAAACTCTAAACTAGCCCTAAACCCTAAACCTAAACCTAAACTAAGCTAAATAAATAAAATAAACTAAAATAAACCTAAACCTAAACTAAAAAATAAAACCTAAAGTAAACCTAAAATAAAACCTAAAACCTAAATCTTAAAAAAACATAAACCTGAAACTAAAGATAAAAATAAATCCTAAACTTAAAAAATAAAATAAAAAATAAAACTCAACTTAAAATAAATATTAACTAAACCTAAAAAAATAGATAAAAATAAAACTCAGTTGAAAATAAACCTTAACCTAAAAATAAAAATAAAATAAAATAAAACCTAACTAAAATTAATAAACTAAACTAAATAAAAAATAAACATAAATTAAAAGAATTAAAATAAACTAAACTACCACATGGGTTTACTCAGTTTTAAAAAAAACCTAAACCTTAAACCCTACCAAGCCTAAATGCTCTCCACTCCCTGACCCTAAACCCTAACTCTAAAACCCTGACACTAAACTAAACCCTAAACCCTAAACCCTAAACCTAAACAAAACCTAAAATAAAATATATAAATTAAAGAAATACAATCAAGCAAAATCTAAAACCACCAAGTCTACACTAAAATAAAAAAATAAACTAATAAATAAATTAAATTAAATAAATAAAAACCTAAACTAAACTAAAAAAATAAAATAAACCTAATAATAAAAAACCCAAATAAAATAAAAATGAAATGTAAAATAAGAATAAAATAAACTTAAAATAAAATAAATTAACTAAAAAAAGGAATCTAAACCTAACAATAAAAGAAATCTAAACCCAAAACTAAAAACTTAAACCAAAAATAAAATAAAATAAACATAAACCTAAACTAAAGATAAACTAAACTAAAATTAAAATAAAAACTAAACCTAAAAACTAAATATAAACATGGCTGAGCTAAATGAAGCTAAAATAAACTAAAATAAACTAAACCTAAATTAAAATAAAACATAAAATAAACCTAAAATAAAACTAAAACCTAAACCTAAAGATAAAATAAAAGCAACCTAAAGATAAAAAAATAAAACCTAAGCTAAACCCTGACCACTAGGCTGGGCCCTGAGCCCTAGGCTCAACCACTGAGCCCTACCGTCTGTCAGATGGGCGTGCTGACCTGGGCCCTGAGGCCCCAAGGCCCTGATCCATGAGGCTGGCTCTGGGCCTGGGCTCTGGGCCCTGGGCCACTGACCCTGACTGAGCCACAGGCCCAGACCCAGGGCCAGCCCAACCTGCCCTGGCACTGGGCCCAAACCCTCCACAGGCACATGGGCCAAAACCATGGGCCCTGGGCCTGACTCTGGGCCTAAACCCTGGACCCTGGACCACAGGCCCTAAACCCTGACCATGAGCCACTAAGCATAAACCCTAAAATGGGTAAACCTGGGCCCTAACCCTAAACTCTAAACCACTAAACCTCAAATGCCGGACTAAACCTGTAACTACAAAAATTAAAAAAATAAACCTAAACCCTAAGAATGGGTAGAACTTTGACGGTAGGAACATCACCATCAACCAGCCTCAGTATAGATCTTGCGGTGGAGGAGGAGGCGGTGGTTATCATAGTGGTGGTGGGGGATTTAGAGGTGATGGTGGATATGGAGGTGGTGGTCAGACCAATGGTGGTTATGAGGGAGGAGTAGCGGAGGATTTACAATGTAGTAGCGGAGAGGGACGATTGGGGAAATGATGGTGGATCCTACGGTAGAGGCAGGGGAGGTTTTGATGAGCTGGAAAGCGAAGAATATGGCCAATCGATCTAATGCTTGTGAAACTATGTCTTCTGAGAGGCATTCTAGTTATCTAGGGTTTTTGATTTACTTTATGCATACTCATTTTTTATCTATGTCATCACTTGTGTCTTAAACTTAGGGTGTTACTTAGTTGATGATGAAATTAGAAAGAAGAAATGTTGAATTTGAATTTGTTTGCCATTAAAAAAAAAACCAAAAACCCTAAACTCTAAATTAAAACCTGAACCCTAAACCTAAAAGCTAAACCCTAAACCCTAAACCTTAAAAACCATAAATCCTAAATCCTAAACCCGAAACCCCAGACCCTAAACCCTAAACACTAAACCCTAAATCCTAAAGCCTAAAGCCTAAACCTAAACCTAAACCTAAGCTAAATAAATAAACTAAAAATAAACCTAAATCTAAATTAAAAATAAAACCTAAAAGTAAACCTAAAATAAAACCTAAAACCTAAACCTTAAAAAAAAACATAAACCCGAAACTAAAGATAAAAAATAAATCCTAAACCTAAAAAATAAAATAAAATAAAACTCAACTTAAAATAAATATTAACCTAAACCTAAACCAAAAAATAGAATAAAATAAAACTCAATTGAAAAATCAACCTTAACCTAACCTAAACCTAAAAAATAAAATAAATAAAACCTAACTAAAATTAATAAACTAAACTAAATAAAAATAAACATAAATTAAAATTAAAATTAAAATAAACTAAATAAACCTAAACCTATAAGTTTACTCAATTTTAAAAAAACCTTAAACCTTAAATTAACCCTAAACCTTAAAGCCTAAATACTAAACTCTAAACCCTAAACCCTAACCCTAAACCCTAAAACTCTAAACCTTAAACCCTAACCCTAAACCCTAAACCCTAAAACCCTAAACCCTAAACCCTAAACCCTAAATTGTCATAACTATTTGAAAATTACTCTCAAGTCAAAGAGATGGTCTTCTTTTTCTCTACTTTTGACCATGAGATCATTGACATAGCACTCGACTTAATGATGAATGAGTTCATCGAAGATCCGAGTGATAGCCCACTGGTATATAACACTAACATTTTTAAGTATAATGGGCTGGACCATAAAGCAATAGATTTCGATTGGGGTTCTAAAAGTAGAATTTATTTTATCTTCAGGGGCTATCTTTATTTGGAATCTAATGTCAGGCTCCACTTCCTCCTCCAAGTCTATTTCCGCTCCCTTTTATTTTCCTTTTCATTTTCTCTTTTATTTTCTTTATCTTTTTCTCTTTATTTTTCTTTTTCTTTTATTTTTAAACATTGTCCAAGTTTGTGAGAATAGACTTATTGACTTTGTGGGAGGTAGTAAGCTGCATCCTCATATATACTGACCTTGTGAACTATAAATGACTTGAGATCTCCTTTGACATAATAGAAGATCCCACCTTTGACAAACTTCATATACTGATGTAGAGAAGATTGAACTATGTTGTTCTCACGAATCCGTGGTCTCCCAAGTAAATCTTTGAAAGATGTATCTGAGTCTATAATGTGAAACTTGGCTTCGATCTTCCAATCATCTATCGCCAAGGGAAACACTATGGAGCCTAAGGCTTATTGACCTCACTTTCAGAGTATGGATTCAATCTTCCCATCTTAGACTTAGAAGTATTCTAGATACTAAGGATTCCATAGTCATGAGACACTTCTAACAATTAAGTAAACACTTAACCTAAGCCCAAAGACTTAGAAGGGTTAACCATAGGGTTAGGTTATGCCTTAGGGATTAGGATAATCCACCTACCCTACAACCCAAATCTAATCCATGTTCACCTCATCAAACCAAACATCAAGTTCAATTCAAACATCAAATTCAAATCCAAATCCAAACCCAAATTCAAAAACCAAATGATTGAAGCCCATGATCAAATCGAAACTTAAAACCCTTCCTAAACCATATGACCTATCCCACAAACTTAGCCTAATTTTAATCAAATCAATCCAAAATCAATTGATTTTCCAATAATCATTTTATATTTTCAATCATCTTCCTAAATATAAATCAAATCTACATTCAAATGATCAAAATTAAATGAAACTAAATCAAATTAAATTAAAACCCTTCCTAAGCCATATAACCTATCCCACAGACTTAGCCAAATCTTAATCCAAATTAAGTCAAACTCAATTGATTTTCTCACAAATCAATCATATTTTCAATCATCTTCAAAAATTTAAATGAAATATACATTTAAATCATCAAAATTAAATCAAACCAAATCAAAATCCAAACTTAGCCACTTGACTAAGCTCCATGGACTTAGCCAAATTCCATCATTCCAAAACCCAAATTCAATTGATTTTCTCATGAATCAATCATGCCTTCAATCATATTCACAAATATAAATGAAATCTACAATCATCAAGGCAAACCAAAATCAACCCAAATCAAACCCAACTTAACCCATTTGACTTGAAATGTTCAAAAGAACCAAAACCCATTTGAACCAAATTGAATGAATTTATATATTAATCCCAAATCCATATATAAACTCAACTAAATCAAACTCAGCTCAAAATGAAAACAACTAAACCTAATTGGTCCACTTGACCCAAAGTTTCCAATTGACCTATTTGAGCCAAGTTTTAATCCTTCCCAAATTGGATTGAACCAAGCCCATCAAAACCTCCCATCATGACTGTTGATCACCCTAGGTTGATCATTTATCAAAAATTAGGTCAAACCAAGTCAACTTGGTCATTTGACCAAGTCAACCCCTTAACTCATATGAACCCAAACTAGCCAAATTGTAACCTAAGATTTAAATCCCTTGAAACCAATGTTTCATACCAAATCAAAATCATTATTTGAATATGACTTGACCATCAATTGAGTGAAACCAAACCCAATTGGTCCTCTTGACCCAAGTTTACCCAAATTGACCTAAATAACCAAATTGGGTCAAATCAAAATATAAATCAAATTGATTACAACTAATGGCTCAAACTCATTCTAAATTGATTGTTGAACTTGACCAAAGCCATGACGGGACCCAATTGAACCTAATTGACCTACTTAGCCCAAATTGACCTAAATGTTTAAGTTGGTCTAAAGAAAACCAACTCCAAATTAATTGAAATCAAAGCCTACAATAATCTTCTATTGGTCAACTAAAATCAACCAAACCCAAGTCAATTTTACCAATTTGGTCAAATTGGTCAACTTAACCCATTTGACCTAAATGAATTCAAATGAGACAAAATCAAATCTAAGACAAACTAAACTAAACCAATTAAACCAAAACATCCCAAATGATCATATGAACTTGACCCAACCTTTAGTTTGACCCAATTTGACCAATTTGTCAACATGACCCAACCTGACCCAATTTGAACCTAAATAAGTCAAATTGAGCCTAACCTAACCAAATCAACTCCAATTGACTTGAAATTTGGGCTAACCCAGTTTTGGCTTATTGCAAATCTACCCAAATCAAATTCAATGCTAAATGATCATTCTACCTTTGGGTCAAGGGCATCACATGAGACAAATCACAAATGTAAGTGGTCATTTCCATTACTTGGCCACTTGGTACTCTCCTAATGGTCCACCTAGGCACCTAGGACACTGCCCAACCTAACCTAAGGGGTGGCTGGGTTGGCCATGACCCATGGGAGGTGAAATCACCTCAGCCTCCCTATTGGAGCATTTGAAACCCATAGGACACATGACTCCTCCTTGGTAGCCGCTTCTACACCTTCAACCAACCAAGTCGAGCCAACTCACCTCCTCCCTAGCACCCACTACTCCCTGAGATGGTTGGACGGCCACTAAAAGACAAACCTGATCCCACCGTCCAATCAAGATGAAGGGGGGTATACACCCCCCTCATTTCTACTCAAACACATACAAAAATAATTCCTCAGACCCCTAGCTACCCAAGTCAAGCTGCTAGAGCCATTCCCTAAGCTCTCAAGCTCATTCTTCGATCAGAAAATGCCATTCCCATCTATCCTAAAATAGGACACTCCCATTTCTAACTTAACTTCCCTATTTCTCCAGCAAACTCAAATTAACTTTGCACGCACTTTCCCTAGGCCTCATCGAGTAATAATTAATCATCTCACAAGATTTTCAAGCACTAGAGGTGGGATTTTGATCAAAGCCAAGCTCTAAATCATTGATTTGTGGCCTTCTGAGTGAACATCGAGGAATTGATCCAATTGTTGCTCAACAGGGCTTCATATCCACTAGATGAAGCTTCCTCAATCGTTCAAGCTATCGGTCTTGAGCTCTGGCGAGGTATGCTTCCAAAACTGATCCTTAGGCAAAATTGACCTGGAGCTTTTTGAAGAAAATGTGCATCTCGTGTGATCTTGACCATTAGATCCCCTCCGATCAATTTCATGAAGGTGTGGGATCCTTTTGGAGTTGATCTGAGCTCGAGTAAGATCAAAATAAGTGAGCAATGGTGGACGGACTCCATTCTCCCTCACTCGCATGACATTAGATCATGCATCGTCCATTCCGCGTGATCAAAATGGACGGTCATGATTAGATCAGCTAGATTGATCTGATTTAATCCTATTAATCTGTGAGATTAATCATTATTGTCTGATCTTAGCTCAGATGACTGACTAGAAAGCATGCCCACCACCGTCACAAAGGCGCTGAGTCAGATAAGTTTTAAGTAGCCAATCCCGTGATGCCATGTGGAAAGCGCACCGCGTCAACGTGCCACGTGGCGCCAACAGGATTAGGCAATTAAGCTTAATTAATCATTTTTAATGGATGAAACTTTTAAAAATATTGAAAAATTATAGAGAAATAAAAATGTAAATAAATACTCATTTTAATGATATTTCAGAGGAGAATTAATTAAAAATGATCATAACTAATTTTAAATAGTAATTAATGTTTATTTTAAAAATTGATTAGTTTAATTACTTCTTAATTACTTGAGAAATTAATCCCAAATTTCGTGGGTTAATTTAATAGGATGAACTCTACATCCCATGATTTTATTGGGATTTATTTCTCACTTAATTTAAAAAATTAACTAATTAAACCTTAACTACTCTTTTAAGTTAATTAATGATTAGAGAATCCCATGAATAGTAATAAATTAGTTAACTAAGTTTATTAATCATTATTCAACAGTAAGTGAACTAGGGAATAGAGTTGGGATCCCTTTCCCTAAGTTCATTTCACTCTTTTTTAAAATGAAATTAATTAAGATTTAACTAATTAATTAAATAACTTAATCAAATTGAAATTATAATCACATCAAACCTTAATTAATTAAATCATCGGGTAGATCTTTAGGTGTTTAAAAACCTAAAGTAGTTTAATGAAATTATGGTTAGTCCACATGTGTCGAAAAACCCTAAGAGTAATTAATTAAGTTCCTTAATCTAATTAACTATTAATCATGAGCCAATTGCATGTGGCCCCTTTTATTTCTTAGGATCATTACAAGTTTATTTTCTATGAATATCATATTAGCTCATAATTATTTAGTTAATTACTTTAAGGTGACATAGGTAAGGGTAATTAATTCATTTAATTATGGGTTCAACTTAATTAGCCCATAAAATCAACTTAATTACATTTCCTTAAATTAAATCAAATCACTAATATGGGAATGGGTTTAAAATAGCAAGTGATGATTTCTCTTATCCTCTTTAAATCAAATCAAATCCAAAACTTAATTGATAAAAAAGCTTTGGTTTGCTTTAAATAATTTTATTTGATTTGATTGTCCTTAAGAACTAGCTTGGTTGAATGAATCACATGCTTATATTTGATTGTACTCTTTCTGATCATGTTAAATTTGGTATGTCATTTGAATTCATGCATCCATCGTTTCAAAATCAAGTAAAACAAAATGTATTTCCTTTATGTAAGCTTGCATGTGTTGATTTAATTTAATATATGTGTGGCTATTATTTCTATTAAATCCAAATGTATTTTTTAAAAGCTTATAAATGAATAATAATATGTGTTATGATGATAGTTATAAATACATAATAAATGCATGTGCTTATAGCTTAAATGTATGAATTTTGAGTTCTCTTTCCTCTATTCATGTGTTGATTTATATAAGATTGAATGGTAATGGGCATATAGTCTGGACATCCCAGGAACAGGAGGCTTTAACTAGCCCCAAGGAGGTCATTTGATTACCTTACTTGTGTGGTTTAACAACGACACGTAGCCACTTGATTTCATTCTTACGTATTTCAACATTAGAATTTGAATAGAGTTTTAATTCATATATATATATATATATATATATATATATATATATATATATATATATGATTCAATAAAAAAAATCAATCTTTGCATGGTTTTCTTTCTCCCATTTATGTATACATCCATGTATGTCCAAGAAAAGCAAGAATATAGTTTGGACATCCCAGGAATATGAGGCTTTAGTTAGTCCCAAGGAGGTCATTTGATTACCTCACTTCCCTGGTTTAACAAGGAAGTATACTTATACATGTATATGTATATGTGATTAGTGAATGAAAATCCCATTTTACATTAAAATTGCATGCATTCATAATTGACTAAGTGGTTGAATTAATTCGACATATGATTTGGAGCTTACTTTCTATGTTCATGTATATTAATTTACATATGTTTGATTACTATATACCCATTTTCATTCAAACATATGTAAATTCATACACATGAACATAAGAAGCAAGCTCTAAATTATATGGCTAATCAATTCAACTACTTAGTCAATTATGAATGCATGCAATTTTAATGTAAAATAGAATTTTTATTCGGTAATCAAATATACATATACATGTACAAAGATATAGGCAAGTAGGAATTAATTTACATATAGTCTGGACATCCCGAGAATACGAGGGTTTAACTAACTCCAAGGAGGTCATTTGATTACCTCACTTCCCTATTTTAACAACGGCTCATGCCTATTTAATTTCATTCTTATGTCATTTTTGTATAAGAATTAGGATAAAGTTTTATATTAATATGTTTAAATAATTCAATCAAACAAAATATAAATCTTAAACATACACATATATTCATCATTTAAGTGTGCTAAAATATGTTGCATGTATAAATACACTTAGGATTAAATCATAATCATGTTACATGTGATGGAAAGGATTTATTTAATATATGTCATGTGGTAGTAATTCAATTAAATTAATCTTAAGATGGATTTCATTTTGAATAGGATTATTTAAAGTGAACCTAAATTTAGGAATAATTAAATCAATTAATAAGCCATTCACTAAAGAGAATGAAATTAAATTAATATACTTTAGAAAGTGAGTTAAGGTAGGGATGAAAGAGGGCAATCCTCTTTTCCTCTCTTTATACTAGTTGTTAAGTGTAATCAAATGAAACAAAAGAAAACACAAATTAAAATTCTCAAATCAATTAAACTACTTCAAGTGAAATCAACCTTTCATGTTAAATTGAACCCTTCTACACATAGAAAATACATCACTAATGCCTAACAAGACTTATCACACAAGCCTTAATACACACATTAGAATTAAGTCACCACTTCTAGCTCTAAGTTAGGATGGTGTATGATGAAATGTATGTTTTCTTTCATGATGTATTATTTTAGATTAGATGTTAGGGTGTATGCTTCGTAGACTGGATGATAGGCCAATATTAGCCTAATCATGTTCTCTGCATGTGATTATGCTTAAGGAATGATTAAAAATAAAGGTGAATGATTTTTTGTAGATAAAATTCTTAAGCATAATCCAAGTTAGGATAGGTGGGCTTAGTCACCCATGTGTAGGGTGCTAAGTCCAAATTATAAATACAACAACTTATGATTATTTGTATATTTAGCTAACCTCCATTTTGCAGGTGTAGCAAGATTTACTTTTCTCACATAAGTATAATTTTTACAATAGGAATTAGGATTAGTCCTTTGGGGGATTAGGATGAGCAATGGCCAGAAAGCTTTGACCTGGGGTGCCCTGTGATGCCTTTGAAGCAAGCACCATCCAAATCAAGGAACCAAAATCAAAAATGAAGATATGAAGAAAGAAGACCCCCATAGCATTTAATACAATTATAATTATTCTTTCATATTCCAGGTTGTATAAGGGTAGAACTTAGCTACCCATCTTTTCTCTTATGGCGCACCAAGCCGCCTTTTTTTTTTCTTTCATGATAGTTTATATAATTATTTGAATTTATGTTTACATTGTGCATTAGGATGGCATGCTTTCCATAGTTTCTTAAATGATTGATGCTTTAATGTATGGCTTGGATACGATTAGGCTCTTAGGATAAAAATAACTTTTCTACCCAACTAATCACTCATAACTAAATTTTAAACAACTCATAACCTCATCATATAGCCTAAGACATAAATAGCATAATTAAAAGATTTAGCAACCCGTTAGCTGTATGGTTTTATGTTTCATATCATGCATGCATATTCTTTCTCTCTTGAACATGAAAGATCTCCATCCTTGCACGATAAAGGAATACTTGACCTGTGAGGACATCGCTTGTGATGGAGAACGCCTTCTTCTAGCTAATTTGACCCATAACCTATTTCATCATGCATTTAGGCATAAGAAATCCTGAAGCCTCTATCAAAATGATGTGTCTAAATTGAAATAAAATTTGAAATGATTTTGCATCAATAGATTAAGTCATATGCTCATACCACTCATACTCTAGTGTCTTAGGGAGTGTGTTTAGGACTTTAGTCTCTTTCTAATTAAATAAGTACCTGTTGATGTCATTTTTAGAATGAGCTATCAACCCCTCCATCTTAGATGTAAGACTTCTCTTAGACACTAAGAGTTCCTTAGTCTTAAGACACATCTAGTGATTAGGTGGACACTCAACATAGCCCTAGAGACTAAGAAGAGTTAGCCATAGGAATAGGTCATGCCCTAGGGGTGTTAAGAAAATTTTCCTACCCTATAGCTTGAACCACATTCCTCACTTTCTTCCTTCAAGTCAAACTCCAAATCAAATCAACATCAAACTTAAATCAATTCCAGCCTAATTGATTTTCTCCAAACTCAAATCAATTCTATATGATTGAAATCCATGATTGAAACCCATGATTGAAACCAATGATTGAAATTCAAAGTTTGAAATATTTCCTAAGTTCTTTGATTTCCTCTTAAGAACTTAGCCAAAATCAAGTTCAAACCATCTCAAATTCATAAAATTTTCTACAACCCATTTATATTCTCATTTATATTCACATATATAAATGAAATATAAATTCAAATCAATCAAACTAAATCCAAAATTCAAATCCAAAATTCCAAATCTTTCCTAAGTCCTATAATCCTCTCTTAAGGATTTAGCCTAAACCATGTTCAAATCAATTCAAATCCTTGAATTTTTCTCATAACCCATTTATATTCTCATTTATATTTAGATATATAAATAAAATATAAATTCAAACAACCAAAACCAAATCCAAAAATCAAACTCAAATTCATTCAAAATCTAACCTAAGCCTTTCAAGTCAAAATCAAGAACTTAGCAAAATCAATTTCAAATCAAGCCAAACTCTTGATTTTTCATCATGATTCAATCAATCTTTCAATCATGAATCCAAATATAAATACAAACTTCAAACACTTAACCAAACCTCAATTCAAAAATTAAGCTAAAATCAATCTCATGTTCATCCTTTGAGCATGAAATTGTCAAATGAATCAAAACTCATTTGACTTCAAACCACTTGCAAATGGATTTATATTTCAATCATAAGTCCATATGTGAGTTCAACCAAACTCAAATCAAGCTTTGAACAACCCATTTGACCTACTTAGGCTCACTTGACCCAAAGTGACCTAAAATACCCTTATGAGCCAAATTATAATTCTAACTAAATTGGATTGAACTAAGCCTACCTAAGCCTCTCATCATGATCAACAATCATAATGAGATGATCCATCACTCAAATTGAGTCAAACCAAGTCAAACTTAAGGGTTGACCAAGTCAACACTTAGGCAAAATGAAGCCCAACATAGCCAAAATCCACCATAGGCCGAATTGATTAAAACTAATGATCTAAGTTCATTCATGATCAATGTTTGAGCTTGACCAAGTCAACATTTGAGCCTAACCTAGCCCAATTGGCACTTGACCCAAGTTGACCCAACTTGACCTAAAAAGTCAAAATGTGTTAAAACTTGTTCTAAGCCAAGTTGATTGAAACCAATGGGTCAAGTTCATCCCGAAATGATCGTTGAACTAGACTAAAGCCTCAATTATCCAACTAGACCTAACCTAGCTTAATTGACCTTGAACCTAACTTGGCCTAAAGGATCATATTGAGCCAAATTCAAAATTAACCAAAATTTATTGGAAACAAAGATACCAATCAATTTCATGTGACCAACTAAATCGAAACCAACCCATGACCTAACCCAAATAGGTCAAATGGGTCAAATTGGTCAACTTGACCCATTTGACCTAAATGAACTCAATTGAACCAAATTCAAACCTCAACCAAATTGAATCAAACCAAAGCCACCAGAATATTTTAAATGGTCATATGAACTTGACCCAACCCTTGGTCTGACCCAATTTGACCAATTGGTCAACTTGACCCAAGTTGACCCATTTTGACCTAAATGGGTCAACAGGAGCCAAATCACATCAAACCAACTCCAAATTCAATGAAACTTGGCCAAACCTATTTTTGCATCATACCAAATATGCCCAAACTGAAATCAAGGTCAAATGACCACTTTACCCCTAGGCCATAGGGTAAATTTTGGCCAAATCCAGTTGGAATTTGGTCAAATCCTCTCCATAACCACTTAGCACCCTCTTAGTGGATCAAGTGAACACTAGGGAGTGTGGTGCACCCAACCCAATGGGTTTGGGTCAGCTCAACCTAGCCCAATGGTCAAAATGACCACATGCCTTAAAATGGAGCACATTGAGTCCTCCTTCCACTCAATTCAAGCACCTGGCCACCTCATCCACTTCTTCCCTGGCCAAAATCGAATTCAAAGACATCTTAAATGTTCTAACAAACCCATGGCTTAAGCTCAATTGGATCAAAATGGCAAGGAGGCTTGCAGTAGTCCGATTTCCCTTGGGGGAGATATACTCCCCGTAAATCAACTCAATCTTCACTCTTGCTAATTTGATTGAAGCAAATGAACTCAGAGCAAGCCCTATCTACTCTTCTCAAGATTCCTAGAGAGAGTTTGAACTTCCCATTTCTCAATTTCTCAAGGTAAAAATAAGGGAATAAAACCAAAATCCAATCTCACTCCACACTTAAAACTAGCCCAATTCAATTGCAAGCACCCTGAGGGACCCCAATCAAACTTGTCTAAGCTCTTTCCTAAGCTCCAAATGCAAAAGGTGTGCTAGTTTGATCAAAGCCTCAAGGAGTTCATGGTGGAGTTGGCCTCTAGAAGCAACCACCCAACTCAAGACCTCAAACTATCAGCAAAGCTTTGTCTCCATTAGACGAAGCTTCTCCAAGGGAATCGAACACCGGTGATCACCTCTGGCAAGGTAAACCATTTTTCCAATCTTAATCTAGCCATAGTGTGGAGCTTTATTAAAGGAATTTTCATTGCATGATAAAGTAGCTGTTGGATATGCTCTCCATTGTATGATGAAGGTGTAGGCTAAATTTTAGCCCAATCCAAGCTCAATCGAGCCTAGATCATGCCCTAGAACATGGACGGTCTCCATTACTCATAGAGAATTACAAGGATGAATCTCTGGTATCCATCTGTGCATTTTGGATGGATGACAAAGATTAAAACATATAGCATCCCATGTTTCACTCTTTAGAATCGTGGCTTTAATCTCAGTCATCCAATCCTTGATTGGACGGTTGAGGAGAAAGTGCACAGCGTTGCCACTGACATGGTGCTACGATGTGATAAGTTAAAGACCCAATCCCTTCACACCATGTGGAAAGTGCATGCTGCATCAGCGGTCCACGTGGCACTAATGGGATTAAACATATAATTATGCTTTTTTAATTATTATTTAATCACTAAACCTTCCTGTTGACCTCATTTTTGGAATGAGCTCTCAACCCCTCCATCTTAGACATATGACTTCTCTAATACTTTAAGAATTCCTTAGTCTTAAGATACATGTAGTGATTAGGTGGACACTTAACCTAGCACTAGAGACTTAGAAGATTTAGCCATAGGAATGGATCATGCCTTAGGGGTGTTAGGAAAATTTTCCTACCCTATAGCTTGAACCACATTCCTCACTTTCTTCCTTCAAGTCAAACTCCAAATTAAATCAACAATCAATTCCAACCTAATTGATTTTCCCTAAACCCAAATTAATTCCAAATAATCGAAACCCATGATCCAAAACTCAAATTAAATTTCCAAAAATCTTTCCTAAGCCCTTTGATTCTATCTTATGGACTTAACTCAAATCAAATCCAAATCAATTCAAATTCAAGAAATTTTCTCATAACCCATTTATATTCTCATTTATATTCATAAATATAAATGAATTATAAATCCAAATATTCAAAACCAAATTCAAAACTCTAACTCAAATTCATCCAAAATCCAACCTAAGCCTTTCAAGTCAAATTCTTGAAATTAGCCAAATCAAACTCAAATCAAGCCAAACTCTTGATTTTTCTTCATGATTCAATCAATCCTTCGATCATGAATCCAAATATAAACATAAACTTCAATCCTTATACCAAAACTAAATTCAAAAATCAAGCCCAAGTTAAACTTATGTTCACCCTTTTGATTTGAAATTATCAAATGAATCAAAACTCATTTGACTCCAGATCACTTGCAAATGGATTTATATTTCAATCATAAATCCATATGTGAGTTCAACCAAACTTGAATCAAGCCTTGATCAAGCCAACTAAACCCAATTGGCTCACTTGATCCAAAGTGGCCAATTTGACCTACATGAACCAAAATTCAATTCAACCCAAATCAAAATAAATTAATCGAATGCAAACTTCATGTCATATTTGTTGATCATCATAATCAATTAACATGAAATTTGGTCAAACAAAGTCAACCTAGCCCATTGACCAAGTCAACCATTTAACCCACATTAACCCAAACTAGCCAAATTGCAACCTAAACCAAATTCAGTGCAACCAATGGCTCAAGTTCACTCCAAATTGATTATTGAACTTAACCAAAGCCTTAATTAAACCCAAAGCCAATTGGCCAACTAGACCCAACTTAGCCCAATTGACCATGAACCCAACTTGACCTAAAGGTCAAATCAAGCCAAAATCAAATATAAACCAAATTGATTTGAAACAAAGATACCATACATTCCAAATGATTAACCAAGCTCAAACCAAGCCATGATTCAAGCGTCAATTGGGTCATATTAGTCAACTTAGCCCAAATTGACTTAAAGGATCAAATTAGAAAAAATCTAAATTAAATCCAAATTAAACCAAATCAAATGAAACCAAATTAACCAATATACTCCAAATAGCCATTTGAACTTGACCTAATTCTTGGTTTGACTTAATTTGACCAATTAGTCAACCTAACCCATTTTGACCCGATTTGACCCAAATGGGTCAATTTAACCCAAATTAAACCAATTGAACTTCAAATGGCATAAATTTTGGTCCAACTTACTTTTGACTTATTTAAAATCTGTACAAATCAAATTCAATGTCAAATGACCACTTTGCTTTTGGGTCAAGGGCATTCCATGAGAAAAGACACTTTATTGAATGGTCACTTCTCTTCCTTAGCCACTTGGCACTCATCCATTGGTTCACATAGGCACCAAGGACACTAATTTTTTGACCCAAGGAGTGGTTTGGGCAGCCATGACTCATGGGGAGGTGAAATCACCTCACCTTTCCCATTGGAACACTTGGCATGAAGGACACTCACCTCCCTTTGGCTAGGACACCCACTTGTCCTTCATGGCAGCCACTTTCCATGCCTTAGCTAACCATAGGGAGCAACCTAGGATTATTCTCTTCCATTCCCAACCACCCCAAGCCAAATGACATGAGTTTGGAGCCAAAAGTTTAAACAAAAAGTGGATTTTAGTTCATTTGACTTTACTTATCATTCTAAGGCTTTAGTGATTGAAGGAAACCCTCATTCCTCTCATTCACCCTCTCTTAGAGCACCCAAAGCCATTAGCAATCACATCCACTTCATTTTGGAGAGAAATACTCCAAAACTATGGGGATTTCAGTGAGAAATGACGATCACCGGAGGAAACATCATTTCGATGTGAAGGCGAGGATCTAAGCTCAGTCAAAGGATTATTCCCTCACTCGACAGTGCACTCGAGTCACCACCGCCACCAAAAATCATCCACGATGAGGTAACCTTCAAAAACTATAGCCGGCCTTAGGATCCCTCTTTTTGTGATGGTTTTCCACAACTTTTAGGAATCTATTCTAGACAATCCCACATTTTTATTTTTAATCATCTCAATTAGAAAATAGAATTTTTTTTTTTTGCTGCTAATCGATGCAAAAATGAGTCCATTTGGACAATTTTTCACTTAGAAATCCTATTTTTTCTTAAAAAAATGCTGAAATTACTGTTAATCCCTGGCAGGTTACATCCACCATCTGATCCCACATTTACGGGATCGAACAGCTCTAATCACATGACCCAGGCCTTCAAATCACCTAATGAGATCTGGACCTTCTGATCATGCAGTTCGTTCAATCAAATGGATCAAATCGCATGCCAATCGTGCGATCCTGGCCTATAGATCGCGCGATCTATTCTAGACTATCCGGTTGCCAATTGGACGGTCTAGAGTAAGCTGTCGGCACTCTTTGTGGGTTGATTGGTCATTTTCCACCCATTTAGCTGATGTGGCACTGCGCATGAATCGCATGATGTTGTATGGTGCGTGCATCCAATCGCACAGCGCCACATGGTGCCTCGTTGCCATGCCAGCGCTGTGCAGATTTTTTGATTTAAAAAATTAATTAAAATCACCTGAAACTTTAAAAATTTATAGAAAATAAAATACTTAACCAAAATTTGCAAACAAGGGCATGTTGGATTTGCCTTTCTGAGAGGAATCCAACAAACCCAAAATCCTTAAATTTTTAATTAAACTTTTTAATTAAACCAAAAATACATATTAAACCAAAAATACATATTATATTAAGTTGAAATTTCTAGAGATTACAATTGATGTTAAAATGCACCTACCATAAACACTTCAAGTCAAAATGACCTTTGGATTAAATGATATTGAATTTTGAGTGTCAAATGATTTATTTTAATAAATTAAATTAGTGGAATTCATAAAAATCACTTAAATCAATTTAAACTTACTAAATTTATAACTAATTATAGAAAAATTCAAAAAATACAAACTTAGGTTCATTTTAAAGATACTTCAGAGGAGAATCCAATAACATTGTTTTTGATTGAATTTGATTATAGATTTTTCTTAATTAGGGTTTATTTAAAATTTAATAATCTCAATTACTACCTAATGACTTCATTAATTAATTCCAAACTTCTCCGACATGTTTAGTGGGATGATTTCTACCTCCCCTAATTTTCTTAGAATTTATTAATGAGTTAACCATGGAAATTAACAAATGAACTCCTAATCACTCTTTTAATGTAATTAAGGTTAATTAAGCATGTGGATAGTGGTTTAATTATTTGATTAAGATAATCAAACTTTTTTAAGTGATTAGGAGGTTTATGAAATGATTTTGGAATATTTTCCTTCAACTTTTCCCTAAACGCCCTTTCTTCCTTAAATCCAAATCTAATTAAGGGTTAATCCACTAATGATCTACTTAATTAATCAAATAAAATTCTCAACATCAAAATTAATCTAGAAACTCAATCACCTAAACTTAATCCTTCTTGGGTAGATACTTAGGTGTTTAATAACCTAAGTGAACATAAGGAAACCATACCTAACCCATATGTGTGGGAAGGGTTATGAAAGTACTTAAATTAAACCCCTTAGCTTAATTAATCATTAATTGTGGCCCAATTGCATTAGGTACCTTTATTTCCTAGGATGCATTACTGGTTTAAATTCCTTGTGGTTTTATGTCATACATTGGCTCATAATTATTTGATTAAATATGTTAATGTCATATAGGTAAGGGGTAATTAATGAACTTAATCTACAGCTTAGCCTAACCAAAGAATAAAATTAATCTAATCACCTAAAAATTAAACTAAAATAATGCACAATTTTGGGAATGGGTAATGACCAGTAAACGTTCTCACACTTTCCTAATTCAAATCAAACTCAAAGCAGAAATGAAAGTCTCTTTAAACAACTTTTGATTCTCTTTAAATGATCTTACTTCATAAGATTGTCTTTAAGAATTAATTAGAGTGAATGAAATTACATGCTTACATCACTTTATTTCTTTCCTAGCATGCTAAATATGTATGTCATATGAGTTTTATACATTCATGCTTTTCTAAAATCAAATTCAAAATGAAATGATTTCTTTATGTCAAATTGCATGTTTTGGCTAAAGTAAGAATATGAGTAGCTATTATCATTATTAAATTTAAAACTATTTTTAAAATTTATAAATCAATTACCTAAAATTGAAAGTGTGCTAGTTATAATTATTTAGAAGCTTGCATGTGGATATAAATATGAAGATTTGCATAGTGTAGCCTTCCTTCTCTTTTCTTTTAGCATGGTTTTGAATAGGATTTGGCAAAGTGTATAGTTCATTTGAAAACATCATAACACTTGCCTAATTCCCTTCCTATTCATTCCCATACTATTACTTAAGAACGACATCTACATTTGTACAAATAAATTGCATAAACAAAATAAATCAACCAACATAAACTTTTTGCATCTTTCTTTTCCATTCATTTCTTTTGTATGCATGCTTGTATTTAAGGAAAGGGGTATATTTATCTGGACAACCCCAAGATTGTGAGGCTTTAAGTAGCACTAAGTAGGTCTTCTACCTTACGCCCCTAGTTAACAATGGCGCTGTACTCACTTATGCCTTTCATACATACATGTGTGAATGTGAAAAATGGATAAGAAAACCTCTTTTCTACTTAATGAAAATCATGCATCATAAAGCATTCAAATTTTCTTAAGTAACTCACTTAGCATTCTCTTTCCATGCATTTTGTTTTTTACATGTACATGTATTTAAGAAAAGTGGTATATTAGTCTAGACAACTCCAAGGTTGAGAGGCTTTAAGTAGCCCTAAGTAGGTATTGTACCTTACACCCCTGTTTAAAATGGCGTCGTACTCACTTATGTCTTTTATACTTGTAAATGTGGATATGAAAAATGGATAAAAGAATCACTCTCTTCACTTAACAAAATCATGCATACATGAAACATTCCAAATTTTTTTAAGTAACGTCACTTAGCATTCATCATAAAGTATGCTAAACATTCCCATTTGTATGTATAGATATGCTTTGGATCCATTTATATGCATGTTATACACATGTGGGAAAGAAATAAAATGTTGTGTGTCTTGTGATAGTAATTCACTTTACTTAATCCTAAAATGAATTTCCTTTTGAATAGGTTTGTTTAGAGAAAATCTAAACTTAGGATTAATTAAAATACATAATAAAATATTCACTAAACAAAAATCATTAATGAATCTAGCTTAAAAATATCTTAAGGTAGGGAGGAAAGAGATGCTCTCTTCTCTTTTCCTCTCTTTACAATGTTTAGAAATTAAGTAGGTTCATTCAAACTAAATCAAATAATCAAATAAAATTAACCCATATCAACTAAATAACTTAAATGAGACTACCCTTCTAAGTTGAACCTTTTCACACTTAAAAAAATTCCTAACCTTAAAGCCTAGCTAAGCATACCACACAAACCTTATATGGCACACACATTAGGCTAAATCACCACTTCTAGTCTTATGTTAGGGCAGTGTATGGCTTGATGTTTATTTTTATTTTATGATGTAATGCTTTAGTATGGATGTTAGAGTGCATGTGCGTAGAATGAATGGTAGGATGATTTAGTCTAATCATTATCTTCTATAGGGGATTGTGCATAAAGGGTGCTTTAATAAAAATGTAATTGCTTTCACTGTGCAGGTCGCTTATACCCTTAAGCATGATCCAAAATGGGCTAGGTGGACTTGGTTACCCTTGTGTGGGGTGCTAAGTCCAATTTATTTATATACATGCTTGGGAATGAGTGGTTTTTTTAGCTAATCTCAATTTTGCAGATTTTAGTTAGATTTACTTTTTCCCTTTTCATGTACCTTTGCAATTAGGATTTTGGAATGATTATTATGGGAATTAGGATGAGCATTGGTTATAAGGCCATGCCTTATGTACCATGCGAAGCCTTTGGAGCATCCACCTTCCAACCATCCAAAAGAAGGAACCAAAGAAGAAAGAAGAAAAGGAGTAAGAAGAAAAGAAGAATGAAGAAATGAAGCTTGAAGACCCCATAACAATGAATTCCTTGCTTAATTATACTTAATTCATTTGTAATCCAGGTTGTATAAAAGTAAAGCTCAGCTACCCAATTTGTTTTTTGGGTTTGTGAGGTGGTGCCCTACCACAAATGACATTTTATTCTTTTGCGTTAGCTTTATAAAATGTGTGATGTTTTGCTTAGCTTATGCATTAAGATGACATGTTTTCCTAGTTTCATCCTTTCTCTGATGTATGACCTGGATGATAATTAGGCTCTTAGGGAAAAATAAATCTTCTAACAAATTAATCAACTGAAAATTAAAAATAAGCAACTCATAACCTCACTTAAATCTTAAGCTAAAAACCAAGATAAAAGAATTAGCAACCCCTTAGATGGATGAGTATTTCTCTTACAACATCATGTACAATGACATCTTATTTCACTCTTGATTAGAGGGCTTCCACATTTGCTAAAGAAACTTGGCTTGACCTTTAAGAGCCATGGTGGAAACACACCTCCCCCCTTCTCACTGATTTTGGCCAATAATTTTACTTCTCATGCATTAAGCATATGAATCTTATAAGCCTGAGTCAAATGATTGTCCAAAAATGAAAATAACATCTAATATGATTTTCATTATATTTAGGTCATTTTGAAGCATGCCCTTACATGATCTAGTCTCTTTAGGGAGTGAGTTTAAGGACTTAGTCTCCTTCTAAATAAATAACAGCCTAGCTATCTTGCATAAAGCATATGACTTGCCTAGATGAATTTAAAATCATAGGAGGAGTCATTTGGCGGCCACCCCTAGATGGTTGTAAGTCTAAGTAGTCGGGTGGTTTTTCCTCTATTGTGGAGGCAAACCGAATACCCATTTTTTGCTTTAGATTTAGGTCGTACTTTTGGCCCTCACCAAAGCTCCCTAGATTTAGGTTCTATGATTGTTTCTCCTTTCTATGGGCCATAAGAATAAATCCTCACCTCTTAGGCATTTCCATAACCTTGTATTGTATAATTATGACCCCTAAACTTATAATAAAAATTCAACTCAAATAAATAATTCCCCTCAATTTCAAAAAAGTAAAGCCCAACCATAGGATAGTTTGGGATGTTTACTAGCTTTCCTAGTATCCTAAAAATCCCCTACTCATCTCCATTTGGCTTTGATAAGAACTCCCTCCTCATGATCGATCCCACTTGATTTTTCAAAAATAAAATAATCAATTGATAGTCCTACCTATTGAAATCTTTGGAGACAATGATCATTTACCTTAATTGAGTGTATTCCAAAGGAATCCCCTTTCCTTAAGATGTAATTAACTATTGGGGCTTGCCCCTATAGGAAACTTAATGAACCCAAGTTTAAAATAAACCCTACTTTACTTTCCCATGTAAAGTAGGGTAAGAATCTATGGTACATATGCAGACCCATAGTCCTTAGGAGTCCTTATTGAGGTGATTAGGTCCATTGTAGGGTGGTGACTTCCATCTTTCGAGATAGTACACCTCTCCTCAATGTCATACTTGATCACCCTAATAAGAAAATCTGTAGATTTAGATGGTGTCCTGACCAAAATGGCTTGTATTTTTGTTTTCATTTATCCTCTTCAAGAGGATAGATGAAGGCGGGAATATATCACCACACTTCCTAAATTTATATCTAAGCCTAGAAAAATAAAAAAAATATGAAATAAATTGCATTGAAAAGATAATTGAACATAAAATATTCTAAAATTGATTTTAATTGATTTTGAATGGTTCTTTTCTCTGAATTTTGGTTTTATTGGGATTGTTAATTTACTAATTACCCCATAATTACTTTACTGATTAATCCAAAACTTCTTGTGTATGATTAGTGGGATGACTCCTACCACCCCTAATTTTCTTGGGATTTATTGGTGGCTTAAATAGAGGAACTGCTAACTCATTCATTAATCACTCCTTTAATATAATTAAGCTTAATTAAGGGTATAATTAGTGGTTTATCCCTCTGATTGAGTCAATTAAGATTTGATTAAGTGAATATGAGGTTTAGGGAATAATTTTGAGATACTTTCCTTAATATATTCCCTAAACCACCATTTCTTCCTTAATCGATCTTTAATTAAGGGTTTATTCACTAATTACCCCTTAATTAATTTCATAAAATTCTATAACTTTCCAGAACTCAATTAATCTATCTTGGGTAGATGTTTAAGTGTCCGAGATCCTAAGTATAAATAAGGAAATCAAAATCCAACTCATATGTGTGAGGTGGGTTATGAAAGTACTTAAGTTAAACCCCTTAGTTTAATTAATCATTAATCATGAGCCAAATGCATTAGGCCCTTTTCTTACTAGGTGCATTGCTGATTTAAATTCCTTGTGTAGTTTTATGTCATCTCATTAGCTCATAATTATTTGATTAACTATGCTAAGGTGGTATAATTAACTATGCTAAGGTGGTATAGGTAAGGGGTAATTAACACACTTAATTCATACCTTAACCTAATCATAAATATAATATGGATCTAATCATCTAAAAATTAAATTTAAATATCATACACATGTGGGAATGGGTTAGGAACAGCAAACTTGCCTCACATTTCTCAAATTAAATCAAACTCTAAACAAAACCAAACCTTCTTTAAAAGCAACTTGATTTTCTTTAAGCTCTCTTATTTTATAAGATTATCTTTTGAAATTAATTAGGGTGGATGAATTTGCATTGGTTTCATCACTTGATTTCTTTCCTATCATGCTAAATGTGCATTTCATATGGATTTCATGCATTCATGCTTTTCAAAAAAAAAATTAAAATAAAAATGTTTTCCTTATGTCAAATTACATGTATTGGCAAAAGTAAAAAATTTGAATCGCTATTATCATTGTTAAATTCCATATTATTTTCAAAATATATGAATCAATTACCAAAATTGAAAGTGTGTTACTTATTTTTTTTATTTATAAGTTTGCATTTGAATATAAAAATGTGTCTTATATTTGTTTCCTTTCTTTTCTCTTAACATGGATTTGAATAAGATTTGCAAAGTGTATAGTTCTTTGAAAAGAACATAACACTTGCTCAATTCTACTCTTATCCCCTTCCATGTTATAACCTAAGAAGGATCTTCATATTCACACATATAAATTTCATAAACAAATCAAACAATCAAGTATAAATTTTTGCATCCTTTCTTGTCCATTCAGTTCTTTTGTACATATGCTTATATTTAAGGAAAGTCGTATATTAGTCTAAATAACCCCAGGGTTGAGAGGCTTTAAGTAGCCTTAAGTAGGTCTTTTAACTTACACTTTTGGTGCTAACAATGGAGCCGTACCCACTTATGCCTTTCATACATTCATGTGTGCATGTGAAAATTGGATAAGAAACTCCCCTTTTCTACTTAATGAAATCATGCATGATAAGCATTCAAATTTTCTTAAGTAACTCATTTAGCATTCATCACAAAGTGTGCTAAACATTCCCATTTGATGTGTATAGATATACTTAGGATTCATCCATGTGCATGTTATACATGTTGAGAAAGAAATCAAGTGATGTGTGTTTTGTGATATTAATTCACTTTACTTAATCTTAAAATCTTTTCTTTTGGACAGATTTATTTAAAGTTGATCTAAACTTAGGATTCATTAAAACACATAATAAAATATTCACTAAATAAAACTAAAATATGAATCTACTTTAAAAATTACTAAAGGTAGGGAAGGAAAGAGAAGTTTTTTTTCTTCTCTTTCCCTCTCTTTACAACCTAGTAATTAATTATAAGATTCACTTGAACCTAATCAAAACACAAAATAAAATCAACCCAAGACAACTAAAAACTTAAATGAACCCCATCCTTGAAGTTGAACACTCTTCACACTTAGAAAACTTTAACTTAAAGCCATAACTAAGCATACCACAGAAACATCAAAAGTATGCACATAGGCTAAGTCACCACTTCTAGCTTTAGATTAGGGCAGTGCATGGTTTGATGTTTGCTTTTTTGTGATGTTTTTGTTTTAGTCTGGATGTTACTGTGTATGTGCGTAGACTGAATGGTAGGGTGATCTTAGTCTAACCATTATCTTATGCAGAGGATTGTGATCAAGGAGCATTATAATAAATAAAAATATAAATACGTTTATTGTACTGGTGCTTATACCCCTAAAAATAATCCAATAAGCTAGGTGGACTTAGTCACCCATGTATGGGGTGGTAAGTCCAATATACATGCTTGGGATTTGTATGATTTGTTTTAGCTAATATCTATTTGCAGGTGTTAGTTAGATTTTTATTTTTCCCTTCTCATGTAATTTTTGCAATTAAGATTTTGGAATGATTGTTATGGGGATTAGGATGAACATTTTTCATAAGATCTCATATTATGTACCATGTGAAGCCTTTAGCATCCACATTCCAACCATCCAAAAGAAGGAACCAAGAAGAAAGAAGAAAGAAGAAAGAAGAAAAGAAGAATGAAGAAATGAAACTTGAAGGCCCCCATAACATGAATTTTCTTACTTGATTGCAAATTAATTCATTTGTAATCTAGGTTGTACAAGGGTAGAACTTGACTACCAAAGTTTTTTTCAGGTTTATGCAGTAGTGCCCGACCATAAATGACCTCTTATTCTTTTGTGTTAGCTTTATAAATTGATTCATGATTTGTTTAGCTTATGCATTAAAATGAAATCATTTTCCTAGTTTCTTCCTTGCTTGATGTATGGCCTGGATGATGATTAGGTTCTTAGGGAAAAATAAATCTTTTACCAAATTAATCAACTCAAAAGTAAAAATAAATAACTCATAACCTCACTTAAAGCCTAAGTTAAAAATCAAGATAAAACAATTAGCAACCACTTAGCTGGATGAGTATTTCTTTTATAATATCATGCACAAAAGCATCTTGTTTCACTCTTGATTGGAGGGCTTCCACCTTTTCCATAGAAACTTGGCTTGACCTTTGAGATCCATGGTAGAAACACACCTCTTCCCTTCTTGCTTATTTTGGCCAATAATCTTACTTCACATGCATTAGGCATATGAATCCTATTAGCTTGAGTCAAATTGATTGTCCAAAAATAAAAATAATATGTAATATGTTTTGCATTAGATCTAGGTCATTTATCATTCCCTTACATGATCTAGTCTCTTAGAGAGTGAGTTTAAGGACTTAGACTCTTTCTAAATAAATAATAGCCTAGCTATCTTGCATAAAGCATATGACTTGGGTACATGAATTTAAAATCGTAGGAGGAGTTAGTTGGCGGTCACTCACAGGCGGTTGCATGTCTAAGTAGTCGAGTGGTTTACTCTCTCTTGTGGAGATAAATTATATACCCATTTTCATCTTAGATTTTGGCTATGATTTTGGCCCTCGCCAAAGCTCCCTAACTTTAGGTTCTGAGGTTACTTCTCCCCTTTGTGGGCCATAAGTACAAATCCTCACCTCTTAGGCATTTTCACAATCTTGTGTTGTGGAATCATAAGCCTTAAATTTCTAATGGAAAATTCAACTCAAACAAATTAAATCAATTTCAAAAATGTAAAGCCCAACCATAGGATAGTTTGAGATTCTCGCTAGGTTTCCTAGCATCGTGAACATCTCCTACTTATCTTCATTTAGCTTCGATAATACCTCCCTCTCTTTGAGCAATCCCATTTGATCTTCCAAAATAAACTAATCGATTGATAATCCTACTTATTGCAATCTTTAGAGATAATGATCATTTACCTTAATCGAGAGTATTCTTGACGAATCCCTTTCCTTAGGATGTAATTAACTATCGGGGCTTGCCCCTATAGAGAACTTAACGAACCCGATTTAAAATAAACCCTGCTTTACTTTTTCATCTAAAGTAGGGGAAGAATCTCTGGTACACATACAGACCCATTGAACTTAGGAGTCCTTATTCAGGTGATTAGGTCCATTGTAGGGTAGTGACTTCTATCTTTTGAGACAATACACTTCTCCTCAATGTCTTACTCGATCACCTTATTAAGAACATCTATGGATCTACATAGTATCCAAATGCATAAAAAAAATAAAAGTATATTTCCATCTTTATTTTATCCCGTATAGAGTGAAGATGGAAGTATACATTTACAACAACAACAACAACAACAAGCCTTAATCCCACTAGGTAGGGTCGGCTACATGAATCATTCGTCTCCATTGTGTCCTATTATGTGTCAAATTCTCATCTAATTCAAGTATACTAAGATCATTATTTATACATCTTAACCAAGTCTTTTAGGTCTACCTACCTTTCTTAACATAAGGCAAATCTAATGCATCTACTCTCCTAATGGTCATGGACGGTAGGCACTACGTGGCCAAACCATCTAGGCGACTCTCCCATCTTATCTACCACTAGAGTTACTCCAACTTTTTCCCGAACATACTCATTTTGCATTCTGTCTCTAAAAGTAAAGCCACTCATCCACACAAGCATCCTCATCTCGTAACATAACTTAGTCTTTATGCCTTTTTTTATTGGCCAACATTCGCACCATAAGTCATTGGGGTCTACCACCATCTTATTTTGATAAATGATCGTTGTCTCTAAGTATCGATAGTGGATTTGTACCTTTGTATGAATCCAAGACTATCTTTCTTTTCATTGGCACTTAGCTTATTCCATCCTTAAGTCAAGTTCGCCAACATCTTTGTGTTTTAAGACCTCACCCCATGTTGGTTTAAAACCCCCGTTGGGTTCTCCAATGGGTAAAAAAATTCTAATAAAAAGAAAATATTTAAAGACTTTCTCCTTATCATTTCTATGATATGGAAGGGTTCATTCTAAAACAATAAAGCCAACATAAATCCTTTATAAAAATCTTGCTTTTCAAAAAGCACTCTTTGAAAAATGAACATAATAAAATATTTTTGCACAAAAATTTTCCTAAATCATTTTCATCTAACAATCTTTATGATTGTTATATGTACGATTATCTTAACAAAAATAAAATTCTAACAATCACATTTCTTAAAAAGCACAAATGAGTTCCTTCATTCAATTCATTTTGGGTGAAGACTACATTTTCAAAAGTAATATTCCAATAATCACATTTTCTAAAAAGCATAAATGAGCTTCTTTACTCAATTCGTTTTAGTGAAGACCTCATTTTCAAAGATAAAATTTCAAGAATCATGTTTTCAAAAGCACAAAATTTGAATATAAGTTTATCCATTCAATACATTCAAATATGTTGAATGGATGTTGCATCTTCAAACAAGAAAACTTTACAACTTTGAAATTCCATTCAACACATTCCACATGTGTTAAGTTGAAAATTTCACCTTTCCAAACAAAATCAAAAATAAATTTTTCAAAAAGAACATGTGAAACCAATCCATTCAATGAAGATATTTCATTCTCAAACAAAATCAAAAAAATAAATTGTTCAAAAGCACATATAAACATCTCCATTCAATATACCCAAATTTATTAAATGAAGATTTCATTTCAAAATAAAATGACATCGCTTTGAAATCCCACTTAATAAATTCCATATATGATTAAGTTGAGATCTCCTCTTTCAAAAAATTGATTTCCATCTCACATACCTGTTGACCTCATTTTTAGAATGAACTCTCAACCCCTCCATATTAGACATAAAACTTCTCTTAAACCTTAAGAGTTCCTTAGTCTTAAGACACATTTAGTGATTAGGTGGACACTCAACCTAGCCCTTAATACTTAGAAGAGTTAGCCATATGAATAGGTCATGCCTTAGGGGTGTTAGGAAAATTTGCCTACCCTTAGCTGGAACCACTCCTCACCTTCCTTCCTTCAAGTCAAACTCCAAATCAATCTTATTTGATTTTCTCCAAACTCAAATCAATTCCACATGATTGAAATCCATGATTGAAACCCATGAATGAAATTCCTAATTCCAAATCTTTCTTAAGTCCTTAATCTTCTCTAAAGGACATAGCCTAAATCATGATCAAATCAATTCAAACTCAAGAAGTTTTCTCATAAATCATTTATATTCTCATTTATATTCACATACATAAAAGAAATATAAATTCAAATCAATCAAACTAAATCCAAAATTCAAATTCCCAATTTAAAATCAATTTTTTTAAATCCTTAATTTCCCTCTTAAGGACTTATCCAAAATCACCTTCAAATTAACTCAAATTCATAAGATTTTCTCATAACTCATTCATATTCTCATTTATATTCACATATATAAATGAAATATAAATTCAAATCAATCAAACTAAACTCAAAACTCAAATCCAAAACTCCAAAATTTTCTCTTAAGGATGTAGCCTACATCATGATCAAATCACTTCAAATTCATAAAATTTTCTCATGACTAATTTATATTCTCATTTATATTCACATATATAAATGAAATATAAATTCAAATAAATCAAACTAAACTCAAAAATCAAATCCAAAACTCAAAAATTTCCTAAGTCCTTTAAATTTTGTCTTAAAATACTTAACCTAGAACATGATCAATCATTCCAAATTCAAGAAATTTTCTCATGATCTATTTATATTCTCATTTACATTCACATATATAAATGAAATATAAATTCAAACCATCAAAACCAATTCCAACCTAAGCCTTACAAGTCGAAATCTTGGACTTAGCCAAATCAACTTCAAATCATACCAAACTCTTGAATTTTCTTCATGATTCAATTAATCCTTCATCATGAATCCAAATATAAATACAAACTTCAATTACTAAACCAAAACTCAATCCAAAAATTAAGCCAAAATATATTCATGTTCTTCCTTTGAATATGAAATCATCAAATGAATCAAAACCCATTTGACTTCAAACCACTTGCAAATAGATTTATATTTCAATCATGAGTCCATATACAAGTTCAATCAAACTCAAATCAAGCTTTGACCAAGCCATTTGACCCATTTAGGCTCACTTGACCTAAAGTGACCTTAAGTAACCCTTATGAGCCAAATTTTAATCCTAACCAAATTGGATCAAATCAAACTAACCTATGGCTCTCATCATGATCAGCAATCATCATGAGATGATCAATCAATCAAATTAGATCAAACCAAGTCAAACCTAAGGGTTGACTAAGTCAACACTTAGCCAAAATGAAACATAACATAGCCAATCCACTATAAGCCTAATTGATTGAAACGATTGATCTAAGTTCATTCATGAACCATATTTGAACGTGACCAAGTCAACATTTGAGCTTAACCTAGCCCAATTGGCCACATGACCCAAGTTAACCCAACTTGACCTAAAAAGTCAAAATCTGTCAAAACTTGATCTAAGCCAAATTGATTGAAACCAATGGATCAAGTTCATTCCAAATCACTTGTTGAACTTGACCAAAGCCTCAATTGGCCAACTAGGCCTAACCCAGCCCAATTGACCTTGAACCCAACTTGACCTAAAGGGTTATGTTGAGCCAAATTCAAACTTAACCAAACTTGATTGGAAACAAATATACCAATCCACATCATATGACTAACCAAATCTAAACCTACCCATGACATTGCTCAAATAGGTCAAATAGGTCAAATTGGTCAACTTGACCCATTTGACCTAAATGAAGTCATATGAACCAAATTCAAACCTAAACCAAATTGAATCAAACCAAAGGCACCAAAATATTTCAAATGATCATATGAACTTGACCCAATGCTTAGTTTGACCTAGTTTGACCAATTGGTCAACTTGACCCAAGTTGACCCAATTTGACCTAAATGGGTCAACATGAGCCAAACCATACCAAATGAACTCCAAATCTAATGAAACTAGGCCAAACCTATTTTCTCAACATACCCAACATATCCAAATTCAAAAATCAGCCAATGGACCATTCTACACCTAGGCCACAGAACAAATTTTGGTCAAATCCATGGGGCATTTGGTCAAATCCTCTTCATACCTACTTGATAATCTCCTAATAGGTCAAGTAAACCTTATGGAGGGGTGCACCCAACCCAATGGGTTTAGGTTATCCCAACTTGACCCAAGGCCAAAACTGAGCATGGCTTAAATTGGCCACATAGGAATCATGCTCCCACTCAATTTGAGCACATTGCGAGTTACCATTCCACTCCCTAACCCAAACTGACCAAGTGCAAGCCTCTAACAGATCAAACAACCCACTACCTCAGGTCAATTGGATCAAAATGGCAAGTGAAGCTTCAGCCTTTCGATTTCCTAAGGGGGAGATATATTCCCCCTAATTCACTTCAATTCCAATAGAGCCTAATTCGATTGAAGCATAGGTAGCTAGAGGAGGCATTTGAGAGCCTTCCCATGCTTCTTAGAGAGAGTTAGAATTTTCCATTTCTCACTTTCCCTTAAACAAAAATAAGGGAGCTCGAAGGATTTTTGAACTTTCTCCACACACCAAACCAAGTTAATTCCCTTTGCACACTCCCTCAGGGGACCAAGTCGAGCTTGCCCAACCTCTTTCCCAAGTTCCAAAGTCAAGGGAAGATCCACTTCAATCAAAATTAAGCTCACTAGGAGGAGGAGTTGGTCTGTAGAACTATCCACTCAACCTCAAGAGCTAAGACTTTCACCAAAGCTTCGTCTCAGCCAAACGAAGCTCCTCCAAGAGAATCGAGTACCAGTGATCACCTCCGATGAGTTATGACATTTTTTGATAATTAAACTCAATGTAGTGTGGACCTTTGTGAAAGAAATTTTAATCCCATGTAATTTTGGCCATTATATGTGCTTGTCATTAGGTTTAGATGGTGTGGGTTGAGTTTCAATCCAATCCGAGCTCGATTGAGCTCAAATCTTCCCTTTAAAAGTGGACGGTCTCCATTGTTATTCAAGGAAGAATAGGGATGATCTTTGGCCATCCATCCACACATTTTGGATGGACGATCGAGATTAAATTACATTTTATATCTTATTTTATCCCCTCTAAACTGAGGATTAAATCCTAACTGTTCGATCCTTGATCGAATGGCAGAGGCAAAAGCGCATAGTGCCACTGCCATGTGGCGCTATGATGTGATGTTTAAGTGGCCACTCAAAGGATGACGCGTGTAAAGTGCGGCTGAGTTAGCTGCATGCATGGCACGCCGTAGGATTAGGGAATTAATTAAAGTTTAAATAGTTCTAATTAATCCTCTAAACTTTTAAAATTCATATCTCTCTAAAGAAAAATCGAAAAAATATGAGGTAATTTCCATTGAAAGATAATTTAATCTAGAATATTCTAAAATTAGTTTTAATGGATTTTGAATATTGTCTTTCTTTGATTTTAGGTTTTATTGGAAATCTTAATTTGCTAATTACTCCATAGTTAATCCACTGATTAATCTGAAACTTCTTGAGTGTATTTTTGTGGATGACTTCTACCTCCCCTAAGTTTTTAAGAATTTATTGGTAGATTAATTGGGGAAATTGCTAATTTGATTCCTAATTAACCCTTAATGTAATTAATGATAATTAAGGGTTTGATTAGTGGTTTAATATATTGTTGAAGTTGATTAATGTCAGATTCAGTGAATGGGAGGGTTTGGAAATAATTTTGTGGAATTTCCCCTTAGCTATTCCTTGAACCCCTTTTTCTTTCTTAATCTTCTCTTAATTATGTGCTAATTCACTAATTACCCTCTTAATTAATTTTATAAAATTCTAAAACTTTTTAGAACTTAATTAATCTACTTTGGGTAGATTCTTAGGTGTTCAAGAGCCTAAGTTTAATTAAGGAAATCAAAACTCAACTCATATGTGTGTGGGGTGTTTTGAAATTACTTAAGTTAAACCCCTTAGCTTAATAAATCATTAATCATGAGCCAAATTGCATTAGGCTCCTTTCTTCCTAGGTGCATTGCAAATTAAAATTATTTGTGAGGTTTTATGTCATCTCATTAGCTCATAATTATTTGATTAACTATGCTAAGGTGGTGTAGGCAAGGGATAATTAACATGTTTATTTCATACCTTAACCTAATCAAAAATATAAAATGAATCTAATCATCTAAAAATTGAACAAAAATGTCAAACATATGTGGGAATGGGTTAGTAATAGCAAACTCAATTCACATTTTTAAAATTAAATCAAATTTAAAATCAAACAAAAATCATATTAAATAAACTTTGATTTACTTTAAGCTTTCTTATTTCATAAGATTATTTTTAGGATTTAATTGAAGTAAATGTGTTTACATGATTTCATTACTTTAGTTCTTCCCCAACATGCTAAATATGTGTGTCATATGGTTTCATGCATCCATGCTTTTCAAAAATCAAATTTAAAATGAAAATGTTTCCTTTATGTCAAATTGCATGTGTTGGCTAAAGTAAGAATATGAGTGGCTATAATCACTATTAAATTCAAATTATTTTCGAAAAAATATGGATCAATTATAAAAATCGAAAGTGTGTTACTTATATCTTACTTATGAGTTTGCATGTGAGTAAATTACAAGAATGTTCTTAGTGTAGGTTTTCCTTCTCTTCTCTTTTAGTATAATTTTGAATAGGATTTGGCAAGGTGTATGGCTCATTTGAAAAGAACCTAACACTTGCCTAATTCCATATCCTATTCATTCCTATACCATTACTTAAGAAGGATACCTATGCTTGCACATTTAAATTACATAAACAAAAATAAATCACCCAACACCAACTTTTGCATTCTTTCTATTCCATTCAATTCTTTCTATTCCATCGGTGTGTCAAAATCATTTGTTCCCATTCAAATTGATCATTTTCTCGAGGAGATAGTAGCACGTTATCTTGTAGAGAAGAAGGATATTTGGGGTATGATTTGTCAGATTAGGAGAAGATCAACTTTGATCCCAATGAAGATGATTTGTTGGGAGACTCAGCTGGGGTCTGCATGGTAGATAATAAGGGATCTCTCCTCAGGGAGCAGCAGGCCATGGAAGGTGATAAGGTTGATCAAGAAGACATAGCCCAATCAGCCCAACACCTTCGATATCAATTGAAGAAAAAGATGAGCAGATAGATAGGATGGCGAGGCAGGTTGAGGATTTGTTGGCAGCAATTTTAGTACTTCAAAAATAAGCCTAAGCAGTTCATCCTACTATAGTCGACATTAGTCAGCTAGAGTTAGTGTATGTCTTGGACCCAGCGAAGAACTTACCTCCTGTTGAGCAAGGTAGCACTAGCATGTATAGGAAGATAGTGGAAAGAGCCTCTATAATAGAAAAAGACATCAGATCCATGGTTAAGTAGCAAGTGAAGGAAGCGCTGGCTCAATCCCAAGTAGGATCATCGGTTCTAAAGGGTAGGCCCTACCCAGAGGAATTCGATGCAATCCATATCCCAAGGGTTTTGTGCCACCTTCCTTCAAAAGCTTTGATGGTAGTGGAAACCTAAGGCAGCATATATCACACTTCAGGGCCAGTTACTGCAATGCTGATGGCAGCAACACTTTGCTATTTAGCCTCTTTGTTGGTAGCCTAGTAAGGATTATTTTTGATTAGTATGCTGAACTTTCCAATGGTTCAACAAAGATATTTGCTAAATTGGAGCAACTCTTTATCAAGAGGTTTGTTGGAGATCAGCAAAGGTTTATTGTAGGTGATCTCATTGTAGTATAACAACACCTAGGTGAGTCCCTTATTAGTTATATTCTTCGATGGCGTAACCTGAGTATGAAATGCGAGCTGCAATTGTCTGAGCAGCATGCCATTGAGATTCTTCTAAAGAATATCCATGGCCCAGTTTCCTTCATGCTTAAGGGCTTCACTATCAAAATATTTGAGAAGCTAATCAACAAGGCGGCTAGTCTATAAGGAGAGGCCAAGTAGTTACCTTTTCAAGACCAGTTTCCCAAAGCAAAGCCACAGAAGGTCTATGAGAAGAAGTCGGGAGTAGTGACAGTGGTAGATAAGGAGAAGTAACTAGTTAGAGATCAGTCTGAGAGACCACAACCTCAATAGCCTTCACTTCCACCTCCTTTACCACCACCGAGGAAGCCCTACCGGCTTCCATAGTAGCCTCTATGGCCATCACCGCCGCCTCCTCAGCTATACCACCAGCAATAGCGGCACACATACCCACTGCCAGGTAGCTATGATCCACCTACTCTTGAAGCTTAACAGACTTTATTCATTTAAGAGGGAGGTAATCAGAAAGATCTTTAAGAATATCTTAAAGAAGTCTAATTTTTAGCTACCCGAGCTTAGGAGACTGGAGGAAGTAGGCAAAAGTCATGACCCTAACTTTTGCCCATACCATTATATACTATGCCATGATTTAGAGGATTGCTTCACATTCAAGGACTAGCTTGAACATAGCTTCAAGTCCAGTGTTGTAGTCATCCTGAAGGAATACCTTATGGAACAACCATTCAGTTCCATTAGGGTAATCCTTGGGGATACTTATGATCCTTCCAAAATAAAAGAATATTAGGATATTTATTTATCCAAAACCTCTAAAATGATCATCCAGAATATCAAGAAACTTTCCTTGTAGGTGCTTGAGTCAGCTCAAACCTCCAACATCAAGGAAGGTTTGCAAGTTATCAGTGCCAACTTGGGGAAAGGGGGAGCTCAGTAGCAGCAGCAGCAGCATGTGTCAACTCGGGATAGCCCAGTAGCACAACCACCGATCGAGTCTAGCCTCCAGCCTACAATTGTAGCTTTCACACTAACGACTTCCTCCACTTCATCTAGTACTTCTTCTTCTACTAGTAGAACTCTTGTATCGATGGATACGGGCATCAAATCCCTTACCCCACTCACTTTAATTAATTTCTACTCTGTACCTCCAAACAAATCGAAGAAATTGAAGAATAAAGCTAGCTTAATTTACATCTATGTCACTTCTGATGGGTTGTCTACTTCTATTTTTAATGATAACTCTTCAAGCCAAACTAACTATAACAATTTCGATCTTCATCTTTCTGATTCAGAGTTGGACTTCCCTACTCTAAATACTATGGGTTCACCTCTTGAGATAAACTTAGAATCATCTGATTCTGAGGGTCCCATTGGAGAAGCTGTAGGTGAGCCTTATGTGCTAGTAGAAACTTCCATTACCCTACCATAAGAGATCACCAAAGTCAACCTTCATAGTGGCAAGGTTCTACCTCCTAGGGTAGCACCTCAAGATAGAGGGAAACAAGTCATTGGTATAAAGGATCGAGAAGCCCCTCCACAAGATGCTCCACCCTTGGATATGATTGTGGAGGATCAACTCAAGGTCGACTACAATGTCCTCTCTCATCTAAGAGAGTTGCCATCTAAGCTAAGCATATATGATGCCCTTGTCTTATCCAAAGAAATGTGTGAATCACTAATCAAGGCTCTCCTTGATCCTGAAATATGCTTAGCTCAGTTGACCGCTATAGGTGAGGAGGCACATTATATAAAAGAAGCTCAGAGGATCACTTTCATAAAAGAAGATCTTTTTCTAGGGAAGTTGGAGCACAACCGTCCCCTTTACATCACAGTTAACATGGACAGATTCAGACTTGCCAAAGTTCTCATGGATCCAAGTACATCGGTGAACATTATGAGTCTAAAGACACTTGCCTATTTAAGGTTCGACATCTCCAAACTTCGAGGAGATCAGATGATGTTGATAGGATTCAATGAACAAGGTGAGCAAAATTTAGGTTCCATAGTGTTACCTTTGGAGATAGGTGACTGGAAGACTGAAGCCAAGTTTTACAACATTGATTTCAATACTTTGTTCACTGCTATACTTGGTAGGCCTTCAATACATCAGAATAAAATAATTCCATCCTCCCTTCATCAGTGCATCAAGTTTAGAAAAGATGGGATTGAATACCCTGTTAATGGAGATGAAAAGCCATTCTTAGTTATAGAGGTTGAGATTAATGAGGATGTGACCTACTATCTTCCTCAAAATAGCTGTTCTCGTGAACTTGGACAAAATTCAAAAGAAAAAAAAAAGAAAATGAAGAAAAAGAAAAGATAAAATAAAAAGAAAAGGAAAATGAAAATCCAAGTGAACAAGAAAGGGGAATAGAAGATGAAAAAGATCCACATATTAAATTCCACCCACAGTTCATTCCATCATATGGACATGTGGGTAGGATTACTCAACCTCCACCAGGAAAATATAGAGGTAGAAACATAGGTAGTTCTAGAGGTGGAAGACCCCCTAGTTGGCCATCAGCTAATAGATGTCATGTTTCAGTTTATAGGAGTACCCTTACTATTCATATAGACTTGGAATCTAGCTCAGAGGAAGAGTCAAATGTGATTAGTATACCAGCCAACCCCTCTCAGGTTCCATTAGTGGTGACTTTCGATCTGGGAAAACATGAAGACCAGACCTCTAGACAAATCAAAGTTTTTGAATCAGATTTATATAAGACTATTAAGCAGTAGCTAGGAACCTTAGCTCTAACCTCACTTACATCTCAGAAATTTAAAGGTTTAGTAGTTAAGGAAGTCCCTAAATCTTCCAATAATATGAAGCCGAAGGGATTCTTTTTGGGATCATCACCCTCAAGCCCTGAAGTTGATGTAGAACTTGAGGAGGATACATTTAAAGAATTGATAGAATTACCATTTGACTTTTACTCGCCTTGTGTTCATAATCTTATACAAAAAAGTTTTAGTTCCTCACATCATCCAAGGTCGAGTTCTTTGAAAAATTATGGAACAATACAGGCAGGGAAGCACAATCAAGAGCAAGACTAGGATTCGATACAATGGGTCCAGTTGATGATGAAGATTAGTGCTTAATTATTACCAATCATTTGGAGTCTGATAGGTTCTTTTCACACACCCCCAACTCTTATGAGAATGTGTGTTTAGAAATCTCAGATGATCTAGATGATCTCCAAATTAAAGAGGCATCGCCATAATTTGAAGAGGAGATTCATTCAATAATAGACAAGCTTAAAGAAATCAACCTCAAGATAGAAGAAACTCCACGCCCGACGTACATCAGTTCATTGCTGAATGAAGAAGAAAATAATGACTTAATTAGGCTATTGGCTGAGTTTAAAGATTGCTTTGCATGGAGTTATGAAGAGATGCCCATATTATCTCCTGATGTAGCAGTCCACAAGCTATCAATAGATCCTGATGCTACCCCAATTAAGCAAGCTCCTAGACGCATGTGATTAGAAATAGAACAAAAGGTCATTTCTGAAGTTAAGAAATTTATCGATATTATTTTCATTAGGAAAGAGAAATATCCTACCTGGTTAGCTAGTGTCATCCCAGTTAAGAAGAAGAATGACCAAATTTACATATGCATCGATTTAAAGGACTTAAATAAGGCATGTCCTAAGGATGAGTTTCCTCTTTCAATACCAGAATTAATGGTGGACATTGCCTCATCTCACGTAGTGTTCTCTTTCATGGATGGGTAAGCTAGCTATAACCAAATCAAGATGTCTCTTGAAGATGAAAGAAACACTACTTTTCAAACCTCGATCAGAATCTTCTATTATAGGGTCATGCCTTTAGGCCTTAAAAATGCTGATGCTACATACCAATGGGCCATGACTCAAATCTCCAATGAACTGATCCATCATCAGGTTGAGTGTTATGTTGATGATCTAGTAGTCAAGAGTAGAGAAAAAGAAGACTGCCTCTATGACTTGAGAGTAGTTTTTGAATGGTTGAGACAATATAACCTCAAAATAAATCCCCTGAAGTGTGCATTCAGAGTAGCTTCAAGAAAATTCCTTAGGTTTGTTGTCTGACATTGAGGAATAGAAATAGATCCAGAGAAGATTAAAGCTATCGTAGAAATTCTACCTTCTAAGAGTTTAACTCAACTCAGATCCTTCCAAGCATGGTTGGCATATCTAAGATGATTTATCTCTAACCTATCGGTGGATGCAAGCCATTTTCAGCACTTGTCAAAAAAAATGCCAAGATCAAGTGGGATGACAAGTTCCAGCATGCCTTTGAAGACATCAACCAGTATTTGGTAAAGTCGCTAGTTCTAGAAGACCCTATCCCAAGCAGGCCACTCATTCTCTACACTACTGCATTAGATGACTCTCTCGGTGCTCTGTTGGCCCAAGCCAATGATGAAGGGAAGGAGAACACTCTCTACTACCTCAGCCGCCGTCTTATACCTACTGAAGTGAACTATCTACCTATTGAGAAATATTGCCTAGCTTTAATCTTTTTTTCCCAAACTATCCACCTATTGAGAAACTTGATCTTCAATAAATCCACTATAGTATCTCATAACATGACCAACGCTATCCAGATGTTTGGCATGATGGTCCATGATTCTCTCACAGTTTGATATCACATTCTCCTTTGCGGTAAAAGTGCACTTACTAAAATTCTAGACACCCACTTCCTGATTCGCTTAGTGATAATCTCCCTAATGAATAAATCATGAACTTAGGAGAGGCTGATAACCATTGATGGGAGATATATTTTGATGGTGCAGCTTCTTTTCATAAAGGGGAAGCACCATGATCTATTATCCCAGGAAAGGCAGGGGTAAGAATAGTTCTCCTAACTCCAGACCAAGATGTGATGAGATTCTCATACTATCTTTCCAACCCCTACACCAACAATGAACTTGAGTATGAGACTTTGATGGTCGATCTGGAGTTAGCCATCACGATCAGTGTTAAGAGCATCAACATATTTCATGATTCTCAGTTGGTCATCAACTAGATTGGATACTATTGGCCTTCGATGATTATAGACTGCATGGATGTAGCTAAGAGATGCCATCAGTGTCAGGTACATGGTGTGGTCCTCCACCAACCACCCAACATTATACACCCTACATTGCCCTCATGGCCATTCAAGTGTTGGGGTACTAACATTGTGGGTCCAATCGATCCTCCTTCTTCCAAGGGGCATCAGTTCATCTTAGCTGGCACCGACTACTTTTCCAAGTGGGAAAAAACCATCCCACTCTGAGAGATGACACCTCAGCAAGTGCTACAATTTTTTGGGAACCATATCGTATATAGGTTATAGGTGCCTCGATGAATTATATTCGATAATGGTACTGCATTCAAAAGAACCAAGATCAACAGCTTTGCCAGAAGACACAGCATAGATTGGAGATACTCCACCATCTACTACCCAAGGCAAATGGCTTAGCAGAAGCATTCAACAAAACTCTCATCCAAATACTAAGGAAGACTCTTGATAATAATAAGAGGTAGTGGAATAGTAGTTGGATGAAGCCTTGTGGGCCTACCGCACCACGTACCCAACCCCAACTCAATCTATCCTATTTTCCTTAGTTTATGGGTCTGAAGTTGTTCTACCTTTAAAAGTTCAACTCCCATCACTAAGGATAGCATTGGGTAGCAAGATCTCTACAGAGCAGAATGTAAAGTTGCAGTTAGAAGAGCTCAAAGGTTTGGAGAAGAGTCCCTTATGGGAATGCCAGAACCTCGAGTTATACAAGGCCAAAAATGATCCAAGCTCACAACAAGCTAGTCTGCCCTAGGTTTTTCTGAGTTGAAGAACTTGTGTTAGTCCTAAGGAGACCAATTATTGCCTGTCAAAAGATGGGAGACAAGTTTGAATCCACTTGGGAAGGTCCCTATATCATAGAGAAGGCCTACCAAGGAGGATCTCATCAACTTATTGATTGTAAAGGGGAACACCCAATGCTTCCAATTAATGGGATTTATTTGAAGAAATATTACCCATAAAAATCATGTTTGAAAATAAATCTATCAATCAACAAAAATCTGATTCCATTTCAACAAAATCATCTCTTCTATCAAAGCATTGTTTACTTATCTTACGAATCCACCGTGACATGTTTAGGGTAATGTGTAAGAGTCCCCCAGTGGCATCCTATACCACTTTTATAACACAAACATAAAATAAACATAATCTCCCGATGCTATTAGAATAGGTGTGAGAGAACCCAATAGGCATCCTACTTCAAATAGCATAACTAAGTTAGGAGTGAAAGAAAAGTGACATCTTTTCTTAATGGGAATTCCCATTTTTCATCCGTGGCACCATTTCATCAAAATCTCTAGTGTGTTTAAGGTAGGTGTAAAAGTCCCCTAGAGGCATCGTATTCTTTTCAACACATGCACTATAATATACATAAATCTTTTTGTCTCGAGCTATTTTGATGTGATAGCAAGCCCCCTATGGCACTCACTCATTAGCTATTCTAGGTCGGGTCTACATGCTACCTCGCTAGTATGTCACCCTAGTGAACTTTTATTTGGAAGACGTGAGTCCCCGAGCTATCTTCCTAACTTGGCCATTGCAAACCAAGGAGCACCTTATTAGTATAGTAGTCTTTACTGCCCAGCTAGTAAGCTACCTCGTGTTGGTTTTATTTATAAACATGTGAGTCCATGTGCTTTTTCTTGAACTTATCATCATGATCTGACTAGGTTGAGGATATTTGAGGTTTAGGATAAGTCCCCTAGAGGCTCCATTTTTCTTTACTATGTTTTGAGCTGATATAAATCCGTCAGTGGCATTCACTCAGTAGTCGCCCTAGGTCGGATGACACCTATCAAGCCGAAGACAGACTATCCCAGCAATTAGTTCCGTTATAGAAGGATGTGAGTCCCCAAGCTTTCTTCCTAGGCTGATTGTTTCAAACTGACAGGAACCTTAGGTTGATTGATGTTCACTATGCTGATAACGACTCACCTAGTGGATACATCACTCTTAGCAGATGTAATTCCCCATGCTTTCTCCTTGAGTTGGCCATCGAATATCTATTTGATATATGACTAGCCATGTCATCTTCTCCAAGGCTTTAGATTAAGCCCTTAGCGACCCCATCCCCTATGGGCACTCTATTTGGATCATATCCTTCGTGATCCCATTTAGACACTACCCGGGTTACTTTTGGATTGGACAGTCCCCCTTTCCTAGTAGCCACCCCTCTGGTTGGAGAATTTGTTCAGCAGATGCACAGATTCTCCCTTAGTTCAGTAAATTTGAGATAGGTTTAGGCTGATATAAGCTCCTTCTCAGTTTGATCCTCGCAAACTAGTAGGGTCCAAGATAAACAAACTAAATAAATAAATAAAAAATATTCGCTTGCAGATTAGGAATTCAAGCTCCCAAAGTGCCCCTTTTCCTAAGACATCATATATCAGGAACTCAGACCCCTGTTGAGATAAGTCCCAGTCTGTCACCCTTAGGTTGGGTTCAATCCATTTTGTCTAAAGTAGATTACCCAGTAGTCATTCCACTTTGGAAGATGTAAAACTATGACGTATTCTTCCTAGCATGATTGTCACAAACTAATGGGCAGCCTTAGGTTAGTTTTAATTTGTTGCCCAAAGTAAACGATCACCCTAGTGGTGTTTTGTAGTGGAAGATGTGAGTCCTTGAACTTTCTTCCCTTCAATTGATCATTACAAACCAAAAAGGCAGTCCTTAGTCAGATAGTTCTCCCATCGGTCAAGAAGCTACTCCCTTTGGTTTAATAAATCTGAGATAGGTCTAGGCTGATATAAGTTCCTTCTTAGTGTGATCCATCTCAAACCAACGGAATACATCAAAATAAATCTAAAAATGAAATTAATTTTGACTATCTTCGAGTTGATCTAAGTCCCCAGGGGTATTCACTCAATAGTTAGCCTTAGGTTGGGTTCAATCTATTATTTTGTCAGATTAGCAACCGATCTCTACTCTGTAAGTCTACTATACTTTCTTCCTAGACGATACCAAAAGGCATCCCTTTGGTTGGCTAGTCTATTATTTGTTTTAGTAGACTACCCCTTTGGATTGATAAATGAAGTTCCTATCATGCACATCCATTGCAAACCAACAAGGTCCATTTTAAAATTCCAAACCTAAAAAAAATAAATTCAACCCTCTTCAGTGGAAATTTCTCTTAAATCAAACCTCTCATCCCCATGTGGATGACTTGAACCCGTGGAAGGTTCACACTCTATCCCTTAGTGGATTCCCCCATCTCTTCTATCTTAGATATAAGTAGAGTCACATTGCACTGAGTTTTGGATTCTTTGTATGCCTTGGGTTAGGGATAGATTATTTCTGTTAGTGCCTGTGATCTTTTGGTGTTGTTGATCATTTCGGTCAACACCAATATGTGTGATGTTCCTTGTCAGTCACACCATACCTATTTGGCACCCTTTGTTGATCTCACTTTTAGAATGAGCTCTCAACCCCTCCATCTTAGGTAGAGGACTTCTCTTAGACATTAAGAGTTCTTTAGTCTTAAGACACATCTAATGATTGGGTGGACACTCAACCTAGCCCCAGAGACTTATAAGAGTTAGCCATAGGAATAGGTCATGCCTTAAGGGTGTTAGGAAAATTTACTTAGTTGGAAACACTCCTCACCTTCCTTCCTTCAAGTCAAACTCCAACTCAATCTTATTTGATTTTCTCCAAACTCAAATCAATGCCACATGATTGAAACCCATGAATGAAATTCTTAATTACAAATCTTTCTTATCTCCTTAATCTTCTCACTTAGATAAATCATGATCAAATCAATTCAAACTCATGAAATTTTCTCATAACTCAATTATATTCTCATTTATATTCATATATATAAATGAAATATAAATTCAAATCAATCAATCTAAATCCAAAATTCAAATTCACAATTCAAAATCATTTTTTTTAAATCCTTAATTTCCCTCTTAAGAACTTATCCAAAACACCTTCAAATCAATTCAAACTCATGGGATTTTCTCATAACTTATTTATAATCTCATTCATATTCACATATATAAATGAAATATAAATTTAAATCAATCAAACTAAACTCAAAACTCAAATCTAAAACTCTAAAATTTCCTAAATCCTTTAAATTTCCTCTTAAGGATTTAGCCTAGATCATGATAAAAACACTACAAATTCATAAAATTTTCTCATGACTCATTTATATTCTCATTTATATTCACATATATAAATGAAATATAAATTCAATTCAATCAAACTAAACTCAAAAATCAAATCCAAAACTCCAAAATTTCCTAAGTCCTTTAAATATCCTCTTAAAAGACATAGCCTAGATCATGATCAAATCATCCAAATTCATGAAATTTTCTCATGATCCATTTATTTTCTCATTTATATTCAAATATTTAAATGAATTATAAATTCAAACAATCAAAACCAATTGCAAAAATCAAACTCAAATCCATTCAAAATCCAACCTAAGCCTTTCAAATCAAAATCTTGGACTTAGCCAAATCAACTTTAATTCAAGCCAAACTCTTAATTTTTCTTCATGATTCAATCAATCCATCAATCATGAATTCAAATATAAATACCAACTTCAATCACTAAACCAAAACTCAATTCAAAAATCAAGCCAAAATCCATTCATGTTCTTCCTTTGAATATGAAATTTTTGAATGAATCAAAACTCATTTGACTTCAAACCACTTGTAAATGGATTTATATTTCAATCATAAGTCACATACAAGTTCAATCAAACTCAAATCAAGCTTTGACCAAGCCATTTGACCCACTTAGGCTCACTTGACCCAAAGTGACCTAAAATACCCCTTTATGAGCCAAATTTTAATCCTAACCAAATTAGATTGAATCAAACTCACCTATGCCTCTCATCATTATCAACAATCATCATGAGATGATCAATCAATCAAATTGGGTCAAACCAAGTCAAACCAAGGGTTGACCAAGTCAACACTTAGCCAAAATGAAACCTAATGTAGCCAAAATCTATCATAGGCCAAATTGACTGAAACCATTGATCTAAGTTCATTCATGAACTATGTGTGAACTTGACCAAGTCAACATTTGAGCCTAACTTAGCCCAAATGGCCACTTGACCCAAGTTAACCCAATTTGACCTAAAAGGTCAAAATCTGTCAAAACTTGATCTAAGCCAAATTGATTGAAACCAATGGGTCAAGTTCATTCCAAATCACTTTTTGAACTTGAGGAAAGCCTCAATTAGCCAACTAGACCTAACCTAACCCAATTGACCTTAAACCCAACTTGACCTAAAGGGTCATGTTGATCCAAATTCAAACTTAACCAAAATTGATTGGAAACAAAGATATCAATCCACTTCATATGACTAACCAAACCTAAACCTACCCACGACCTAGCTGAAATATGTCAAATGGGTCAAATTGGTCAACTTTACCCATTTGACCTAAATGAAGTCATATGAACCAAATTCAAACCTAAACCAAATTGAATTAAACCAAAGCAACCAAAACATTTCAAATGGTCATATGAACTTGACCCAATCCTTGGTTTGACTCAATTTAATAAATTAGTCAACTTGACCCAAGTTGACCCATTTTGACCTAAATGGGTCAATATGAGCCAAACCATACCAAATAAACTCCAAATCCAATGAAACTTGGCCAAACCTATTTTTTCAACATACCCAACATATCTAAATTCAAAAATTCGCCAAATTACCATTCTACCCCAAGGCCATAGAACAAATTTTGGTCAAATCTATGGGGAATTTGATCAAATCCTCTTCACACCTACTTGATACTCTCCTAATAGGTCAAGTAAACCTTATGGAGGGTGGTACACCCAACCCAATGGGTTTGGGTCAGCCCAACTTGACCCAAGGCCAAAAATGAGCACATGGCTCAAATTGGCCACATGGGAATCATGCTCCCATTCAATTTGAGCACATGGGGAGTTACCATTCCACTCCCTAGCCCAAACTGATCATGTGCAAGCCTCTAACAGATCAAACAACCCACTGCCTAAGGTCAATTGGATCAAAAGGGCAAGTGAAGCTTCGGTCATTCGATTTCCTAAGGGGGAGATATACTCCCCTTAATTCACTTCAATTCCAATAGAGCCTAATTCGATTGAAGCATAGGAAGCTAGAGGAGCCATTTGAGAGCCTTCCCAAGCTTCTTAGAGAGAGTTAGAATTTTCCATTTCTTAGTTTCCCTTAAGCAAAAATAGGAGAGCTCCAAGGATTTGCCAACTTTCTCCATACACCAAACTAAGTCAATTCCCTTTGCACACTCCCTCAAGGGACCAAGTTGAGCTTGTTCAACCTCTTTCCCAAGCTCCAAAGGGAAGATCCACTTTAATCAAAATCAAGCTCACTAGGAGAAGGAGTTGGTCAATAGAACTATCCACTCAACCTCAAGAGCTAAAACTTTCACCAAAGCTTCGTCTCAACCAGACAAAGATCCTCCAAGGTAATCGAGCATCTGTGATCACCTTCGGTGAGGTATGACATTTTCTAACCATTCAACTCAATGTGGTGTGAAGATTTGTGAAAGAAATTTTGATCCCATGGAATTTTGACCGTTAGATGTGCTTGCCATTAAGATTAGATGGTGTGGGTTGAGTTTCAATCCAATCCAAGCTTGATCAAGCTTAGATCTTCCCTTTGAAAGTGGACAGTCTCCATTGTTCCTCAGGGAAGAATAAGGATGATCTCTGACTGTCCATCCATGCATTTTGGATGGATGGCTGAGATTAAATCACATTTTATATCTTATTTTTTCCCTCTAAACTATGGATTAAATCCTAGATATTCGATCCTTGATCAAACGGCGGAGGCAAAAGCGCATAGCGCTGCTGCCACGTGGTGCTATAATGTGATGTTTAAGTGGCCACTGAGAGGACAATGCATGTAAAGAAATCTTAATTTACTAATTACTCCATAATTGATCCACTAATTAATCTCAAACTTCTTGTGTGTATTTTGGGGGATGACTTTTGCTTCCCCTAATTTTTTAGGATTTATTGGTGGCTTAATTGGGGAAATTGCTAATTCATTTCCTAATTACCCCCTTAATGTAATTAAGGATAATTAAGAGTTTGATTAGTAGTTTAATCATTTGTTGAAGTTGATTATGTTTGATTCAGTGAATGGGAGGTTTAGGGAATAATTTTGGGGCATTTCCCCTAAGTTATTTCTTAAAACCTCTTTTCTTTCTTAATTCTCTCATAATTAAGGCCTAATTCACTAATTACCCTCTTAATTAATTTCTTAAAATTCTAAAACATTTCAAAACTTAATTAATCTACTTTGAGTAGATGCCTAGGTGTTCAAGAGCCTAAGTTCAATTAAAGAAATTAAAACTCAACTCATATGTGTGAGGGTTATTTTGAAATTACTTAAGTTAAACCCCTTAGATTAATTAATCATTAATCATGAGCCAAATTTCCCCTTTCTTCCTAGGTGCATTGCAAATTTAAATTCCTTGTGAAGGTTTATGTCATCTTATTGGCTCATAATTATTTGATTAACTATGCTAAGGTGGTGTAGGTAAGGGATAATTAACATGTTTAATTCAGACCTTAACCTATTCAAAAATATAAAATGAATCTAATCATCTAAAAATTGAACAAAAATGTCAAACATATGTGGAATGGGTTAGGAATAGCAAACTCAATAATTCAGATTTTCAAAATTAAATCAAATTCAAAATCAAACAAAAATCATATTAAATAAACTTTGATTTACTTTAAGCTTTCTTATTTCATAAGATTGTCTTTAGGATTTAATTGAAGTGAATGTGTTTACATGATTTCATTGTTCTATTTCTTCCCCAACATGCTAAATATGTGTGTCATATGGTTTCATGCATCCATGCTTTTTAAAAATCAAATTTAAAATGAAAATGTTTCCTTTATGTCAAATTGCATGTATTTAGCTAAAGTAAGAATATGAGTGGCTATTATCACTATTAAATAAAAATTATTTTCAAAAATATATGGATCAGTTATCAAAATTGAAAGTGTGTTACTTATATCTTACTCATGAGTTTACTTGTGAGTAAAATATAAGAATGTGCTTAGTGTAGGTTTTCCTTCTCTTCTCTTTTAGTGTAATTTTGAATAGGATTTGGCAAGGTGTATGGTTCATTTGAAAAGAACCTAACACTTGCCTAAATCCACATCCTATTCATTCCTATACTATCACTTAGGAAGGATAACTATGCTTGCCCATATAAGTTGCATAAATAAAATAAATCAACCAACACCAACTTTTGCATTCTTTCTCTTCGATTCATTTCCTTTGTACACATGCTTGTATTTAAGGAAAGTGATATATTAGTCTGGACAATCCTGAGGTTTTGAGGCTTTAAGTATAAGTAGGTGTTGTACCTTAGACTTCTGGTTAACAATGACATCATCCTCACTTATGCCTTTCATACATTCATGTGTTCATGTGAAACCCCTTTGCTACTTCATGAAAAATCATGCATCATAAAATTTCAAATTTCCTTAAGTAAATTACCTAGCATGCATTATAAAGTGTGCTAATTCCCATTTGCATGTATAGATATCTTTAGGACTCATTCATATGCATGTTATACATGTTGGGAAAGAAGTGAAGTAATGTATGTTTTGTGAATTTAGTTCATTTTACTTAATCTTCAAATGTCTTTTTTTTTTTAATAAGTTTGTTTAGAGTTCATCTAAACATAGGATGGATTAAAATACTTAACTAAAACATTAACTAAACAAAACTAAAATATGAATCCACTTTAGAAATTTCTTAGGTTAGGGAAGGAAAGAGAAGTTCTCTTCTTTTCCCCTCTCTTTATAACTTAGTAATTGATTGTAGGATTCACTTAAACCCAATCAAAACATAAAATAAAATCAATCCAAAATAAATAAATAACTTAAATGAAATCTTCCTCTAAGTTGAATATGCTTCACACTTAAAAAATTCTAAACTTAAATCCATAGCTAAGCACACCACACAAACCTCTAAAGAACACATATTATGCTAAGCCACCACTTCTAGCTTTAGGTTAGGGCAGTGCATGGTTTGATGCTTACTTTTGTTTTGAGATATATGTTTTAGTCTGGATGTTAGGGTGAATGTGTGTAGAATGAATGGTAGGATGATCTTAGTCTAACCATTGTCTTCTGTAGGGGATAGTGCTTAAGGGCGCTGTAATAAATAAAAATATAAATACTTTTGCTATGTAGGTGCTTATACTCTTAAGCATGATCAAATAGGCCAGGTGGACTTAGTCACCCATGTGTGGGGTGATAAGTCTAATATACATGCTTATGCTTGGGATTTGGTGGTTTGTTTAGCTAACCTTTGTTCCAACCAACCAAAAGAAGGAATCAAAGAAGAAAGAAGAAAAGAAGAATGAAGGAGTGAAGTTTGAAGACCCCCATAACAATGAGTTCCATGCTAAATTGTATGTAATTCATTTGTAATCCAGGTTGTATACGGGTAGAGCTCGACAACCCAATTTATTTTTGGGTTTATGTGGTGGTACCCGATCATAATGACCTCTTATTCTTTTGCGATTAGATTTATAAATTGATTGATGATTTGTTTAGCTTGTGCATTAAGTGGCATCCTTTTTCTAGTTTCTTCCTTTCTTTATGTACGGCCTGGATGTGGATTAGGCTCTTAGGAAAAAATAAATCTTCTACCAAATCTAACAATTCAAGTCTAAAAATAAAGAACTCATAACCTCACCTAAAGCTTAGGCTAAAAATTAAGATAAAAGAATTAGCAATCCCTTAGCTAGATGAGTACTTCTTGTATAACATCATCACAAATGCATATTATTGTCACTCATGATTGGAGGGCTTCCACCTTTGCCAGAGAAACTTGGCTTGACCTTTGGGAGCCATGGTAGAAACACACCTCCTCCCTTCTCATTGATTTTGGCCAATAATCTTATTTCTCATGCATTAGGCATATGAATCCTATTATCTTGAGTCAAAATGATTGTCCCAAAATGAAAATAAAAATGAAATCTAAATTGCATTTGATTTAGGTCATTTATAGCATGCCCTTACAATATCTAGTCTTTTTAGGGAGTGAGTTTAAGGACTTAGTCTCTTTTTAAATAAATAACAGACTAGCTATATTGCATAAAGTATATGACTTGCCTACATGAATTTAAAACTGTAGGAGGAGTTAGTTGGCAGCCACCCCTAGGCAGCTATAAGTCCAAGCAATCGGGTGGTTTGTCCTCTCTTGTGGAGGCAAACCAAATGACCATTTATGCCTTAGATTTATGTTGTGCTTTCGACCCTTGCCAAAGTTCCGTAAATTTAAGTTCTAAGGTTACTTCTCCCCTTTGTAGGCCATAAGCAAAAATCCTCACCTCTTAGACATTTCGATAGTCTTGTGTTGTAGAATCATAAGCCCTAAATTTATAATGAAAAATTTAACTCAAACAAATTATATCAATTTCAAAAATGCAAACCCCAACCATATGATAGTTTGATATGTTTGCTAAGTTTCCTAGCATCATGGGCATCTCCTACTTATCTTCCTTTAGCTTTGATAATAACTCCCTCTCCTTGGTCAATGTCATTTGATTTTCTAAAATAAACTAATCGATTGATAGTCCTACCTATTAAAATCTTTGGAGACAATGATTATTTACCTTAATCGAGAGTATTCCTAAGGGATCTCATTCCTTGGGATGGAATTAACTATGGGGGCTTGCCTTTGTAGAGAACTTAACGAACCCAGTTTAAAATAAACCTTATTATACATTTCCATGTAAAGTAGGGGAAGAATTTTTGGTACATATGTAGACCCATTGTCCCTATGAGTCCTTGTCGAGGTGATTAGGTCCATTGTAGAGTTAAGACTTCTATCTTTCGAGATAGCACACTTCTCCTCAATGTCATACCCGATCACCCTCAATAAGAACATCTGCGTATCTACATGGTGTCTTAACTAAAGGCGTATATTTCTATTTTCATTTATCCTCTTCGAGAAAGGATAGATGAAGGCGAGAAAATTTCACCACAATTACCAAATTTGTTAAATGGAAATCTCTCTTTTCAAAATCAATCAAAATAAATAAATTTCAAAATATATTTGGAATTTCATTATAGCACATCCCGTTTGCTAAAATGAAGTCTCCCTTTTCTAAAAAAAACAAAATTGGAGGCCCCTTTGAAATTTCATTTAGCATACTCAAATTTGCTAAGTGAAATTTTCATTTCACAAAACTTTTTCAAAACATATTTGGAACTTCATTTTTAGCATACCATATTTGCTAAAGTGAAGTCTCCACTTTCATTCAAAAAAAAACTAATCAAATCTAAAAAGAAACGCATTAGGATTCCCTTAGCATACTTAAATTTGCTGTAAATTTGCTAAAGATCCTACTTTTCAAAAACAAATCAAAATCAAAAGAAACACATTAGGATTTCCATAGCATAACCAAATTTATTGAGGATACTACTTTCAAAAATCAAAATTTTAAAAAGAAACACATTAGGATTTCCTTAGCATACCCAAATTTGCTAAGGATCTTATTTTTCAAAATCAAAATATCCAAAATAAATGAAACACTTTAGGATTTTCTTAGCATACTCAAATTTATTAAGAATCCTATTTTCAAAAAATTTCCAAAAAAATAAAACACACTTGGGTTCTTCATTTAACATACCCAAATTTGCTAAGTGGGAATTCCAATTTTCAAAATCACCAAAGATTCACAAAGAAAAAAAAAAGAAAAAAAACAATTATTTTTAAACACCTCACTTAGCATACCCAAATTTGCTAAGTGAGTGAATTCCAAAATATCAAATCAAAAACAAAACCAATTGACCCTTTGTTTTAACATACTCAAATTTGTGAAAGGAAATAATCCTCAAATCAAAATCTAATTTCAACCATGAACCTATGGAAGCATCTTTCTAAAATATTTGAACCTATTTTCAACATATCCAAATTTGTTGAAATTGGATTCATATCCAAGAATTCATCTTTCCAATAAAATCTCTAAATCTTCTCTAAATCCATATGAACCCCACTTAAAACATCCAAGATGTTGGATGTGGGTTCAAATTTTAAATTCAAATTTAAAAGTTAACAAAATAGAAATCTGATCCAAGTTTGTTTCCTACATTGCAGATTCTCAACATCAGTCTCAATTGCAACTACAATTCAGTTTTCAGTTTTTTAGTTGACTATAATGGAAGCAACATAGAAGTATGTGTTTACTCTCCCCTACGACATGGACTTGGCCTTATATTAGGCCAATCTCCCACGAGCTGATTACACGCATCTCATCCATTTTGGTAAAGGTTTCAAGGGGGCGAGGATTACCTGTGAGGGCACTCCCCTCACAACTATTGGCAGGACCATAGTGGTCGGGCAGAAGCCAGTCATTCAAATTGATTTGCCATCAGACATTGATATCCCCTCACTAAAGAGGAAAGCAATGATAGTTTCTACAGAAGTGCCAGTGTCAATGCCAATATCTGTGATAATGCCAGTGCGCCCAATCATTTCTCATGCTACCCTAGTGAGGGCTAGCACCCACTCATTAGCACCCTCGAAGGTAAGGCTCCTCTGATCCCAGAGATTGTCTCCCCAGCTTTTGTGGTTGGGTCTAGCTCTTACTCCACTCACTCTACCAGTACTCAGAGGAGGAAAAAAAATCACATGATTAAATGGTACCATACACGTATCGCTAGGGAGATGAAGGATGCTACATGGTCAGTTATGGAGGAGTTGCCCACTCTGATTTCCCCTCTAGTTACAATGAACCCATTTCATCCTCTCTCTGGGTCTGACAAAGAGGATGCTAGGAGGATCCCTACTTCACCTCCACCAGCGGTTCAGTACCAGCCCATAGTTAGCTAGAGTAGGAGGTTGTATGCTGGCCTCCATTCAGTTCTATGCCAGGTTGGCGGATCTTACGGACGTTCTGAATCCAGAGCTTAATTTGACTTGAGATCTATTATCCCCTGCAGCATGGGGAAACATCTACGGCAAGAGAGGACCAGGGAGGCCTGCACTACAATTCAGATCCCTAGCTGAGAGAGGCAAAGGTTTGGTCGGCATTCAGTGGCCTCTACGCTCATTGATTTTTCTGATCAGCATGCTACCCATGTTGATCACACAGACAATATTCTACATATAGGGATGGACCCATCATAAGAGATGGGTCCCTGTTCTAAGAGAGTCGGTGGTGTCTCCACCACACCGCTCTACCCCCATCCATCATCACCTGTTCATGTCGTAGCATCTCCAATTTCACCGAAGGCCATGAAGGCCACATCCGGGGAGAAGCATACCCCGTTGGTGATCTAGCTTTGGCCAAAGGATCCCATTCCATCTACACCTATTGTGGTGAGCTCTCCCACTCAACCTTCTATCCTAGTTGGAGTGCGGAAGGAATGCACTCAGCAAAGTGATCATCCTTACACCAACACCACCAATTCAGCAAGACATAGAGATGGTTGCAGCTATTGTAGAAGGAGCAGATGATAGCCCAGTTGCATCCATGATCATAGAACCTCCTAGAAGTGTCACCCCTTTCAGAGTTAGTGACAGTCAGGAGTGTGTCTCTTCTAGCGAGTATATTCCTCATAGGATTGATTCTCCAATAGCAGGGGAGGTCTGCTACCTCTCAGTACATGATAGTGATCACACCGGTCAGCCAAAATCATTCATGCTTATTCAGATTTATCATTCTCTAGAGGACATAATGGCACATTATCTTATGGAAAAGAAAGAAATTCTAGGATACGATTGGTTTGATGAGGAGAAGGTTATTTATTGGGAGACTTAGTAGGGGTTTGCATGGTAGATGCAGGGATCCCTCCTGAGAGCTAGCTATGGAAGGTGATGAGGCCGAGTAGAAGATACAACCCAACACCTCCTAGCATAAAAAAAATTAGGAAGATGAAAAGATAGATAAGATGGTGAGATAGCTTGAGGACTTATTAGCAGCAGTCTCAGTGCTTCAAAATAAGTACCAGCAGTTCATCCTACCACAGCTGAGACTAGTCAGCCAGAGTTAGTGCATGTCTTGGACCCAGCCAAGACCTTACCTCCCATTGAGCAAGGTAGCACTAGCTTGTATAGAAAGGTAGTAGAAAATACCTCCATACAAGAAAAAGATATAAAGTCCATGGTTGAGCAGCAAGTGATGGAAGAGTTGGCTCAAGCCGGGGAGGATCATCGTTCAAAGGGTAGACCCTACCTAGAGAATTTGATGCAATCCAATATCCCAAGGGTTTGCCACCTTCCTTCAAGAGTTTTGATGGTAGTGGAAACTGAGGCGACATCGCCCATTTAGAGCTAGTTGTTGCAACATCGGTGACAGTGACGCTTTGCTTTTTTGTGTCTTTGTTAGTAGCCTAACATGGATAGCTTTTGATTGGTATGCTTAACTTCCCAATAATTCAGTGAAGACATTTTTTTGAGTTGGAGCAACTCTTCATCAAAGGTTTTGGCTCATTAAAGGTTATTATGGGAATCTCATTGTAGCACAACACCGTGTAAGTCCTTTGTTGACTACATTCTTAGATGGCATAACCTGAGTATGAAATGTGAGTCACAGCTATCCGAACAACATGTCATTAAGATTCTTCTAAAGAATATCCATGGCCTAGTCACCTTCATGCTTAAGGGCTTCACTATGAAAACTTTTGAGAAGCTATTCAACAAGGCGGCTAGTCTCCAAGGTGAGGCCAAATAGTCACCTTTTCAAGATTAGCTGCCTAAGCTAAAAAGTAGCAGAAGGTCAATGAGAAGAAGTTGGGAAAAGTGATAGCAGTTGATAAGGGGAAGTAACCAGCTAGAGATCAATTTGTCAGACCACGACCTCAGCAGCCTTTGCTTCCACCTCCTCCACACCACTGAGGTAGCCCTACCAGCCACCACAACAGCCTTCATGGCCTACATCGCTGCCTCCTTAGCCATATCATCACCAACAGTGGCACACTTATTTGCCTCTAGGTAGATATGGTTCACCTACTCTTTTAGATAAGCTTAAGAAGCCTTATTCATTTAAGAGGGAGTTAATCAAGAAGATATTTAAGAACCTCTTAAAGAAGCCTGATTTTTAGCTACCCGAACTTAAGAGATCGGAGGAAGTAGGCAAAAGCCATGATCCTAACTTTTGCCCCTACCACTATATGCTAGGTCATGTTTTGGAAGATTGCTTCACCTTCAAGGATTGGCTTGAACATAGCTTCAAGACCAATGCTAGAGTTATCCTGAAGGAATACTTTATGGAACAACCATCCAATTCCATCAAGGTAATCCTTGGGGATACTTGCATTCTCTGTAAAACTAAAGAAGGTTGGGATATCTCCTTATCCAAAACCTCTAAAAAGATCATTCAGAAGATCAAGAAACTTTCCCTATAGGTGCCTAAGTTAGCTCAAACCTCCAACATCAAGGAAGGTTTGCAAGTTACCCGTACCAACTCAGGGAAAGGGGGAACTCAATAGCAGCAATAGCATCAGTAGGCTATGCCAGCCCGGGATAGTCCAGTAGCGCCACCACCGACCAAGTCCAGCCTCTAGTCTATCGTTGCAGCTACCACAATAAAGACTTATCCTAGTTCAGCTTGCTCTTCTACTTCTACTAGTAGAACTCTTGTACCAACAGATAAGGGCAACAAATCCATTACCCCTCTTACTTTACTTGACTTCTACTTTGTACCTCCTATCAAATCCAAGAAATTAAAGAATAAAGCTAGCTTGAATAACATCTATGTCACTACTGATAGGTTGTCTTCTTCTATTCCTAATGATAACTCTTCATGTCATAACAGCTATAATAATTTCGATCTCCCTCTTTCGATTCAGTTGACTTTCCCACTCTAAACTATGGGTTCTCTTGAGATAGACTTGGAATCATCCAATTCTAAGGGTCCCATAAGAAGCGTAGGTGAGCGGTGGTAGAACCTTCCATTACCCTTCCACAAGAGGTCACCGAAGTCAATCTCCGTAGTGGCAAGGTTCTACCTCCTAGGGTAGCACCTGAAGATAGAGGGGAATAAGACATCAGTATAGAGGATTGAGAAGCCCCTCCAAAAATGATCCACCCTTGGATATGCTTATGGAGGATCAGCCCAAGGTGGACTACAATGTCCTCTCTCATCTAAGAAAGTTTTCATCTAAGCTAAGCATATACGATGCCTTCATCTTATCCAAATAGATGAGGTAGTCATTAATATAAACTCTCCTTGATCCTGAAATATGCTTAGCTCAGCTAACCGCTATTCGTGAAGAGGCACATTATGCAAAAGAATACCAAAGGATGACTTTCATAGATGAAGACCTTCTTCTGGGAGAATTGGAGCACCGCCCTCTACATAATTGACATGGGCGATTCGACTTGCTAGAGTTCTCATCGATTATGCATCGGTGAACATTATGAGTCTAAAGACTCTTGCCTATTTGAGGATTGACATCTCCACACTCGAGGGATATCGGATGATGTTAAGAGGATTCAATGAACAAGGCGAGAGGGCTTTAGGTTCCATAGTGTTACCCATGGAGATAGGTGACTGGAAGAATGAAGCCAAGTTTTACATAATTGATTTGAATACTTCATTCAAAACTTTGGCAGGCCTAGGATACATCAGAACAAGATGATTCCATCCTCTGTCCATCAATTCATCAAATTCAGAAAGGATGGGATTGAATACCGTATCAGTGGGGATGAAAAGTCATTTTTAGTTAGAGAGGTTGAGATTTATGAGGATGCGACCTACTATCTTCCCCAAAACACCCTTTCTCATCAACTTGGATAAAATTCAAATACAAATGCAAAAGAAAAAGAAGAAAAAGAAAAAGTAAAAGAAGAAAAAGAAAAAGTAAAAGAAAAAGAAAAGAAAAATGAAAATCCAAGTGAACAAGAAGGGGGAATTGAAGAGAAATAGATCTATCACATTCCACCCAGTTCATTCCATCATATGGACATGTGGGTGGGATGACTCAACCTCCACCAGGCAGAGGCTGAGGCAGAAACAGAGGCAGTTCTAGAGGTGGAAGACCCCCCGGTTGGCCATTAGCCAATAGGGGTTATGTTCCAGTTCATAGGAGTACCCCTATTATTCACATAGACATTGAATCCAGCTCGAAGGACGAGTCCAATTTGATTAGAATACCAGCCAACCCCTCTCATCGAGTTCCATTGGAGTTGACTTTTGATCCAAACAATGATAAAGATTGGGCCTCCAGACAAAGCAAGTATTCGAATCAAGTTTATGCGAGACTATTAGGCAGTAGCTGGTAACTTTAGCTCTAACCTCACTTTCTTCTAAAAAAGTTAAAGGTTTATTAATTAAAGAAGCCCCTAAGTCTTCCAAAGATATGAAGCCGAAGAGATTCTTTTTGGGATCATCATCCTCAAGTCTTGAAGTTGATGTAGAACTTGAGGAAGATTCATTTAAAGAATTAATGTAATTACCACTTGAATTTTATTTGCCTTGTGTTCATAATCTCTAAAGGTTTGGTTCCTCACATGGTCCAAGCAGTTAGAGTATTTTTAAAAGCTATGGAAAATATCTGAGGAAGCACAATCAAGAGTGAGATTAGGATTGATCTGATGGAGTCGATAGGTTCTTTTCACACAACACCAACTCTTATGAGAATGTGTGTTTAGAAACCTCGATGATCCAGATGATCTCCAAATCAAGGATGTACCTCCAAAATTTGAAGAGAGATTCATTCAATAATGACAAGCTTAAAGAAATCAACCTTAGGATAGAAAGTCCACACTACATCATTGATTCGAAGAAACCAATGACTTAGTTAGGCTATTGACGAAAGACTACTTGCATGGAGTTATGAAGAGATACTCAGAATATCTCCAAACATAGCGGTCCACAAGATAGCAATAAATCCTGACGCTATCCCTATTAAGCAAGCTCCTAGATGCATGCGATTAGAAATCAATAATGTCATTTCAAGTCAAGAAACGATCGATCTTTGGTTTCATCAGGGAAGAAAAGTACCCTACTTGGTTAGCCAGTGTCATACTAGTTAAGAAGAAGAATGGCCAAATTCACATTTGCATCGATTTCAGGGACTTAAATAAGGTGTGTCCTAAGGATGAGTTTCCTCTTCCTATAATAGAGTTAATGGTGGACATTGCCTCATCTCATGCAATGTTTTCTTTCATGGATGGGTCATCTGGCTACAACAAAATCAAAATGTCTCTTGAAGATGAAAGAAACACCACTTTTTGAACCTCGATCAAAATCTTTTATTATAAGGTCATGTCTTTCGGCCTTAAAAATGCTGGTGCTACATACCAATAGGCCATGACTCAGTTCTTCAATGAACTCATCCATCATCAGGTTGAGTGCTATGTTGATGATCTAGTAGTCAAGAGCAGAGAAAAGGAAGACCATCTCTTTGACTTAAGAGTAGTTTTCAAATAGTTAACATAATATAACCTCAAAATGAATCCTTCAAAGTGTGCATTCAAAGTAGCTTCAGGAAAATCCTTTGGGTTTATTGTCTGACACTAGGGAATAGAGATAGATCCTAAAAAGATCAAAGCTATCTTAGAAATGCTATCTACTAAAAGTTTAACACAATTTCGATTGTTCCAAGGATGGCTGGCATATCTGAGATGCTTTATGTCTAACCTATCATGGAGATGCAAGCCATTTTCAGCACTTGTCAAAAAGGTTGCCAAGTTCAAGAGGGATGATAAGTGCCAGCATGCCTTTGAAAACATCAACCAGTATTTGGTGAAGCCGCCAGTTCTAGCAGGCCCTATCCCAGGCAGGCCACCCATCCTTTACCCTATTGCATTAGATGACTTATTCGATGCTTTGTTGGCCCAAGCCAATGATGAAGGAAAGGAGGGCGCTCTCTACTACCTCAGCCATCATCTGATTCCTGCTGAAGTGAACTACCCGCCTATTGAGAAACATTACTTGGCTTTGATCTTTGCTTCCCAAAAGCTATGTCATTATATGCTTTCTCAAAAGGTGAACTTGATCTCCAGAACCAATCTGCTGCAGCATCTCATGAAATGGTCAATGTTATCTGGATGGTTGGCACGATGATCTGTGATACTTTCATAGTTTGACATTATATTTGTACCCCCTCCGTACGGTAAAAGGATAGGTACTAGAGAATTTCTTAATAACACACCTACTTTCTATTGATTCACCGCTTAATGATGATCTCCCTGATGAACAAATCATGAACTTAAGGGAGGCTGACAACCTCTGATGGGAGATGTATTTTGATGGTGCGCTTCTTTTCATAAAGGCGAAGCACCACGATCTATTCTCCCAAGAAAGGCAGGAGTAGGAATAGTTCTTCTAACTCCAGACCACGATATGATGAGATTCTCATACTATTTATCCAACCCCTGCACCAATAACAAAGCTGAGTATGAGGCTTTGATTTCCATCTAGAGTTAGCTATCATAATCAGTGTCAAGAGCATCAACATCTATGGGGATTCTCAGTTGGTCATCAACCAAATCGCCGGGTCTTACAAGGTTCTCAAACCCAAGCTTCATCATTACCATGTATATACCATGAAGCTATTGGCCCAAATTCCAGAAGTCACCATCTACAAGGTTCTTTGAGCAGAGAACGCAATAGTAGATGCTTTGGCTAAACTTGCCAAAGAATTGGCATGTCTGGAAGAAGAGTCCATTCCAATAAGGGTCCAAAATAGACAAGTCCTATCCCTTATTGATGTTGAACTCATCGAGAGACTTTCTCTTGAAGGGAGGTTGTCGTTGCCAAAATGGACAAGGAGCTGGATTAGAGGCAACCGTTCATAGACAATTTGAACACTAGTAAACTACCTCAAGAAAAGTCACAAGCCCATCAGGTGAAACAGGGAGCTCTCTCCTACACTCTCATTGATGGCACCCTGTACTGCCGATCCTTTGACTAAATGTGGTTACATTATTTAGACAAACATGAAGCTCGTGGCATTGTAACTGAGGTGCATTCAGGTCTATGCAGAGCACATCAGTCTGGTCTGAAGATGAAGATTAAGATCAAATGACTTGGATACTACTGGCCTTCGAAGATGTCAGACTGCATGGATGTAGCTAGGAGATGCCATCAATGTCAGGTACACAGTGTGGTCCTCCACGAAGCACCCAACATTCTACATTCTACACTGTACATTGGCATCATGGCTATTTGAGTGTTGGGGTATTGACATTATGGGTCCGATTGATCCTCCTTCTTCCAAGTGTCACCAGTTCATCTTAGCTCCCTATTACTTTTCCAAGTGGGCAAAGGAAATCCCACTCAGAGAGGTCACAGCTCAACATGTGCTTCAATTTTTTAGGAACCATATCATATATAGGTTCAGGGTACCTTGACAAATTATATTCAATAATGGTACTGCATTCAAAAGCATAAAGATTAGCCACTAGAAGACATATAGATTGGAGATACTCCACCATCTACTACCCAGAGCAAATGGCTTAGCAAAAGCATTCAATAAAACTCTCATCCAAATATTTAAGAAGACTCTTGATGACAAGTGGAATGAGCAGTTGGTTGAAGCCTTGTGGGCCTACCACACCACATACTGAACTCCAACTCAATCTACCCTATTTTCCTTAGTGTATGGGTCTAAAGCCGTTCTACCTTTAGAAGTTCAACTCCCATCACTAAGGATAGCATTGGGTAGCAAGATCATTAAAGATCAGAATGCAAAGTTTTTGTTAGAAGAGCTTAAAGGTTTGGAGGAGAGTTGCCTATGGGTGTGCCAGAACCTCGAGTTGTACAAAGTAAAAAATGATTTAAGCTCACAACAAGCTGGTCCGACTTAGGTCTTTCCACGAAGGAGAACTTGTGTTAGTCCTAAGAGCAATTGTTGCTCATTGAAAGATGGGAAGCAAGTTTGAACCCACTTGGGAAGGCCCCTATGCTATAGAGAAGGCCTACCAAGGAGGATCATATCAGCTCATCGATTGTAAAGTGGAACAATCGATGCTTCCAATTAATGGGCTCTATAAGAAATATTACCCATGAAATAAATCATGTTTGAAAATAATTATTAATAAAAGAACAAAATCGATTCCATTCATCAAATCTCTCTTCTTTAAGCATTATTTGCTTGTCTTGCGAATCAGCCATGACGTGTTTAGGGTAGGTGTAAGAGCCCCAAGTGGCTTCCTATCTGCTTTGACAACACAAACACAACCTCCCATGCTATTAAAATAGGTGTGAGAGAACCCAAGAGGCATCTATTTGATTAGCACAACTAAGTTAGGTATAAGAAAACCCGAGCGACATCCTTTCTTGGTGGGAATTCTCAGTTTCCATCCATGGTGCCATTTCATCAAACTCCCCAGCATGTTTAGGATAGGTGTGAAAACCGAGGCATCTATTCTTTTAACACATGCACAAAAAAAATAAACATATCTTTTGTCTTGGGTTGTTTTGATGAGCAAGCCCTTGTGTGGCACTCACTCATTAGCTCTATAGGTCGGGTTTATGCTACCTTACTAGTATGTTACCCCTGGTCATTTGTTGGAGGATGTGAGTCCCTACGCTTTCTTCCTAACTTGATCATTGCAAACCAATGAGTGCCTTGTTAGTATGGTAGATTTCACTGCCCAGCTAGTAAACTACCTCATGTTGATTTTGTTTAAGAAGATGTGTGTCTCCGAGCTTTCTTCTTGAACTAATCATCATGATCTAACTAGGTCGAGTATATTTGAGGTTTAGGATAAGTCCCCCAGAGGCTCCTTTCCTCTTGACTACATTTGAGTTGATATAAGTCCTCCAACAGCATTCACTCAGTAATCACCCTAGGTCGGATGGCACCTGTCGAGCCAAAGATAGACTATCCTAATAATTAGTTCCACTATAGGAGGATGTGAGTCCCCGAGCTTTCTTCCAAGACTGATTATTACAAATCGATGGGCACCTTAGGTTGGTTGATGTTCACTATGCTAACAACGACTCACCCAGTGAGTACACCACTCTTGGCAGACATGAGTCCCTAAGCTTTCTGCTTGAGTTGTACACCGAACACTTATTAGATATATGATTAGCCATGTCATCTCCTCCAGGGTGTTTGATTAAGCCATTTAGAGGCCCCTCTCCCAGCAGACATTCTATTTGGATCACGTCCTTTGTGACCCCATTTAGACACTACCCGGGTTATCCTTGGATTAGACAGTCCCCTTTTCCTAGTAGCCACCCCTGTGGTTGAAGAATTTGTTTAGTGGATGCGCAGATTCTCCCTTGGTTCAGTAAATCTGAGTTAGGTCTAGGCTGATATAAGCTCATTCTCAATTTGATCCTTTGCAAACCAATAGGGTCCATGTTAAAATAAACTAAACAAATAAATTAATTAATTCACTTGTGGATTAGGAATTCAAGCCCCAAAGGCCCTTTTTCCCAAGCAGGCATCCTATCTTTAGGGCAGTGTCAATAGAACTCCCTATAGGATTTTCCTGACTACCTGAGTTGAGATAAATCTTCGGGTCGGTACTCACTCCATAGTCACCATTAGGTCGAGTTCAATCTATTTTCCACAAGGTTACCTCAGGTCATTCCGCTTTGGAAGATATATAAGACTATGATGCATTCTTTCTAGCATGATGCAAATTGATGGGAAGCCTTAGGTCAGTTTGATTTATTGCCGCAACCAATCACCGGTGGTCTTTTGTAGTGGAAGATGTGAGTCCTTGAGCTTTCTTCCTTAAATTGATCATTGCAAACTGAAAGGCACTCTTTGGTCGAGTTCTCCCATCGGGAAGCTACTCCCTTTGGTTGTTAAATCGAGATAGGTCTAGGCTATAAGCTCCTTCTCATGTGATCCATCACAAACCAATGGAATCCATTGAAATAATATAAAAATAAAATTAATCTTGACTATCTTTGAGTTGATTTAAGTACCCCAACATTCACTCAATAGCCCGCCTAGGTCAGTTTATTGTTGCCCAAAGCAACCGATCACCTAGTGGTTCCTTATTTTTGGAAGATGTGAGTCCCCGCTTTCTTATTAACTTGACCATTGCACACCAAAAAGCACACCTTTAGTTGGATAGTCATATCTTGTGGTTAGTAGACTACTCCTTTTGGTGAGTCTGAGTTAGGTCTAAGCCTCCATGGCCCCTACTCAGTGCAGTCCATCGCAAATCAATGGGATCCATCATAATCAAAACAAATCTAAAAATAAAATTAATCTTGGCTATCTTTGAGTTGATCTAAGTTCCCTAGTGGCATTCACTCAATAGTCAGCCCTAGGTTGGGTTCAATCTGTTGCCTTGCCAATAGATTTCCACAACTGGTCCCTAGTTTGGAGGATGTAAGTCTACTCTTGCTTTCTTCCTAGTACAACAGCTGCATAGAAAGGTATCCCTTTGGTTGGCTAGTCCTACCATGTGTTTAGTAGACTACCACTTTGGATTGGTAAATCTGAGTTAGGTCTAGGCCTCTTTGACTCCTACATAGTGTGATCCATCGCAAATCAACAGGGTCTATCTCAAAATCTAAGATTTAGAAATCTGAAACAAATTCAACAAAACAAAATCTGAAATAAACAAAACAAAACAAACAATCAATCTAAATCAAATATTTTCTTTCTCCTCAATGAGATGCAAATCTTTCTAGTCCCCCAGTGGATCTAGAATTCTAATCCCTCAGCGGATTTCACAACCCCTCCCTTGTGGATGACTTGAACTTGCCTCTCTAGTGGAGAGTTCACTTTTCTATCCCCCGTGGAGTTAGAACAAATACAAATTAAACAAACAACAAATTTAAACAAATTCAACCCTCTTCCCCAACAGAACTTACTTAAATAAATCAAAATTTTCTCCCCAATGAGACTCAAATCAAATCAAACCTTTCATCCTTATGGATGACTTGAACCTACTTCCAGTGGAAGGTTCACATATTCTATCCCTAGTGGATTTCTCCTTTTCTCTCTTATGTCTTGACATAGAGTCACATTGCACTCTTCTTCTATACCTTGGGTTAGGGGTATTATTTCTGTTAGTGGTTGTGATCTTTGTGTTGTTGATCATTTAGTCAACACCAATATGTGCTGTTCCTTGTCGGTCACACCAAACCTCACCTTTTGTTGATCTCATTTTTTGAATGAGCTCTCAACCTCCCTCTTAGACATAGGACTTCTCTTAGACACTAAGAGTTCCTTAGTCTTAAGACACATCTAGTGATTAGGTGGACACTCAACCTAGCCTAGAGACTTAGAGTTAGCCATAAGTCATGCCTTAGGGGTGTTAAGAAAATTTCTTTACCACCCTATAGCTTGAACCACATTCCTCACTTCCCAAGTCAAACTCCAAATCAAATCAACATCAAACTTAAATCAATTCTAGCCTTATTGATTTTCTTCAAACACAAATCAATTTTATATGATTGAAATTCATGATTGAAATCTTGATTGAAACCCATGATTGAAATTCCATGTTTGAAATATTTCATAAGTTCTTTGATTTCCTCTTAAGAATTTAGCCCAAATCAAGTTCAAACCATCTCAAATTCAAATCAATCAAACTAAATCCAAAATTCAAATCTAAAATTCCAAATCTTTCCTAAGTCCTTTAATCCTCTCTTAAGAATTTAGCCTAAATCATGTTCAAATCACTTCAAATCCTTGAAATTTTCTCATAACCCATTTATATTCTCATTTATATTCACATATATAAATGAAATATAAATTCAAACAACCAAAACCAAATCCAAAATCAAACACAAATTCATTCAAAATCAAACCTATGCCTTTCAAGTCAAAATCACGAACTTAAATCAATTTCAAATCAAGCTAAACTCTTGATTTTTCTTCATGATTCAATTAACCTTCAATCATGAATCCAAATATAAATACAAACTTCAAACACTTAACCAAAACTCAATTCAAAATCAAGCTAAAATCCATCTCATGTTCACCCTTTGAACATGAAATTATCAAATGAATCAAAACCCATTTGACTTCAAACCACTTGCAAATGGATTTATATTTCAATCATAAGTCCATATGTGAGTTCAACCAAAAAATCAAGCTTTGACCAAGCCATTTGACCTACTTAGGAAGTGACCTAAAGTACCCTTATGAGCCAAATTCTAATCCTAACCAAATTGGATTGAACTAAGCCCACCTAAGCCTCTCATCATGATCAACAATCATCATGAGATAATCAATCACTCAAATTGGGTCCAAGTCAAACCTAAGGGTTGACCAAGTCAACACTTAGCCAAAATGAAGCCCAACATAGCAAAATCCACCATAGGCCAAATTGATTGAAACCAATGATCTAAGTTCATTCATGATCAATGTTCAAACTTGACCAAGTCAACATTTGAGCCTAACCTAGCCCAATTGGCCACTTGACCCAACTTGATCCAACTTGACCTAAAAAGCCAAAATGTATCAAAACTTGATCTAAGCCAAATTGATTGAAATCAATGGGTCAAGTTCATCCCAAAATGATTGTTGAACTTGTCAAAGCCCTCAATTGGCCAATTAGACCTAACCTTTAATTGACCTTGAATTTAACTTGACCAAGGGTCATATTGAGCCAAATTCAATCTTAACTAAAATTGATTGAAACAAAGATACCAATCCATTTCATATGACCAACTAAACCTAAACCAACCCATGACCTAACCAAATAGGTCAAATGGGTCAAATTGGTCAACTTGACCCATTTGACCTAAATGAACTCAATTGAACCAAATTCAAACCACCAAATTGCATCAAACCAAAGCCACCAAAACATTTAAAATGCTCATATGAACTTGACCCAACCTTTGGTTTGACCCAATTTGACCAATTGGTCAACTTGACCCAAGTTGACCCATTTTGACCTAAATGGGTCAACATGAGCCAAATCACATCAATTCAACTCCAAATTCAATGAAACTTGGCCAAACCTATTTTCTTATCATACAAAATATGCCTAAACTAAAATCAAGGTCAAGTGACCATTTTACTCTTAGGCCATATCCACTTTGAGTTTGGTCAAATCCTCTCCATAACCACTTGACACCCTCTTAGTGGATCAAGTGAACACTAGGGAGTGTGGTGCACCCAACCCAATGGGTTTGGGTTAGCAACAACCAATGGCCAAATTGACACATGGATGGACATGGAATCTCCTTCCACTCAATTCAAGCACATGGCCACCTCACCCACTTCACAGCCAAAATTGAATTCAAGGACATCCTAAATATAACAAACCCATGGCATAAGTTCAATTGGATCAAAATGGCAAGAGGCTTGTGGCTATCCATGCCCTTGGGAGATATACTCCCCCTAATTCTCAATCTTCACTCTTGCTAATTTGATTGAAGTAAAGGAACTCAGCAAGCTAGCTACTCTTCCCAAGCTTCTTAGAGAGGTTCAACTTCCCATTTCTATTTCTCAAGTTGAAAATAGGGAAGAAAAAAATCAATCTCACTCCACACTTATAATTCCCTTTGCAAGCTCCTCGGGGACCCCAATCAAACTTGTCCAAGCTCTTTCCCAAGCTCCAAAGGCAAGAGGGGTGCTAGTTTGATCAAATCCGCAAGGAGTTCAAGGTGGAGTTGTACAACCACCCAATCTCAAGACCTTAAACTCTCAGAAAAGCTTCATCTCCACTAGAGGAAGCTTCTCCAAAGAAATCGAGTGCCAGTGATCACCTCCAGTGAGGTAAACCATTTTTCTGAGCTTAATCTAGCCATAGTTTGGAGCTTTATGAAAGAAATTTTTATTGCATGATAAACTAGCTGTTGGATATGATCTCCATTGTATGATGAAGGTGTGGGCTAAATTTTAACTCAATCGCTCATTTTCCCTAGAACATGGGTCTCCATTGCTCATGATTAGGGATGAATCTCGACCATCCATCCGCATTTTGGATGGACTGATTAAACACATAGCATCCCATGTTTCACCCTTTAGAACCACTTTAATCTTAGCCATATCCTTGATTAGAGAAAGCGTAGCACGCTCGTGCGTGCTATGATGTGATAAGTTAAAGACCCAATCTTATCACGCCATGTGGAAAGTGCATGTTGCGTCAGTGACCCACATGGTGCTGACGAGGTTAAACATATTATTAGGCTTTTTTAATTATTATTTAATCACCAAACCTTCCTAAATTCATATCTAAACCTAGAAAAATCCAAAAAATATGCAAAAAATTGCATTAGAAAGATAATTAAACATAGAATGAGCTAAAATTGATTTTAATTATATTGAATAGTTCTTTTCTCTGAATTTGGGTTTTATTAGGAATGTTATTTTTCTAATTACCCTCTAATTACTCCACTAATTAATCCCAAACTTCTTCTGTATGATAAGTGGGATGAATCCTGCCTACCCTAATTTTCTTGGGATTTATTGGTTTCTTAATTTGGGGAATTGCTAGCTCATTCCTTAATCACCCTTAATGTAATTAGATTAATTAAGGGTATAATTAGTGGTTTAACCTCATTGAGTCAATTAATTTGATTAAGTGAATATGAGGTTTAGGGAATAATTTTGAGATACTTTTAAGATATTTTCCCTTTTCTTCCTTAATCCATCTTTAAGGGTAATTCACTAATTACCCCTTAATTAATTTCATAAAACTCTAAAACTTTCCAGAACTTAATTAATCTTTCTTGGGTAGATGCTTGTTTAGAGTCTAAGTACAATTAAGGAAATTAAAATTCAACTCACATGTGTGAGGGGGGTTATGAAAGTACTTAAGTTAAACCCCTTAGTTTAATTAATCATTAATCATGAGCCAAATGCCATCTTACTCTTGCATTGCAAATTTAAATTCCTTGTGTGGTTTTATGTCATCTCATTTGCTCATAATTATTTGATTAACTATGCTAAGGTGGTATAGGTAAGGGGTAATTAACACACTTAATTTAAAATCAAATATAATAATCTAAAATTGAATTTAAATATCATACACATGTGGGAATGGGTTAGGAATAGAAAAATCACCTCACATTTCTCAAATTAAATCAAACTCAAAACAAAATCAAACCTTATTTAAAAATAACTTGATTTGGTTTATGCTCTCTTATTTCATAGGATTGTCTTTGAATTAATTATGGTGGATGAATTTACATTGCTTTCATCAATTGATTTCTTTCCTAGCATGCTAAATGTGTATGCCATATGGATTTCATGCATTCATGCTTTTCAAGAATAAAATTAAAATGAAAATATTTTCTTTATGTCAAATTGCATGTTTTGGCTAAAGTAAAAATATGAATGGCTATTATCACTATTAAATTCCAAATTATTTTCAAAATATATAAATCAATTACCAAAACTGAAAGTGTGTTACTTATATTTTATTTATAAGTTTGCATGTGAATATAAAATGTGTCTTATTTTGCTTCCTTTCTTTCCTCTTAACATGGATTTGAATAAGATTTGCAAAGTGTATAGTTCTTTAAAAGAACATAACACTTGCTCAAATCTACTCTTATCTCCTTCCATGTTATAACCTAAGAAGGATCTTCATATTCACACATATAAATTGCATAAACAAATCAAACAATCAAGTATAACTTTTTGCATTCTCATTCATTTCTTTTGTACATATGCTTATATTTAAGGAAAGTGGTATATTAGTCATGACAACCCTGGGGTTGCAAGGCTTTAAGTAGCCCTAAGTAGGTCTTGTACCTTACACTGCTGGTGTTAACTATGGCATCGTACTCACTTATGCCTTTCATACATTCATGTGTGCATGTGAAAATTGGATAAGAAACTCCCCTTTTCTACTTAATGAAAATCATGCATCATAAGCATTAAAATTTTCTTAAGTAACTTATTTAGCATTCATCATAAAGTATGCTAAACATTCCATTTGATGTGTATAGATATGCTTAGATTCATCCATGTGCTATACATGTTGGGAAAGAAATCAAGTGATGTGTTTTGAGATATTAATTCACTTTACTTAATCTTAAAATGCCTTTCTTTTGAATAGGCTTGTTTAGAGTTGATCTAAACTTTGGATTAATTAAACACATAATAAAATATTCACTAAACAAAACTAAAATATGAATCTACTTTAGAAATTACTTAAGGTAGGGAAGGAAAGAGTAGTTTTTTCTTTCTTTCCCTCTCTTTACAACCTAGTAATTAATTGTACGATTCAATTGAACTTAATCAAAATAAAACATAAAATCAACCTAAGATAACTAAACAACTTAAACGAAACCTCCCTCTAAGTTGAACACTCTTCACACTTAGAAAACTCTAACTTAAAGCCATAGCTAAGCATACCACACAAACCTTAAAAGCACAACATTAGGCTAAGTCACCACTTCTAGCTTTAGATTAGGGTGCATGGTTTTATGTTTGCTTTAATTTTTTTGATGTTTTGTTTTATTCTGGATGTTAGGGTGTATGTGTGTAGACTGAATGGTAGGGTGATCTTAGTCTAACCATTGTCTTCTGCGGGGGATTGTGCTCAAGAGGCGCTGTAATAAATAAAAATATAAATGTTTTTGCTATGTAGGTGCTTATACCCCTAAGCATAATCCAATAGGCTAGGTAGACTTAGTCAACCATGTGTGGGGTGTTAAGTTTAAGTCTAATATACATGCTTGGGATTTGTATGGTTTGTTTTATCAATCTCTATTTTGTAGGAGTTAGTTAGATTTCCATTTTTCCATTTTCATGTAATTTTTGGCAATTAGGATTTTGGAATGATTGTCATGGGGATTAGGATGTGCATTGGTCATAACATCGCATATTATGTACCATGTGAAGCCTTTAGAGAATCCACATTCCAACCATCCAAAAGAAGGAACAAAAGAAGAAAGAAGAAAGGAGAAAAGAAGAATGAAGAAATGAAGCTTTAAGGCTCCCATAACATGAATTTCCTTACTTTATTGTAAATTAATTCATTTGTAATCTAGGTTGTATAAGGGTAGAGCTCAGCTACCCAATTTATTTTCGGGATTGTGCGGTAGTGCACGACCACAAATGGCCTCTTATTCTTTTATGTTAGCTTTATAAATTGATTGATGATTTTTTAATGTGTGCATTAAGATGACATCCTTTTCCTAGTTTCTTTCTTGCTTGATGTATGGCCTAGATGACAATTAGGTTCTCAGAGGAAAATAAATCTTTTACCAAATTAATCAACTCAAAAGTAAAAATAAATAACTCATAATCTCACTTAAAGCCTAAGTTATAAATTAAGATAATAGAATTAGCAACCCTTTAGCTGAATGAGTATTTCTTTTAAAATATCATGCATAAAAGCATCTTGTTTCACTCTTGATTGGAGGGCTTCCACCTTTGCTAGAGAAACTTGGCTTGACCTTTGAGAGCCATGGTGGAACCGCACCTCCTCCCTTCTCACTAATTTTGGCCAATAATCTTACTTCTCATGTGTTAGGCAATCCTATAAGCTTGAGTCAAAATGATCGTCCAAAAATGAAAAATAATATGTACTATATTTTGCATTAGATCTAGGTCATTTTTCATGCCCTTACATGATCTAGTCTCTTAGGGAGTGGCATGCCTCCTCTTTAGTATTGGACAGTTGAGATATGCATATCTCTAGATCAATTAAGGCCTTAATTAGAGATTTCCTCATCTCTTTGTATAAGATAAGGGCATTGTATATGCATAACTTAGTTGAAAACTTTCTAAGGTGAGCTAGGACATTGTAATCAACTCTGGCTTGGTCCTCCAGAAGCATATCCATGGGTGGAGTATCTTATGGAGGGGCTATCTGCACACTAGAACCAATGACTTGCTTACCCTTATCCTGAGGTGCTACCATAGGAGGTAGAACTTTGCCACTATGTAGGTTGACTTCAGTGACTTCTTGGAATGACGAGCTTGTGGAAAGTTTTACCTTCCCATTTGACATACCTACAACTTCTCCTATGGGATCCTCAAAGTCAGTTGACTCCAAGTCAATCTCAAGAAGTGAACCTGATTATTTTAGAGAAGGATATTTTGACTCTGAATAAAAAGAAAGGATTGAAACAACTGAATCTATTATTTTTATTTAGACTCAGAGAGCTTTTAATAGGAATAAAATCAAGAGCATTAAAAGTGGACAATATATAACTAGAATTAGCTTTCTTCATTAATTTCTTTTTGGGTAGAGGTACATGACAAAAATCAAAGTAACCAGAGGAAGGGATTTAATGCCCTTTTTCATAGATACAATGCTCCTGCCGGTAGAAGAGGAGCTATAGAATAAGTGGTAGTTGCAACAGTCGAGGGAGTATTGGACTTGAACGGTGGCTACACTTCTAGACTATCCCGGACAAGTATGGTGAGCTGTTGCTGTTGTTGCTAGGCTATCACCCTCCATGAGTTGTCCTTTGCAACTAGCAAACCTTCCTTTGTGTTAGAGGTTTGAGCTACTTCAAGCACTTGCAAGGAAAGCTTCTTGATCTTAGAAATGATCTTCTTAGAGGTTCGATATAGGGAGATATCCTAACCTTCTTTGGTCTTAAGAGGATCGCAAGTATCCCCAAGGATTACTCTAACAAAACTGGAAGGTTGTTCTAATAAGTACTCCTTAGGGATAACTATGGCTCTCAACTTGTAGCTGCGCTCAAGCTAGTCCTTAAAAGTGATACAATCCTCTAAGACATGGCCTAACATGCGGTGGTAAGGGAAATAGCTAGGATCATCACTCTTGCCCACTCCATCTGGCCTCTTAGGCTCTAGTAACTGAAAGTCAAGTTTCTTTAAGGGATTCTTAAAGAGATTTCTAACTACCTCCCTCTTGAATGAATAAGGCTTATTTAATATATCCAAGAGTAGGTGGAAAGCTACACAGGGATGGATATGAATACAGTTGGGTGGCGGTGGTGGAAATGATTGTTGTGTCGTGGTGGCGAGATGATGGTGGTTGTGGTGGCCGATGATGGCCGATGTGGTGGAAGAGGAGCTGGTAAAGGAGGCTGCTGAGCTCATAGTCTCTCATAGTGAACTCTAGCTAGCTGCTTCCCTCTATCCACTAACACAACTATCCCTGACTTCTTCTCAAAAACCTTTTGTGGCTTGGGCCTAGATGATTGGTCGAGAATGGGCAACTGTTTGGCATCATATTGTAAGCTAGCCATCTTGTTGATTAATTTCTCGAATGTTTTGATGATAAAGCCCTTAAGCTTGAAGGTGATCGGGCCATGGATATTCTTGAGAAAAATCTCAATGGCATGTTGTTCGGACAACCGTGGTTCACTTTTCATGCTCAGGTTGTGCCACCTGAGAATGTAATCAATAAGGGACTCGTTGAGTTTCTATTTCTCTACAATAAGGTCGCCTACAATCACCCTCTGCGCTGAGCTCCAATAAACCTCTTCATGAAGAGGTGCTCCAACTCAAAGTCTTCGTTGAGTTCGGTAGCGCCAATCAAATGCAACACGAACTAAAAGGAAGAGGAGTGCACGAACCACATGTTACAGCATTCTAAAGTGTGCAATGTGTTATCGTGGGTTCCCACATCAAAGATCTTTAAGGATGGTGGCACAAAACCTAAATAAAATAAAACTAAATAAAACTTAAACCTAAAAATAAACCTAAAAATAAAACCTAAAAATAATAAAACATAAAATAAACTAAAATAAACAAAATAAAATAAACATAAACCTAAACTAAAATAAAATAAACTAAATAAATAAAAAACCTAAACTTAAACCCTAAACAAATAAAATAAGAAAACTAAAATTAACTAACCTAAAACTAAAAAAAAACCTTAAAATTAACCTAAAATAAAAACCTAAAACCTAAACCTAAAAAAATAAAAACGTAAAACCTAAACCTAAAAAAATAAAATAAAATTTTAAAAATAAAAAATAAAAAATAAAATCTAAACCTAAAAAATAAAATAAAAATAAAACTGAACTAAAAAATAAACATAAGCATAAACCTAAACCTAAAAAATAAACTAAAATAAAAAACTAAAACTAAAATAAATAAACTAAACTAAATAAAAATAAAAAAATAAATCTAAAAAAATAAATAAAATAAAATAAAATTTAAAAATAAACTAAATAAACCTACATCTACCAGTTTACTTAATTTTTTTTTTTAAAAGCTAAATCATAAACCCTAAACCCTAAACCCTAAACAATAAAACTAACCCTAAAACCTAAACCCTAAAGCCAAAATGGTAAACCCTAAATCCTAAACCCTAAACCCTAACCCTAAACCCTAGACCCTTAACCTTAAATCGTAAACCCTAAAACCCTAAACCCTAAACTCTAAGCTAACCCTAAACTATAAACCTAAACCCTAAAGCCTAAACACTAAACTCTAAACCTTAAATCCTAAACTAACCCTAAACCCTAAGCTAACCCTAAACCCTAAACCCTAAATCCTAAACCCTAAACCCTAAACCCTAAAACTCTAAACACTAAAGCCTAAACACTAAGCCCTAAACCCTAAGCGCTAAACCCTAAACTTTAAACCCTAAAAACCTAAAAACCTAAACCTAAACTAAACAAAACCTAAAAATAAAATAAATAAAAAACTTAAATAAAATATAATAAAATAATAAAATAAAATAAAATAATAAAATAAAATTAAAAATAAAACTAAAACCTAAACCTAAAAATTAAATAAAATAAACTAATAGAAATAAATGAAAATAAAATATTCACAAACCTAAACTAAATTTAAAAATAAAATAAACTTATGAATTAAAAACCTTAATAAAATAAAAACTAAACATAAAATAAAAATAAAATAAACCTAAAATAAAATAAAATAAAAAGTAAATAAAAACCTAAGCCTAAAAATAAGCTTTAAAATAAAACCTAAAAATAAATAAAAAATAAAACCTAAACCCTAAATTTAACAAAAACCTAAACCTAAAATAAAAATAAAAATATAAAATATAAAATAAACCTAAACCTTAACTAAAATAAAAAAAAACTAAACTAAAATAAATAAAACCTAAACCTAATCCTAAAATAAACTAAACCTAAACCCAAACCTAAATTAAATAAAATAAAATTAACTAAAAATAAACCTAAACCTAAACAGAAAAATAAAACCTAAAAATAAACTTAAATAAAAACCTAAAACCTAAACCTAAACAAATGGAAAAAACCTAAACCTAAACCTAAAAATAAAAAATAAAACCTAAACCCTAAAGCCTAAATGGTAAACCCTAAACTCTAAACCCTAAACCCTAAACCCTAACCCTAAACCCTAGACCCTTAACCTTAAATCATAAACCCTAAAACCCTAAACTCTAAGCTAACCCTAAACTGTAAACCTAAACCTTAAAGCCTAAACACTAAACTCTAAACCTTAAATCCTAAACTAACCCTAAACCCTAAGCTAACCCTAAACCCTGAACCCTAAATTTTAACCCTAAACCCTAAACCTTAAAAACCCTAAACACTAAAGCCTAAACACTAAACCCTAAACCCTAAGCCCTAAACCCTAAACTTTAAACCCTAAAAACCTAAAAACCTAAACCTAAACTAAATAAAACCTAAAAATAAAATAAATAAAAAACCTAAATAAAATAAAATAAAATTAAAATAAAATAATAAAATTAAATTAAAAATAAAATTAAAACCTAAACCTAAAAATTAAATAAAATAAACTAATAGAAATAAATGAAAATAAAATATTCACAAACCTAAACTAAATTTAAAAATAAAATAAACTTATGAATTAAAAACCTTAATAAAATAAAACTAAACATAAAATAAAAAATAAAATAAATTTAAAATAAAAAAATAAATAAAAAACCTAAGCCTAAAAATAAGCTTTAAAATAAAACCTAAAAATAAATAAAAAAACCAAACCCTAAATTTAAAAAAAAACCTAAACCTAAAATAAAAATAAAAATATAAAATATAAAATAAACCTAAACCTTAACTAAAATAAAATAAACTAAACTAAAATAAATAAAACCTAAACCTAATCCTAAAATAAACTAAACATAAACCCAAACCTAAACTAAATAAAATAAAATTAACTAAAAATAAACCTAAACCTAAACAAAAAAAATAAAACCTAAAAATAAACTTAAATAAAAACCTAAAACCTAAACCTAAACCTAAACCTAAAAATAAAAAATAAAACCTAAACCTAAAAAATAAAATAAAAATAAAACTCAACTAAAAAATAAACCTAAACCTAAAAAAAACTAAATAAAAAACCAAAACTAAAATAAATAAACTTAAAATAAATAAACTAAACTAAATAAAAATAAAAAATAAACCTAAATAAAAATAAAATAAAAAATAAACTAAATAAACCAAAACCTATAGGTTTACTTAATTTAAAAAAAACCATAAACCCTAAATCCTAAACCCTAAACAATTAAACCTACAACCCTAAACCTTAAACCCTAAAAAACCCTAAACCCTAAACCCTAAACCCTAACCCTAAACCCTAAAAGCATAAACCGTAAAACCCTAAACCCTAAACCTTAAACCTTAAATCCTAAACCCTAAACCCTAAACCCTAAACTTTTAAACCTAAACCCTAAACCCTAAACCGTAAACCCTAAACCTAAACAAAAAGTAACTAAATAAATTAAAAAATAAACCTAAACCCTAAAACCTAATAAACCTAAACCTAAACCTAATCCATAAGAATGGGCAAAACCTTGTTGGTAGGAACATCACCATCAACCGTGCTCAGATCTAAGAAGGGAGGCAAAGACAAAGGCTAAATCGAATGGTGGGGATCCGAGATGCTTGGATATGGAGGGGCTAAAACGCCATGGAGGTGGGAGGAGTGAGAGGTTATACCGTGGTGAGAGTGAGTGATTGGGGATATGATGGTGGATCTTGCCACTAAGAGGCCGGGTGGTTATGGGAACTGAGAAACTAAAGACACCAATCTATCGCTATGGAACTGCCTTTACAAGAGACCTTATCAAGGTTTTTATTTGCTCTATGCGTGCTCATTTTTTATCTATGTTATCGCTTATGTCTTAGAAAATTTGTGTGTTACCTGGTTAATGAATTTGAATTTATTCTCTATTAAAAAAATCAAAAACCCTAAACCCTAAACTAAAACCTAAACCCTAAACATAAAACCAAAACCTTAAACCATAAACCTTTAAAACCTTAAACCTTCAACCCTAAAACCTAAACCTTAAAACTCTAAACCATAATGCCTAAGCCCTAAAACCTAAACCCTAAACCCTAAACCCAAAAAAAAATCTTACATTCTAAACTTCAAACCGTAAACCCTAAATTAACATAAAACCTAAACCCTAAGCCCTAAAAAGCCAAAAACTTAAATTAAAATAAATAAACCTAAAATAAATAAACTAAACTAAACAAAAATCAAAATAAACCTTAATCAAAATAAAAAAAAATAAAAACTAAAATAAATAAAGAATAAACTAAATTAACTTAAAACTACCACTTGACTTAATTTTAAAAAAATAAATAAATAATAATAAAAAAAACTCTAACACAAAACCCTAAAACTTATAACCCAAAACACTAAACCTTGAACCCCAAACCCTAAACCCTAAAACCTAAACCTTAATCCCTAAATCCTAAAAACCTAAAAACCTAAAAACCTAAACCTAAACTAAATAAAACCTAAAAATAAAATAAATATAAAAACCTAAACCTAAATAAAAAACTTAAAATAAAATAAAAACCTAAGCTAAAACAAAAACCTAAACCTAAACCTAAACCTAAAAGTAAAATAAAAAAATAAAATCTAAACTAAAAATAAATAAAAAATACCAAAAAAACTAAAAAAAATAAAATAAACTTAAAAATAAAATAACTTAAATAAAATAAAAACTAAATAAAAAATAGAAATATAATAAACCTAAAATAAAATAAAATAAAAACTAAATAAAAACCTAAACCTAAAATATAAACTTAAAAATAAAACTTAAAAATAAATTAAGAAAAACCTAAACCTTAAACTAAAAAAAAAACTGAAACCTAAAATAAATAAAATAAAATAAACCTAAACCTAAACCTACACTAAAATAAACTATACTAAAATAAATAAAACCTAAACCTAAACCTAAAATAATTTAAACCTAAACCCTAAACTAAATAAAATAAAATAAACTAAAAAAATTCTAAACCTAAACTAAAAAATAAAACCAAAAAAGAAATGTAAAATAAAAACCTAAAACCTAAACAAAAAAAATTAAAATAAAAACTTATGCCTAAACCTAAAAATAAAAAATAAAACCTAAACCTAAAAAATAAAATAAAAATAAAACTAAACTAAAAATAAACATAAACCTAAACCTAAACCAAAAAAATAAGCTAAAATAAAAAAGCTAAACTTAAATAAATAAACCTAAAATAAATAAAATAAGCTAAATTAAAATAAAAAATAAACCTAAATAAAAATAAAAAAATAAATAAACTAAAATAAATATTAAATAAACTAAATAAACTAAAAAAAACTAAACTTACTAGTTTTCCTAATTTGAAAAAAAAATCGTAAACCTTAAATGCTAAACACTAAACCCTAAATCAAAAACCCTAAACCCTCAACCCAAAACCCTAAAACTAAGCCTAAACCCTGAACAGTAAACTTACAACCTTAAACCATAAACCCTAAATAACCTTAAATCCTAAACCCTAAAACTTAAACTCTAAAACCCTAAACCCTAAATCCTAAACTAACCCTAAACCATAAACTTGAAACCCTAAAAACCCTAAACCCTAAATCTTAAACTAACCATTAACCCTAAGATAAACCAAAACCCTAAACCATAAACCCTAAACCCTAAACCCTATTCCCTAAAACTGTAAACCCGAAAACCTAAACCTTAAAACATAAACCCTAAACCCTAAACCCTAAACCCTAAATCCTAAAACCAAAAATAAAACCTCAAACTCTGAACCTTAAACCCCAAATTCTAAGCCCTAAACTCTAAACCCTAAACCCTAAAAAGCTAATAATCTAAAATAAATAAACAAAACTAAATATAAATAAAAATAAACCTAAATGAAAATAAAAATAAAATAAACTAAAATAAATAAATTAAAAACAAAATAAACCTAAACCTACCACTTGACTAAACTTTAAAAATACATAAAAAAAAAAAAAACCTTAATCCAAAACCCTAAATCCTAAACCCTAAACCCTAAACCCTAAAATCTACAACCCCAAACCTTAAACCCAGAACCCCAAACTCTAAACCCTAAACCCTAAACCATAATGCCTAAACCTTAAAAACCTAAAAACCTAAAAACCTAATCATAAACTAAATAAAACCTAAAAAATAAATAAATTAAAAAACCTAAACCTAAAAATAATTAAAAAATAAAATAAAATAAAAACCTAAACCTAAACCTAAAAAATAAAATAAATAAAAAATAAAAACTAAACTAAAATAAATAAAATAAAGACCTAAACTAAACTAAAAAAATAAAACAAACCTAAAAATAAAAAACTTAAATAAAATAAAAACTAAACAAAAAATAAAAATAAAATAACCATAAAATTTAATAAAATAAAAACTAAATCAAAATAAAAACCTAAAATATAAACCTAAAATAAAACCTAAAAATAAATAAATTAAAAAAACCTAAACCTTAAACTTTAAAAAAAAACTAAAACTAAAATAAATAAATAAAATAAACCTAAACCTAAACCTAAACTAAAAAAAATAAAACCTAAACCTAAACCTAAACCCTAAACTAAATAAAATAAACTAAACTAAAAAAAACCCAAAACCTAAATGAAAAAGAATAAAATCTAAAAAACCCTAAAATAAAAACCTAAAACCTAAACCTTAAAAAAATAAAATAAAAACCTAAACCTAAAATTGAAAAATAAAACCTAAACATAAAAAATAAAATAAAAATAAAACTAAACTAAAAAATAAACATAATCCTACACTTGAACCTAAAAAATTAAACTAAAATAAAAAACCTAAACTTAAATAATAAACATAAAATAAACTAAATAAAAATAAAAAATAAACCTAAATAAAAGTAATAAATAAAATATACTAATATAAATAAAAAATAAACTAAATAAATGAAAAAATGTAAACCTATCACTTTAGTTAATGAAAAAACCTAAACCTAAACCTAAACCTATCTCTAAAAGAATGCACTAGTCATCCTGGTCTAATAGTTGTGGTACTCTTGAAGAGGGAGGTCTGGGATGTAAATCCATCAAAGAAGTTATCCATGCCTTCTCCTACAAACTTTGGTGGAACTTTAGGAGCAAAAATAGTCTTGGGGCTAATTTCATGACTTCTAAATATTGCCGGTAAACATCCTCTCATATGTCCTTTTAAATGTGATTCTCCGTGGAGAAGACTTTGTTCTCGAATGGGATGATAATCCTTAATTTTTTGGGGCATAAACTCGGAAATTCTTTTTTTGGCAAGACAACCTGAGTGGTTATGGCTCCATTGATCACTTACTCTACACTCACTGCACCTCCGCTATTAGAGTTAATTCATTCTAGCAAAACCACATGTGGAACACTAGTAAGATCGATTCTATTCCTTCCACTTTCTTAAATATGATTACTAGTATTCCTATCACTCTAACAATCATGATCGATCTTATAAGTTATCTCATAATGGGGATTTCGACCTTAAAAATGTGTGGATTCACACTAAAGACAATAAGGATTCTTCTATTGTGTTCTCCAAAATTTGGAATAGCAATATCCCCTCTTCTTACTCTATTCTTACTTGGTTATCCTAAAAAACTTTATTCTGTTGACTCTTTGTTGTGGGGTAAAGGGTTTTATTTACCCTAAATGTTAATGTTGTTCCCATATTGAGAATGTTAACCATGTTTTTTGTTAATGGGACTATTGCCTCTAAAATTTGGATTTGGTATGACAATCTATTCAACACTATCAATTTTAATTGTTCTTTTACTTTATATCAACTTCTTGAAGTTTACTTTGATAATGCAATTAAAGGTCATATTAAAATCATAATCGCCATTACTCTTATTTGGTTCATATGGATGGACCTAATGAAACTAAACATTGTGGGATTCGTATGAATCACATGAGGATTATTGCTAGAACTAAAACAAAATTTGTGACTTGTTTAAAGCCAATTTAATCCATCAAGCATTTTAAAGTAAAATATTGCTAATAAATGGCCTCAACCTTCCGACAGCCTTACTACCAAAATGATAGAATGGTTTTTTGGAAAAACCTCTTGATCATATTATTAAAATTAATACTAACGCTTCTCTCATAATGGCTCGGGTTGTGGAGGCATTTTCGGATTCTAAGGGTATTGTTCTATGTGCATTTTCTTATCCCCTTATTTCCAAAGATGTTCCTTAATCGAGCTTATGGCTGTCCACAAAGCTCTAGAAATTTGTCTTCAAAATGACTGGCTCAATATTTGGATAGAGGTGGACGCTCTTCTACTGATTGACCTTTTGACTTCTACCAATATGAGCAATGCTTGTTTGTACTACCTCCTCAAGCAAACTAGGGCTCTTCTCTCTCAACTGAATTTTACCATCACTCATGTTTGGCATGAAGGTAACGCCAGGTCTTGATTACCTTACAAATGCGCGAGATTAAAGATCATCCTCTTTGATCAATTTACATTACCCAAGTACCTGTGGTTAACTTGGACATTTCAGCTTCCTTACCAATCAAACTCTCCTCTTCTCTCTTTTTTACGGTTTTCATCCCCATGTGTTCTAACTCTCCTTGATATTTTTCTTTTTCTTCCGAGTTATATTTTACTTCATTTTGTGCATGAAGAGGACATTTTTTTTTTTGATACTTATCATCCTCGATGTTGTTTTCTGGAACTGGACCCCATTCATCATGCCATTTCTGTTTGAAGGTTTCTTTGGTGGGATCTTCGGGGTGCTTTCTTCCTTTCTTCCTCGCTATCGATGTTCTTTGTAGGATTTCAGGTACCGACCTTCTTACCCTTAATGGCGACTTATGTTGCAATAGTTGCTCTAATGGGAGTGACTCTCGATTGCCAATTATTTGGGGTTCGCTCATTTCGGTGGTACGTGAATCATATCTACGCCTTTGTTTATATTATAATCTGCATCTATTTCGTGTTACCTTCTTGGATTGGAGTGCCATTTCTATTTGTGTGGTACTATAGTCTGATGTTACCTATTGCTGCTTTAAGACTTTGGATGTTTGTGGATTTGGTTTATTTGATTAGCTATTTCTGGGCTACTATCTTAACCTGTTATAATATCCCTTTTTGGTGCTGTTAGTATTGTGTAGATCACTATGCTTTATCAACTATTCTACTTGATTATAAACTATGGTTGGTATACTCTCAATGATTGTTATTTTGGCAAGCCTGTGGGGTATTTCTCCAAGGATTGTATGAATAGGGATATTGTTGTCAATATGAATGTTCCTTATGTGGTAGTTTTCCGAGGTTGATTTGGTTCCTTGAGGCTTCAATCAATCTTGCTCTGGTTTTGTTTTCCGTAGAAGCTTGGATTTTCTCAATGGATCATTATCCTGCATTTGCTGTGATTATGGGTAATTTTGTATTCACTGATTTTTGGTTTTCTATTTTCTTTGTCCAAAGAAGATGCCAACATTTGGATTGTTGTTTGTCCTTCGTGGTCTTCTCCATTTGTTATGTTGTGAACATGCCTTTTTTAAATATCCTTTTTTGTTATCTTTGGAAGGGCATCAATGGTTTACCTTATAAGCATAATGGGATTATTGACAATCCTATTGGTTATTATTATCACTATCCTTGGCAGTGTTGGATTATGGTGATTAAGCACCCTGTTACTGATCTGATTTCTTTGAATGTAATTTGCTTGGGGTGGGGTGCTACACATTATCTATCCTTCCATTTACTTATATATAATTTTGGGTGGCCTCGCCTTGTTGGTCTTAGCTATCTGTTATTGGTTGTCTTGGATTGGGGTTACGGTTTACCTTGTTCAGCATGATGTTGTTGATTGCTTGGTGGACTTTGCCTTGAACCCCCTTTTTGGTCTTTTAGTTGCTTATCATCTAATTGTGATCTATCATATCTCTATTTTCTTTCATCCTCCTCGATAAACTTGCATTTGTTGCTCTTTATATTGGATGGGAGGCATTATGACATGCTAGCTGGCTTTTGTTGTTTTGATTATTTCATGTCTTGGAAATTTCCTGGCTTGGTTTATCTGGCCACCCTTGTTGGCTCCTTCTATGTTGGCTGCAAGATTTACGGGTCCTTCATTGAAACATTTACGCTCTTGATGCTCGATGGTGATGGTTTTGGGGATTTCTCAGGTTTGGCCTTCAAGATAACTACTTTATGGCATAATATCTACTGATTGGGAGGTTTTATGGCCAATCTGTAGTCCTTCCCTGTCTTGAATGTTGCCATCTTCACTGTTACTATCTTGGCTAATTTTTGCTTTGGTTATCCATTGTCCTATCTTTTTTGGATTCTATTTTACATTGTTGCATTACTTATTTTCTTGTTGGGGTCAGTATGCTGCTATTTTTACGGCTTGCTCATCTTTGAATGTCGTAATTTGCATTACATTGTCTCTATTTTTATCTTGGTCCAGCTTTGGTTTGTGCAATTTTTTTGAGTATCTATTCGAAAGAGTGGTGTTATGGGAAGTTCTTTTTGTCTTTGTTCTCTATCTCGATGAGTCGGATTATCTCAATTTTGACCCGATGTCGCCATGGGAGCAGTAGCTCTAAATGTCCTTACTTGTTGTTAGTTTTGGTTGGTTGCCTTTCCGTGTTGAGCTATCGCTTCCTTTACAATTGTCTTTCTCAATTACTCATATGGACATAAACAAGGGGGTTGTTTCCGGCCCTGAAAGTTTCAATTATATATCTTATGATGGGAAGGTTTGAACTATAAGATCATTGACTTGATTAGTAGGATCGCAGCAAGTTATCTCATCTACTGTTTTTTTTGGTGGTGGGTTTATATGCTGGTTTCACTTGGATATGAGGCTCTGGCTAAGATGACTAATTCCCCTATGTTTATATACTCTCATGTCAGGATGACTATATTGCTGATATCTTTCTTGAATGAGACAACTTACCATTTAGCTCTTTGTAATTACCTCTCTATTTTAGATATGATTGTGTTTAGGATTGTAGGTAATAAAGTTTATAAGACTATCAACAACTGGGTGTTACCTCCTCACAGTTTGTTGGCTATGATGGTCGTGATGTTTTCACCCCTTTTGGTATGGTAGTAGCTCATGTGATGTAACCCTTCTAATGAAGTTTGGATGCTCAATTTTGCATCTGCCCCAATTTGGTGTGATTGAGCTTGAGCCTTCTTTATCAACTTTCCTTATTATCTCTCTTAGTTTTTATTGTTTTCATTTATCTCTCTATTTGTATTACTTTACGCTCTAATCTCCTCTCTAGTCACTTTGTGTGATTCTCCCTTGTTCTTCGGTTTTGCTCCATATTACCAAGCTCTCTTACAACCATGAGCATTGGCCTTAATCTTCCTTTCGATTATTATGTTAGCCATATTGTATCTTTTGATTGCTTTAATGTTTTCTCCTTTTGGATGTACTTAGATATTTACTCCTTTGATTGTAAACTCTTTGAAATAGATTCTAAAGTTTATCCTCTTAAGGATCTTGTAAACCCTTGTGGCAATAAAATACCCCAAATAATGGGGTTTAAACCTAAAAATAAAAAATAAAACCCTAAACTCTAAACCCTAACAACCTAAAAATCTAAACCTAATGTAAATAAAACCTAAAAATAAAATAAATAAAAAAAACTTAAACCTAAATAAAAATAAAATAAAATAAAAAACTAAATTAAAAAAACCTAAACCTAAATTAAAACTAAAAAGATAAATAAAGATAAAATAAAAAAATCTAAATAAAATACAAAAATAAAAATAAAATAAAAATAAAATAAACCTAAAATAAACCTAAAAATAAATAAAAAATAAAACCTAAACCCCAAACTAATAAGAAAAAGTAAACCTAAAATAACCCTAAACTTAAAACTAACCCTAAACCTTAAACCATAAAGCCTAAACCCTAAAGCCTAAACCCTAAAGCCTAAACTCTAAACCCTAAACCCTAAACTAATCCTAAACACTAAGCTAACCCTAGATCCTAAACCCTAAAACATAAACCCTGAAAACCCTAGAACCTAATCCTAAACACTAAACCCTAAATCATAAACCCCAAACCCTAAATGCTAGAAACCTAAACCTAAAGTAAATAAAACCTAAAAATAAAATAAATAAATAAAACCTAAAACTAAACTAAAACTTAAACCTAAACCTAAAAATAAAACAAAATAGAAAAATAAAATAAAAGTAAAATAAAATAAATGAAAACCTAAACTTAACTTAAAAAATAAAATAAACCTAAGAATAAAAAACCTAAATAAAATAAAAGCTAAATGTAAAATAAAAATAAAATAAACCTAAAATAAAATAAAATAAAAATTAAATAAAAATCTAAACCTAAAAAATAAATCTAAAAATAAAACATAAAAATAAATAAAACCTAATCCTAAAATAAATAAAATCTAAACCTAAACCTAAACCTAAACCAAATAAAATAAAATAAACTAAAAATAAACTTAAACATATGCTTAGAAATAATACATTAAAATAAACCTAAAATAAAAACTTAAAACCTAAACCTAAAAAAGGAAAATAAAAATCTAAACATAAACCTAAAAATAAGAAAAATAAAGCCTAAACCTAAAAAATGAAATAAAAATAAAACTAAACAAAAAATAAACCTAAACTTAAAAAATAAACTAAATTAAATAAACTAAATTAAATAAAAATATAAATAAACTTAAATAAAAAAACTAAAATAAATAAAAAATAAACTAAATAAACTAAATAAACATAAACAATAAGTTTACTTAATTTTAAAAAATGGAAAAAAAGTAAAAAATAAAAAATAAAAAAGATAAATAAAACCCTAAACCCTAAACCTACAGCCCTATACCCTAAACCCATAACCCTCCTCCCCCAAGCGCTCTCTCGTTCTCTGGTGATTTTTGAATCCCTATTTGTGGCGCACCCTTCACTTGGGATTTCTGTCCCTTTGGCTTCAATTTTGACCGATTTCAAAGGCTTGAATGGCATCTGGTAGTTTGCATGATGTTTTATCATCCATGGCTCGAGTTCTAGTTCTTCCACCTAAAAATATGAATGTTTTGGCTAGGGCATCTAACATTTTGGGGATTGGCAGCCCTAATGTTGCATCTTCTATTAAATATTTTAAGGAAGCGCTCCCTAGTAAGATTTCTCCTTCTGTTGAGTCGGTTAATCTCATTTCAACATCTTTTTGAGGTTTGCCAGTCGTAATGTGCTCTGATGTGGATGTTAAAAAGTTGGCAAACCCTTTGAATTTTCTCTTCTTAGTAAATTTGTTTTACATCATCTGAATTTGGATAAGATCCACTCTTTTTCCATAATCTCAACCTTATGGGTGCCTCTTGATTAGTCTTATTGACCTCAAAGATATCGATTTAACTTTCTAATGATCTAGATTATCCATGTATTTTTTACATCGTTCTTATTTCATCCTTAATTGCTAAATGTTTGATGAAGTAGTCACACCTTTTTGACATTAAGGAGGAATCTCCTATTATTCTTAGGTGGTTATTTCTTCCTAATATGCACATTCATTTAGTTACCCATCATGTGCTTTTTGCTATCGAGGTTCTATTTGGTCGGCCTTTGTAACTCAACCAAGCGATCGCTGAGTGATCTCGCCCTTCTATGGCACGAATCCTCATTGAATTAAACATAACTGAAAAATACCCTAAAGAAGTTTGGATTAGCTCTGAAAAATATGGGTATTTACAAAAGGTTGAATTGGAGAACCTTTTGATTTTTTGTTCCACTGTAAAATACATGGTCATGACAATTCAGAATGTTTTATTCTCCATCCACACTTAAAATAAATGAATTCCTCCTAAGGAAAATGTTGTCTCTACCCATAAGCTGATTCCTACTTATGTTCAAAAATTGACCTCAGATCCTAAGGATGGTATGAAAGCTAATATTGATGTTGATTCCTTGGATATCAGGGTTAATCTTGTTGAACATGTTTTGGCTTTTAATGTTGGTAGGGATTCGATCGATATTCAAAATGGGAAGGATGATTCACCTCTTATTCCTTCTTTGAATTTAAATAATTCTAATGAGAATAATAAATATTCTATGTTATTAGAAGATGATTCTATTTCCTCTAATTATATTCTTGCATCTATGGCTTTGATCGATGAAAATGAATATTTTAATGAGGATTTAAATGATGTTGAGCATCCTGAAAACATTTTTGATCCGGATTTTACTACATGTGCTTTAATTGGTTCTAAATCATCACCATCTCTCATTTCTAATCTTGATATCCATGTTAATCCTACTTTTCAACTAAATATGGATTTGGAAGAAGGTGAACTCCCCTCTAAAGACTTGGAGATTTCTTTTAAATCTATGACCAATGTTACTAAATCTTACTTAGATGATGACTCTAGGGGAAAAGAAAATGTCCTCCAAACTTATCATGCTAAAAAGAAAAAAATGTTAAAAATTTCCCTTCTAAATTTTCCAAAAACACTAGATCTACTATAGCCTCTCACTCCTCTCTTAATTAACCTTTGGTTAACCCTCCCCCTTTTATCTTGCTTATGTTTAATTTTCTTGTTTGGAATGTTAGAGGGATTGGTACCCTCTCTTTCCTAATCATATTAGAAATCTTTGTTGCATTCAAAAATATTTCTCTTTTCTAGTTCTAGAGCCTCTTATTCATGCTAATAAAATTAACCATGTTGCTAGAATGATCGGTTTCAATAAATTTTTCTCTAATGTTAGTAATATGATTTCGTGTTTTCGAAATAATTTCATTGAGGTCTCTATTCTTGATGACTTTCATCAAGTTGTCAATGGTCACATCTCTTATGGTGATTATTATGTTTTGGGGTCTTATGCATCTTGTTATAGATCCGTAAAATCTTCTTTGGGATAATTTAAGGGATTTTGCTACCTCACCAACAAACCTTTGTTTTTTTGATGGTGATTTCAACACCATTTTATTCTCATCTAAATGAAGTGGTGGTTGCTCTCCTAATTTTCATTCCATGGAAGATTTCTCCAATATGATTATTGATTGTAATTTGATTGATATTGGAATTAAGGGCTCTAATTATACTTGGTAAAATTATAGACTTTGGCAATGGTTGGACTGGATTCTTTTAAGTACTCATTGGATTACTCAATAATGGCCAATTACTTCTGTTGACCATTTAATCAAAACCTTGTCAGATCATGCTCTTCTTCTGGTTTCTATTAAAGATAATTCTAATAGACTAAAAACCCCCTCTCCTTTTATATTTCAAAATATGTGGATTCAGTATATTAATTTTTTAAATATTATGGCTAATAATTGGAAAGCTCCTTTACATCCGGATAATTCGATTATGGGGATGAATAGACATTTGTTTAAACTTAAAAGACTTAAACAAAATTTGGGGTGAAATAAGCATTATTTTAAAAACTTTTTTTCTAATATTAAAGATATGGAAATATTGGTTTGTGATCTTGAAGCCTCTATTCGATCCTTCTAAGATTAATTTGACCGAGGCAAAAGATAAACTTGTTAGCTTCTAAAATATGAAAGAGACTTATTGGTGCCAAAAGCTACTAGTAAACATAATGGATGGTGATAGGAATACTAGGTATTTCCTTGCTTTGGTTTATAAAAAGAGAGCTTTAAATAATATTCAAAAAAATAAAAAATGTTAATGGATATTGGATTATGGAGAATAATGATATTAAGGAATCAGTTATTAATTGCTTTAGAAATATGCTTAATAAGAATTGCTGTTATGAAGCTATTTCATAAATGGGCTTGATTCCTTCTATTATTACTAATGATAATGATTTTCTTACCATTGTGCCTAATCAAGATGAAATTTTCAAAGTTCTGAATAGCATGAACATTGATTCTCTTGCAGGTTCGGAGGGTTTCACTGCTCAATTTTTTTCAAAAATGTTTGTTTATCATTAAAAATGATTTGATTGATGTTGTGGTTGATTTGTTTAATTGTAATCATTTTTCTAAATATTTTTCTAGTACTTCTATTATTCTCATACCTAAGAAAGCTAATCCAAACTATTAGAGTGATTTTAGACTTATTAGTCTTTGCACATTCTTTAATAAGCTGATTTCCAAAATTCTTGCCAACAGATTTAGTCATTTACTCAATAAATATATCTCTCAACCAAACTAGTTTTGTTAGAGGTAGATTCATATCTGACAAGATTTTACTTGCCCAAGAATTAATTCATGATCTTGATGCCAATACTAGAGGTGGCAACATCCTTTTAAGTTAGATATTATCAAAGCCTTTGAAAACATCTCTTGGGATCTCCTTTTCCATATTTTAAATTTATTTGGGTTTTCTGATAAATTTATTTTTCTTATTAAATATTGTATTAATAATTCTTGGTTTTGATTTTGCATAATGGGGATGCCTTGGGTTTCTTTCCCATGGCTTATGACAAGGGGATCCTTTATCTCCTACTTTATTTATTATTGTTGTTGAGTACTTATCTAGGAGCATCAATCATTTATTCTTAAACAATACTAGTATGTTCTACAAAACTCTAGTGGTCTTCCTATTTCCCATTTAAGTTTTGCGATGATTTTATTATTTTTTGTAATGCTTCTATTCATCACATTAAGCACCTCAAGTCTTTTAAATAAATTTAGTAGAGAAAGTGGTTTCTCTATCAATGATACAAAAGTTATTTTATCACTTCCTTAGTATCTCCAATAATAAAATTAATCAAATCTTACATATCACTAATTTTAAACATCAACACTTACCTCTTAAGTACTTGGGTGCTCTTGAAAGGCCAAAACATTCCCATCAATTGATGAGTTAATTCAAAGAAATTCAAATAAAATTCATGTTTGGGAATATCATTTACTTTCCTTTGGTGGTAGGCTCACTATCCTTAAAAGCACTCTCAACTCAATGCCTCTTTATTTGATTCAAACTATTATCCCCACTAATGCTACACTTATCGAATTGATCATTTGCTTAACAAATTTTTTGGGCTAATTCTCGCCAAAAGAATGCATTAGATCTTGGCATAAATGTTGTGGTCCTTTGGGAGAAGGTGCTCTTGGTTACAAGCCTATTCGTGAAGCTATCACTGCCTTCTCTCATAAGCTCTGGTGGAATTTTAGAAAGAATGATAGCCTTTGGGATATGTTTATGATGGAAAAATATTGCCAAGGTAAACACCCCCTTAACTGTGTTTATAAAGCTGGTCACTCTCCGGTTTGGAAAAAAGCTTTGCTCCATTAAATGGGTTGCCAAATCATTAATATCTTGGGGTATTCAGTCAAGTTCTTCCATCTTTTGGCAAGAAAATTGGATTGGAAATGGCTCTATTGACACCCTTTTATCTACCCACTCTACTACTACTATCAAAGTTAATTCTTTTTGGCTTAATAACAATTGGAATGAAAGCAAACTTGGGAATTATATCTCTATTTCCTTTTGACAACTTTAGAAATATCCCCATTTCTTCTAACAAACCAAATTCTTTTTAAGCTTTCTTATAATGGTGACTTTGTTCTTAAAGAGGTTCAAAATTTTATTAGAGATAAATAGAACCCCTCTATTTTTTATTAAACTTTGGAACCATATCACTCCCATTTCTTATTGGATTTTAGCTTGGAGTATTTTGAATAACTTTATTCCTGTGGACTCTTTGCTTTGGACTAAAGGGTTTTACTTACCTTCAAAGTGTTATTGTTGCTTTCATATTGAAAATGTAAATCATGTTTTTGTCAATGGTGCCATTGCTTCTAAATTATGGTTTTGGTATGATGATTTATTTAATACCAACGATTTTTAGGGTTCCCTTTCTTTATATCAACTTCTTGAAGTCTATTTCAAAAATATAGTGAAAGGTCATATCAAAGTTTTAATTATTATTACCCTTATATGGTTCATCTAGATGGATAGAAATGATGCTAAATATCATGGTATTCCTATGAACCATAAAAGGATCCTGACAAAAATAAAATAAAATTCATGCTCTTTTTAAAGCCAATCTTATTAGTAATATTCATTTTAGAGGTTATAAATTAGTGGCTAAAAAATTGGGTATCATTCTACTTGAGTTTGACTCTTATAAAAGGTCTAGGATTATCCATTGGATCAAACCTAAAGACAATTTGATTAAAGTGAATACTGATGGTTTTGTTGCTTCCAATAAATAAGGTTGTGGTGGTATCCTTAGGGATTCTAAAGGTACTATCATTTATGCTTCTGCCTATCCTCTCAAAGCCTATTCGTTATTGTGAGGTTATATTAATAAAGTTATTGAAATTTGTTTAAATAGAGGTTTCCTCAACATCTGGATTGTAGTTGATGCTCTCTTGCTTCTTGACATGCTTAATTACAATAGAAATGGGAATGCTACATTATTTTATCTTCTTAATCATACTAAAAATCTTCTTTCTCAAGTTTGTTTTAAAATTTCCCACATCCTTCATGAAGGTAATGCTTGTGCTGATTACTTGGCTAACTTTGGTGCCATAATAATAAAACTAACTAACAATAATTAAACTAATAAAAACTAGTAATAATAATAATAATAACTAAAAACTAACTAACTAAACTAATAAACTAACAATAATAAAACTAATAATAAAGTAACAAATAAATAACTAAATAACTAAACCCTAAACCCTAACTAAATAAATAAACTAAATAATAATAATAAAACTAATAATAATAAGCATAAACCAATAATAGTAATAAACTAGAAAAAACTAAACTAAAACAAAACTAATAATAAACCAACTAACTAAACTAATAATACTAATAAATAATAAATAACTAATAAAAATCTAAACATAAGCTAAACTAAAAAAACTAATAATAATAAACTAATAAACCTAACCCATAACTAAACTAATAAAATTAATAAGCTAAACAAATAAACTAATAAATAAACTAATAAAACTAAACTAAAAAACTAAACCACTAACTAAAACTAACTAAAACCTAAATAATAATAAAACCATAAACTAGTAATAATATCTAACTAAGCTAAATAAATAACTAACTAACTACTAATAGCTAAACTAACTAATAATAACTAATAAATAAACTAAAACAAAACTAAACCCCCATAAAACAACTAACTAAATAAACTAACTAAATAAACTAATAAACTAAACCTAAACCCTAAACTAACCTAAAATAATAATAACTAAAACTAAAACTAATAAAACTAAACTAACAACCTAACTAAAACTAAACCAACTAAACTAAACATCAAACTAATAATAAACTAATAATAACCTTGAACTAATAAAACCTAATAATAACTAATAAACTCTAAACCTAAAACCTAAACCCTAAAACCAAAGTAAACTCTATTATTGGGCAATTTCAGGATCCCTCACATTCTTGGTGTGTTTTCGAGCGATTTCTCTCTCTTATTGCCTTAGGCCAATCTCAACTTTCTTTTCATGACGTTGTGACTTGTGGCACCGACTTTTTTCAAATCCATGGGAGAAATCCCATATGTCGATGGATCCCTAGGGCATTAGATTTTTGGGTAATCCTACATCTAAATTACTTACTAAATCTTTCAAAGAGGATTTAGTTGGTAAGAATTCCTCCACCGAGCCTCCATTGAATTTGCTTCATATGACTTTTAAAGGTACTCCAACAATTATGGTCTTAGATGAGAATATTGAAGATTAGCTGAGTCTTTTATGTTTTCTTTGATTGGAAAGTTTTCATTTAAATGGTCAAAGAAGGAAGATATTCGCTCTTTTTCATAGCTTAAATTTGTTTAGTTCTTTTCCATCTGATTGATGCAAGACATGTTCTTATTAAACTTTCTAATGACCTTGATTATGAAAGAATTTTTTCTAAGCATTCTTACTATGTTTTTAATTGTAAAATGCTTATTCTAATGTGGACGCCTATGTTTGATGTTAATGAAGAGTCTCCTATTGTACCCATTTGGATTTCTTTACCTAACTTATGGATTCATCTATTTAATCATCATCTTATTTATGCTATTAGGTTGATTTTTGCTCAGCCTTTGCGAGTTGATCAAGCAACAACTGCTTCTTCTAGATCATATGTTGCTAGAATTCTTATAGAGATTGATATTACTAAAAGATATCTGAATGAAAGTTGGTTGGGTTCAAAGAAATGAGGTTATTTTCATAAAGTTATTTTTGAGAACTTTCCCATTTTTCATAATCATTGTAAGATTCATGGGCAGGAAATTTTTGAATGCTTTATTACTCATCTCTCTCTTAGAAAGAAAATCACCAAAAAGAATTAAATTGTTGAAAAAACTGATGATTCTCTCAAGTTGAATAAAGGAAAATTTGCTTTTCAAAATTTTGATGTTTTGTAAAACAAGATCTACAAAAGTTTACTTATTAATGATTTGTCTAATGCGGAAGGTAATTTTAATGTTTCTAAAAAAGTTTTAACTAATAATCATGCTCTAAGTGTTTCTTTTGATGATTTTGTTAAAGGGAAGACTTTAGAGGCTGTGGTTAATGATTTTAATGGTTTGAATGTTGTGCATAAGTCCTTTCATGATGATGGTTCGAATATTATTAATGCTAACACCATTTCTTCCAATTAGTTGGATGTTGTTTCTCTTTCTCCTATGTCTGCTTTAGAACATGGGAAAGAGACTATTTCATTTCCTTCTTTGATTGAAAATGGTGGTGAAAAAATGATCTTATTTTTGATATTTTAACATATGGTCCAAACAATCTTGTTAATATTGGTTATCCTTCTTTTAAAAAATAATATTTAGATACCTGTGACAATTCTCTCATTGTGCTTTTATTTCGATTCAAAATTTTGTCTTTTTATGGCTAGTAATTATGTTCATAATATTGGTACTATGCTATATGTTTCTAAGGGATTTGGATCTTATTTTAATCTCTTACATGAAGATTGTACTAAAATTTTGGATTCTGCATCTCTTGCTTCTTTTAAGAATGAAGATAGAGATGATACTCTTTAGATTTTGTTGGAAGGTGAAAATATTGATAATTGTCTTCTTAATAAAGTTATTTTTGGTCCTTTCACTTATGATTATGAAATGCATACTATTTCTGATTTTCCTTTGTCTAATGTTATGGATGATTTTGAATGCTCTTGTTTGAAATTGATAGCTTCTGCTGATCCCCATGCATTTTATAATAATACTGAATCATTTTCGAATTCGTCCCCTTGCCTTACATCTCTGTCACTTTGGAGGTTCTTTTGGAGCTCCGTGGATTCCTCCCCTTTACTATCTTTTGGTTCAATTTTTTTAGTTTTGTCTTTATTTTTTTTCTTTATTACTCTTTGATGTATTAGTTTAGGGACTAAACCTTTCAGGATTTTCCTGTCACTCATTTGAGCAATAGTTTTTTTTTAGTTTAGTCTCTAATATGGTCTTATTGTACCTATTTTTTAGAGCAATTATTACCTTTTAACTAAAAAAACTAAACACTAAACCCGAAACCCAAAACTCTAAAAACCTTAAACCCTAAAGCCTAAACACTAAACCCTAAATCTTAAACCCTAAACCTTAAATCCTAAACCCTAACTCTAAACCTAAACCCTAAACCCTAAACCCTAAACCCTAAAACCCTAAACCTTAAACCCTAAAAACCTAAAAAGCTAAACCTAAACCAAAACTAAATAACACCTAAAAATAAAATAAATAAGAAACCTAAACCTAAATAAAAAAAATAAAAACCGACATTAAAACCTAGACCTAAACCTAAAAAATAAAATTAAATAAAAATAAAAATAAACTATAATAAAATAAATAAAACCTAAACTAAACTAAAAAAATATAATTAACCTTAGAATAAAAAACCTAAATAAAATAAAAAACTAAACATAAAATAAAAATAAAATAAACCTAAAATAAAATAAATGAAAACTAAATAAAAACCTAAATCTAAAAGATAAACCTAAAAATAAATAAAAAATAAAACCTAAACCCTAAACTAAAAAAAACTAAACCTGAAGTAAAAATAAAATGAACCTAAACCTAAACTAAAATAAACTAAACTAAAATAAATGTAACCTAAACCTAAACATAAAATAAACTAAACCTAAACCTAAACTAAATAAAATAAAATAAACTAAAAATAAACCTAAAACCAAAACCTAAAAAAATAAAATAAAAACCTAAACCTAAACCTAAAAATAAAAAATAAAACCTAAACCTAAAAAATAAAAATAAAAGTCAACTAAAAAATTAACCTAAACCTAAAAAATAAACTAAGATAAAAGCCCTAAACTAAAAATAAATACACCTAAAATAAATAAACTAAACTAAATAAAAAATAAACCTAAATAAAAATAAAAAATAATATAAACTAAAATAAATAAAAAATAAAGTAAATAAACTAAATAAACTTAAACCTACCGGTTTACTTAAATTAAAAAAAACTTATACCCTTAATCCTAAACCCTAAACCCTAAACCCTAAACCCTAAAAAGCCCTAAACCCTATACCGTAAACCTTAAACCCTAAACCCTAAATCCTAAACTTAAAACCCTAAACCGTAAACCCTATGCCCTAACTCAAAACCCTAAACCCTAAAATCATTAGCCCTAAAACCCTAAACCATAAACTCTAAACCTCGGTTGAGCTAATTTTTACAAAAGGTGATCTTAAAGAAGTCAGCCAAGAGGTTGCAAAATACAAAGTTTGTGCTCCTACTCATGTTGGTATTGTTGCAACTATTGATGTTGCAGTTCCTCCAAGCAACACTGGTGTAGATCCTTCACAAACATCTTTCTTCCAGGATCTCAACATCCGAACTAAGATCAATAAGGGTACTGTTAAAATTATCACCAAAGTTGATTTTATTAAAAAAAAGGCAATAAGATGGGATCCTCAAAGGTCGCTCTCCTCATTAAGGGGATTAGGCCATTCTCTTATGGCCTTGTCATCCGCCTATGTATGATGATAGTTCTGTTCAATCTCGGTGCTTGACCTCATCAAGATGATCTCATCGAGAAGTTTTGGCACCTTTTAATGATCACTTCTCTCACCCCTCTCTTATCCCACCTTGCCACGGCTCACATGTTCATCAATGCTTACAAGAATGTGCTCGCCAACATGATTTCCACTGATTACACATACATGCACACTGAGAAGGTTACAGAGTATATGAAGGATCCTAGTAAATTTGATGTGGTCGATTCCCGATGCTTACTCTATCGCATCGCCGCTCCAATTATTGTGGAAGAGAAGAAGGAAGAGCATCGAGGAATCGATGATGATATGGGTTTCACTGCTCGACTAAGCTTTATTGGCTTTCTATAAATTCAAATTTTATTGTGTCTCTAGGAGTTAAACCATTTTGTGAGATATAATTTTGTGAATTTTTAATTGCATTTTATTTTATCCTTTTTATTAGTTGAGAGGATAATGACTTTTTGAATTGGTAATTTCTGTTATGGAATCATTTGAGTTAAAAAAATAAATAAATAAACCCTAAACCCTAAACCCCAACCCAACCGTAAACCTTAAACCCTAACCATGAACCCTAAACACTAAACCCCAAACCACAAATCCTAAACCTAAACCTAAAGTAACTAAATAGATTAAAAAAATAAACCTAAACCCTAAAACCTAATAAACCTAAACCAAAACCTAAACCTTAAGAATGAGCGTAACTTTGATAGTAGGAACATCACGGCCAACCAAGCTCAATTTAGATATGGCGGAGGAGGCTAAGGTGGAGGTGGAGTGGGAAAAGGTGAAGGTGGTGGTTATCGCAGTGGTGGGGATGACATGGAGGTGGTGGTCTGAGTAGGTGGTTATGGTGGTGGGAGGAGTGATGGAGGTTATACGTGCAGGAGGAGGGAGAGATCGAGATATGAAGGTGGCTCTTATTACTAGAGAGGCTTGGTCGATGGGAACTAGAAACCAAGAACTACCATCCGATCTATTTTATGGAGCTATGTCTTTATAATAGAGATGGTTCTAGCTATCTTGGGTTTTTGATTTTCTCTATGTGTGCTTATTTTTTATCTATGTCGTTTCTTGTGTCTTAAAAAACTTGGTGTGTTACTTGGTTGATGAAATCGTGAAAAAGAAATGTTGAATCTGAGTTTGTTCTCTATAAAAAAAATACCAAAAATTGTAAACCCTAAACTAAAACCTGAACCCTAAACCTAAAACCTAAACCCTCAACACTAAACCCAAAATCAGAAACCCTAAAAATAAATACACAAAAAACCCTAACCCTAAACTATAAACCCTAAAACTAACCCTAAACCCTAAACCTTAAAACCCTAAACTTAAACTAAAAAAAAACTAAAAATAAAATACCAAAACTAAAATAAAATTCCTAGACTAAAATAAATAAACATAAAATAAGTAAACTAAACTAAATAATAATAAAAAATAAACATAAATAAAATTAAAATAAAAAATAAAAAAAATTCAAATTAACTAATTAAAGAATATAAGAAATATTGTAAATCTAAATTTGTTCTATGTTTTAAAAAAAAACCAAAAACTCTAAACCCTAAACTTAAACCTGAACCTTAAACAAAAAACCTAAACCCTAAACCCTAAAAACCATAAACTCTAAAAATCCTAAACCCTAAACCCTAAACCATAAACCCTAAACCCTAAACCCTAAAACCCTAAACCCTAAACCCTAAACCCTAAACCCTAAACCCAAAAGAATGACCTTAAACCTTGAACCCCAAACCCTAAACCCTAAACCATAAACCCTAAACCCTAAAAACCTTAAAACCTAAACCAAAGCTAATTAAAACATCAAAAATAAAATAAATAAATAAATCTAAACCAAAACAAAATAAGAAAATAAAAATAAAATAAAAACATAAACTAAAACATAAAAATAAACCTAAACCTAAACCTAAAAAGAAAATAAAAAAAAATGCTTAACTAAAATAAAATCAATAAAAACCTAAACTAAATTAAAAAATAAAAAACCAAAATAAAATAAAAACTAAACCTAAAATAATAATAAAATAGCCTTAAAATAAAATAAACTAAAACTAAATAAATGCCTAAACCTAAAAATAAAACCTAAAAATAAATAAAAAATAAAACCTAAACCATAAACTAAAAAAACTAAACCTAACATAAAAATAAAATAAACTAAATGCTAAACTAAAATAAATAAAACCTAAACCTAAACCAAAAATAAACTAAACCTAGACCTAAACCTAAACTAAATAAAATAAAATAAGCTAAAAATAAACCTAAACCTAAACTAAAAAATAAAACCTAAAAATAAACCTAAAATAAAAACCTAAAACCTAAACCTAAAATAAAATAAAAACTTAAAACTAACCTAAAAATAAAAAATAAAAGCTAATCCTAAAAAATAAAATAAAAATAAAACTAAACAAAGAAAATAAATATAAACCTAAACCTGAAAAATAAAATAAAATAAAAAAATTAAACTAAAATAAATAAACCTAAAATAAATAAACTAAACTAAATAAAATCAAAATAAAAAATAAAATAAACTAAATAAACATAAACTTACCAATTTATTTAATTTTAGAAAAATAGAAAATTAAAAAAAAAACCCAACCATAAACCCTAAAACTATCCCTAAACCCTAAACTCTAAACCATAAACCTACAACCCTAAACCCTAAACCCTAAACCCTAAACCCTAAAACCATAAACCCTAAACCCTAGACCCAAAATCGTAAGCCCTAAAACCCTAAACCCTAAAGCCTAAAGCCTAAAAGACTTTAAACCCTAAACTCTAAACTCTAAAACCTAAACTAACCCTAAAACCTAAAGCTTAAAGCATAAACCTTAAACCCTAAACCATAAACCCTAAACCCTAAACCTTAAAACCCTAAACCCTAAAACCATAAACCCTAAACCTTAAAAACTTAGCCCTAAACCCTACAAACCTAAAAAACTAAACCTAAACTAAATAAAAACTAAAACTAAAATAAATAAAAAACCTAAACCTAAATAAAATAAAATAAAAACCTAAACTAAAACCTAAACCTAAACCTAAAATTAAAATAAAATAAACTAATTAAAATAAACAAAACTAAAAAATAAAAATAAAGTTAAACTAAACTAAAAAATAAAATAAACCTAAGAATAAAAAACCTAAATCAAATAAAAACTAAATGTAAAATAAAAATAAAATAAACCTAAGAAAATTAAATAAAAACTAAATAAAAACCTAAACCTAAAAAAATAAACCTAAAAATAAAACCTAAACTCTAAACTTAAAAAAAACCTAAACCTAAAATAAAAATAAAATAAACAACATAAAATAAACCTAAACTTAAACTAAACTAAACAAAAATAAAATAAATAAAACCTAAACCTAAACCTAAACCCTAAAATAAATTAAATTAAAAATAAGCCTAAATCTAAATTAAAAAATTAAACCTAAAAGTAATCCTAAAATATAAACCTAAAACCTGAACCTAAAAAATAAAATAAAACCTAAACATAAAAATAAAATAAAAAATAAACCTAAACCTAAAAAATAAAATAAAAATAAAACTCAACTAAAAAATAAACCTAAACCTAAACCTTAACCAAAAAATAAACTAAAATAATACAGCTAAACTAAAATAAAAAATGTAGACTAAAATAAATAAACCTTAAATAAATAAACTAAACTAAATTGCAATAAAAAATAAACAAAAATAATTAAAAAATAAACTAAATAAACTAATTAAGCAAAAGAAGAAATGTTGTAAATATGAATTTGTTCTCTATTAAATAAAAAATCAAAAACCCTAAACCCTAAACTAAAACTTGAACCCTAAACCTAAAACCTAAACTCTAAACCCTAAACCCTAAACCCTAAACCCTAAATCCTAAACCCCTAAACCCTAAACCCTAAACCCTAAACCCTAAACCTTAAACCCTAAACCCTAAACCCTAAACCATAAAACCTAAACCCTAAACCCTAAACCCTAAACCCTAAACCATAAACCCTAAAAAGCTAAAAACCTAAACCTGAACTAATTAAAACCTAAAAACAAATTAAATAAAAAATCTAAACCAAAATAAAATAAAAACATAAACTAAAACCTAAACCTAAACCTAAACCTAAATCTACACTTAAACCAAAAAAATAAAATAAAAAATTCAAACTAAAATAAAATAAAATAAATAAAAACCAAAACTAAACTACAAAAAATAAAAAGCCTACAAAATAAAAACAAAACCTAAAATAAAAATAAAATTAACTTAAAAGAAAATAAAATAAAAACTAAATAAAAACCTAAACCTAAATAATAATCCTAAAAATATAACCTAAAAATAAATAAAAAATATAACCTAAACCTTAAACTAAAAAAAAACTAGACCTAAAATAAAAAATAAAAAAACCTAAACCTAAACTAAAATAAACTAAACTAAATTAAATAAAACAAAACCTAAACCTAAAATAAACTAAACCTAAACCATAACCTACACTAAATAAATAAAACCTAAACCTAAATAAACCAAACCCTAAAAAAAAAAAAAAAACAAAACCTAAAATAAAAATAAAATAAACCTAAACCTAAATTAAAATAAAATAAACTAAAATAAGTAAAACCTGAACCTAAACTTAGACCTAAATTAAAATAAATAAATAAGCTAAAAATAAACCTAAACTGAAAAATAAAACCTAAAATAAAAACCTAAATCTAAACCTAAAATTAAGAAAATAAAACCTAAACCTAAAAAAATGAAATAAAATTAAAACTAAGCTAAAAAAATAAAAATAATCCTAAACCTAAACCTAAAGAATAAACTAAAATAAAAAAACATAAACTAAAATAAATAAACCTAAAATAAAAAATAATAAATAAAAATAAACTAAAAATAAACCTAAACTAAAAATAAACTTAAACAAAAAAAATAAAACTTAAAAATAAACCTAAAATAAAAACCTAATACCTAAACCTAAAAAAATAAAATAAAAACCCAAACCAATACCTAAAAATAAAAAAAATAAAACCTAAACCTAAAAACTAAATTAAAAAAACTAAACTAAAAAAATAAACCTAAACCTGAAGCTAAACCTAAAAAAATAAACTAAAATAAGAAAATAAATTAAATTAAATAAACCTAAAATAAATAATCTAAACTAAATAAAAATAAAAATAAACCTACATCAAAATAAAAAATAAACTAAATAATCTTAAACATACAAGTTTAGTTAATTCAAAAAAAATTTAAAAAAAATAAAAAAACCCTAATCCTAAACACTAAACCCTAAAATATACAACCCTAAACAATAAACCCTAAACCCTAAACCCTAAACCCTAAACCTTAAACCCTAAACACTAAGCCCTAATCCCTAAACCATAAACCCTGAACCCTAAATACTTAAAAATCTAAATCTAAACTACATAAAATCAAAAAATAATTTAAATAAAAAAGCCTAAACCTAAATAAAATAATTATAATGAAATATAATAAAATCCTACACTAAAACCTAAACCTAAACCTAAACATAAAAATAAAATAAAATAAAAAATAGAAATTAAACTAAAATAAATCCTAACCCAAAAACCTAAACCCTAAACTGTAAACCCTAAGCCTAACCTAAACCCTAAATCCTACAAACTAAAACCATTAACCCTAAAACCCTAAACCCTAAACCCTAAAGCCTAAACCCTAAAGACTAAAAAACCCTAAACCCTAGACCTTAAACTGTAAACTAACCTTAAACCCTAAACACTAAACCCTAAACCCTCCAACCCTAAACCATAAACCTTGA
>CM038214.1:350813551-350990036 GCA_021442155.1 Cymbidium sinense | reverse complement strand
AGGATCTAACGCTCAGCATCAGTGGCCTGTGGCTCCCCAGTGGCCTAGTGGCTCAGTGGATCAGTGGCTCAGGTCACTGAGGCCCAGTGGTCCCAATCAGAGGCCTGGCCCAGGCCTGGGCCCAGGCCCCAAGGCCCTGGGGTCTTTGTGGCCAGTGGCCCCAAGCCAACTCAGTGGCTCAGTGGTCCTGTGGTCTGCCCAAGATCTGGGCTGGCCCAGTGGCCTCAGGCCTGGCTCAGTGCCTGGGGTCATGGCCTGGGCCTGGGCCTTGGCTCAGGGTAGTGGGATTTTTTGGGGTTTGTGGGGCCTTAGGTTTCACTGCTTAGGGTTTATTTTCTTATTTTTTTATTTTTATGTATTTTAAATTAAGTAAACCCAGTTTAGTTTATTTAGTTTATTTTAATTTATTTTATTTATTTTAATTTATTTAATTTTTTTTATTTAGTTTAATTATATATTTTATTTAGTTTAGTTTATTTATTTTAGTTAATTTATTTTAGTTTTTTTTATTGTATTTTATTTTTTTTAAGCTTTGTCTTATTTTATTTTTTTAATTTTATTTTATTTTATTTTAGTTTATGTTTTATTTTTTTTATTTTATTTTTTTAGGTTTTAGGTTTTTATTTTATTTGTTTAGATTTTAGTTTTATTTTAGGTTTTTTTTGTGTCTCATTTTTTTTTAATCAGTTTCATTTTAGTTTATTTTATTATATTTTTATATTCAGTTTAGTTTCTTTATTTTAGTTAGGATTTATTTATTTTAGCTTTATGTTTCAGTTTATTTTATCATTATTTTAGCTTAGGTTTTTTTTTTCCAATTTATTTTAGTTTTATTTATTTATTTATTTTAAGTTTTATTTTTTACATTTATTTTTTTTAGGTTTTGGTTTCATTTAGTTTTATTTTTTTATTTTTGATGCATTTTATTTTATCTTTTAGATTTTATTTTATTTTTAGTTTTATTTAGTTTCTTTATTTTATTTTATCTTTATTTTAGTTTTATTTTTGATTTTATTTCATCTTTAAGTTTAGTTTGCTAGCTATAATATTATTTTATTTTATTTTTTTTATTTATTTAGATTTTATCCATTTTTAGGTTATTTATTTAGTTTATTTTAGCCTTTTGTGTTTAGTTTTTATGCTTTTAAGGTTTAGTTTTAATATTTTAGGTTTAGGGTTTTTAGCCTGGGTTTAGGGTTTAGGATTTAGTATTTTATTTTGGTTTATTTTTAGCATTTGTGGTTTGTGGTTAATGGTTTTTGTTTAGGGTTTAGGATTAGGGTTTTAGGTCTTTGTATTTAGGATTTTAGTTTAGTTTGTTTTTGTGGTAGGTTTAGGTTTTAGCTTTTAGTTTATGGTTAGTTTTGGTTTTGGTTTTTTTTTTAATAGAACAAATTCATTCAACATTTCTTCATTTTAATTTCATCAACCAAGTAACACACGAAGTTTTCAAAGTCATAAGCAATGACATAGATAAAAAATGGCATGCATAGAGAAAATCAAAAACCTTATATAGCTAGAACCATCTCTACTCTAAAGACACTATTCCATATGCAGATAGATCAATCGCTTCAATTTTTCGTCCCATCGAACCACCCACCTCTCGAGTAGTGATCCACCATCATATCCTCACCTCTCCACCACCACTACATTGTAACCTCCTCGCCACCATAACCACCATTGCTTCACCACCTCCATATCCACCAGCACCTCTAGATCACACACCTCCACTATAATAATCATCGCCTCTGCCTTCACCTCCACTGCTAGATCTAGTCTGAGCCTGGTTGACGTGATGTTCCTGTCATCAAGGTTCTGCCCATTCTCAGGGTTTAGGTTTATTTTTTTTGGGTTTAGGTTTATATTATTAATTTATTTAGTTACTTATTAGTTTCTGGGTTTTAGCATTTTAGTGGTTTAGAATTTAGTTTTTAGGGTCAGGGTTTAGGGTTAGTTTAGGTTTAAGATTTAGGGTATTGGGTTTAGTTTAGCATTTCCTGTTTATGGTTAGGGTTTAGGGTTTAGGTTTTAGAGTTTAGGTTAGTTTAGGTTTATGGTTTAGGGTTTAAATTTAGTTTAGGGTTTAGGGTTTAGGGTTTAGGTTTTTTTTTAAAAAATTAAGTAAACCGACAGCTACATTTGTTTAGTTTATTTTAGTATTTTATTTATTTTATTTATTATTTTTATTTTATTTAGTTTAGTTTATTTACCTTTAGGTTTATTTATTTTAGTTTAGGTTTTTTTAGTTTTTTTTTTTTAGGTTTAGTTTATGTTTATCTTTATAATTTATTTTTATTTTTATTTATTTTTTTTTAGGTTTTTTTTAAGGTTTAGATTTAGGTTTTATTTTAGGTTTATTTTAGGTTTTATTTTTAGTTTATATTTAGGTTTATTTTTTAGATTATTTTATTTTGTTTAGTTTAGTTTAGGTTTTATTTATTTTAGTTTAGTTTATTTTAGTTTAGGTTTATGTATATTTTATTTATTTTAGGTTTAGTTTTATTTTTTTTTTCATTTATTTTTAGGTTTTATTTTTAGATTTAGAGTTTTAGGGTTTAAGGTTTATGGTTTAATGTTTAGCATTTAGGGTTTAAGATTTATGGTTTTTAGGGTTTATGGTTTAGGGTTTTGGTTTTAGGTTTATGGTTGAGGTTTTAGTTTAGGGATTTGGGTTTTTGGTTATTTTTTTAATAAATAACAAATTCAAATTATATATTTCTTTTTTTTTTTGATTTCATCAACCAAGTAACACACAAAGTTTTCTAAGACACAACATGATTATAATGATCAATGAGCACGATTGACCAAATAAAACCCTAGATAACTAGAACCATCTCTATTATAAAGACACGCCCATAAGCAGCAGATGATGGTTTCTTCAATTTTTTTCAGCCCAAAAGAACCTCCCAGCCTCGGTAGTGGGATCCACCATCATATCCCCATCTCTCCCTCCACCCCCACCTACTGTCACCTTGTCACATTCCATAGGTTTTTAATTTATTTTATTTTTACATTTTATTTAGTTTGGTTTTTTAGGTTTTTAGTGCTTAGGTTTAGTGTTTGGGGTTTAGGGTTTTGAGGTTTAGGTTTGTTTTTATAGATTAGGGTTTGGGGTGGGTTTAGGGTTGTAGGTTTTAGGGTTAAGGTTTAGGTTAGGATTTAGGTTTGGGGTTTAGGGTTTGTGTTTTTAGTTTAGGGTTAGCTGGGTTTATTTTTTTTTTTTAAAAGAATTAAGTAAACTATAGGTTTAATTATTTATTTATTTTTTTTATTTATTTTGGTTTATTTTATTTTTTAATTTTTATTTATGTTTACTTTTTTATTTTTATTTAGTTTAGTTTATTTAGTTTAGGTTTATTTTTAGTTTAGGTTTTTTATTTTAGTTTATTTTTTAGGTTTATTTTAGTTTAGGTTTATTTTTTTTAATTGAGTTTTATTTTATTTTATTTTTGTTGGTTTTAGGTTTTATTTTTTTATTTTTTATTTTATTTTTTTTTTTTTAGGTTTATTTTTATATTTTATTTTAATATTTTAGTTTATTTTAGTTTATTTAATTATTTAGTTTAGTTTAGGTTTAGGTTTAGTTTAGATTTAGGTTTATTTTATTTTATTTATTTTAGTTTTATTTTAGTTTAGGTTATTTTTTTGTTTTTATGGTTTAAGTTTTATTTTATCCACATTTAGGTTTATTTTATTTTAGGTTTTATTTATTTTTATTTTATTTTTATGTTTATTTTATTTTTTACATTTAGTTTTTTATTTTATTTTATTTTTTTATTCTTAGGTTTATTTTATTTTAAAGTTTTATTTATGTTATTAATTATTTTATTTTAGTTTCTTATTTTATTTTTATCATTTTAGTTTAAGTTTTTTTTTTTAATTTTAATCTTTATTTTTTTTTTTATTTATCTATTTTTTAGGTTTTATTTAGTTTACTTTAGTTTTTTTAAGTTTGGGCATGGTTTTGGTTGGGCTTTAGGGTTGTGGCTCAGGGTTTGTATTTAGGGTTTAGGCTCAGTGGGTTTAGCTTAGGGTTTGTGGGCCTGTTTTGGGTCTTTAAGGGTGTGCATGGGTCAGTGGTTGGTTTGGGTTGTGGTTTAGGTCTTGGGGCTCAGTTTTGGGTTTATGGTTTGTTTAAGTTTTTAGGTTTATCAGATCTATATATTTTTTTTTTATCATTTTTATTTTATGCTCATTTATTATTTAGTTTAATTCAGGTTATTATTTAATCTTTAGTTATTATATCTTATTTTAGCTCTTTATTATTATTAATTTAAGTTTAAGTTTTTAGTTTATGTTTATTTTATTTTTTATTTTATTTTAAGATTATTTATTTATTTTATTTTTAGGTTTTATTTTAGTCCGTTAGGATTTACCCTTGTGGTTTTTTTTTTTGGGTAGGTAGTGGTAGGTGGAGGGTTTAGGTAGGGTGTGATTTTAGTGGTCAGTTTTGGGTTTGGCCTGGGGCTTTAGATTTTAGGTTGGGTCAGGGTCTTTTTTTAGTCAGTTTTTTTTATTTTTTTATTTTTAACCCAGAGCAGTGATCCAACATTTCTTCTTTATTTATTTAGTATTTTTTTTATTTTATTTAGGATTATTTTATTTTTAAGTTTATCTTTTTATTATTATTTTATTTTAGTTTTATTTTATTTTATTTTATCTTATTATTTATTTAGCCTTTTATCATTATTTTTTTATTTAGTAGGTTTATTTTTTTTAGTTTCAGGTTGGTTAGGGTCAGTTAGGCTCAGGGTGTGGCTCAGGCTCAGTGGCTCAGTTGGCTTAGCCTTGTGGCCTGTGTCTCAGGCCTAGTGCAGGCCAGTGTTTAACGTTTAGGGTTTTGGGCTAGGCCTAGGCCTTGTGGCTCAGTTCACTTTAGGGCACAGAGTTTAGGTTTAGCCTGTGATTTGGCTCATGCTTTAAGTTCAGTCAGGTGTGGTTGTGGTTAGGATTTTAGTGGTTTGGGCCTAGGTTTAGGGCTTTAGAGTTAGTTTGCCTCATTTTTTTAGGGTTTTAGTATTAGGCTCAGGGTCAATTTTTGTGTTTAGGTTTGTCTTTAGTTTTGTGGCTCAAGATTTGGGTTATCAGTGGTCTGTGGGTGGGGTTTAGGGTTTTAGATTTGTGTGGTTTATTTCGTGCCTAGTTAGATAGGCTTAGGATAAGATTTTATTTTATCTTTTATTTTTTATTTTTATTTTTTTTAAATTAAGCAAACCAATAGAGTTTATTTAGTTTATTTTATTTTTTATTTATTTATTTTATTTTATTTTATTTATTTTCTTTTTTTATCTTATTTTATTTTGGAACAGGTTTGGTTTGGGTACTTTTTAATTTAGATATATTTTTATTTTATTTTTCGGTTTAGTATTATATTTTCTTTTTTTAGGTTTAGGTTTTATTTTATTTTTTAGGTTTATTTTTATGTTTTATTTTAGATTTATTTTTAAGTTTTATTTTTATTTTAGGTTTAGTTTATTTTATTTTATTTATTTAGGTTTTAGTTTAGGTTTAGTTTATTTTAGTTTAGGTTTAGGTTTTATTTATTTTTAGTTTAGTTTATTTTTAGTTTATGGTTTATTTTATTTATTTTAGTTTTAAGTTTTTTAGTTTATGATTTAGGTTTTTTATTTATTTTTAAGATTATTTTTTAGTTTTAAGTTTTTTTTAGTTTATATTTTATTTTATCTTAGGTTTATTTTATTTTTATTTTAAGTTTAGTGTTCATTTTATTTGAGTTTTTAATTTTTTAATTTTGTTTAGGTTTTTATTTATTTTATTTTAGTTTAGTTTTTTATTTTTATTTTATTTTCTTTTTAGGTTTAGGTTTAGGATTTAGTTTATGTTTTTATTTTATTTTATTTTATTAATTTATCTTTATTTAATTTATATTTATTTTGTGCTTAATTAGCTCAGGTCTTAGGCTCTGTGGCTAGGATCTGGGCCCAGGTTTCTGGGCCTGGGTTTTTAAGATCTAGGCTCAGTGTCAGTTTAGCTCAGCGCCTGGTGGCCTGGTGGCCCAGTTTCAGTTTCTCAGGATCAGGGCCCAGGTCAGTTTAGGGCCTGGGCCAGGCCTCAGCCTCAGCCTCAGGCTTAAGTTAGATGGGTCAGCCAGTTCATGGCTCAGTTTAGGGCCCAGTGCCTTGTGGCCTTTAGCCCAGGCCCAGGTCAGAAGGCTCAGTGGCTCAGTGGCCTGGCCCATTTAGTGGCCTATTTTGGGCCTGCTCAGATCAGGGTCTAGGGCCTCAGTGGCCTGTGGCCCAGGCAGTGGGAGTCAGTGGCCCAGGGCCCAGTGACTGGGGGCCTGATTTGTGGCCTGTGGCCCAGTGATCAGTATTGGGCCTAGTGGCTCAGTTTAGTTCACTCAGGCCTAGGGGTCCAAAGTTTCTGCCTAGGTTTAGTCTTTAGGGTTTAGTGTTAGGATTTTATTATTGTTATTTTTATTTTTATTTTTTTAAATTAACTAAAAGGTAGGTTTAAGTTTATTTTGTTTATTTTTATTTATTTTCTTTAATTAATTTTTTTTATTTATCTTTATTTTTGTTCTTATTTAGTTAGTTTATTTATTTTAGGTTTATTTAATTTAGTTTAGGTTTTTTAGTTTATTTTTAGGTTTAGGTTTATGTTTATTTTAGTTTTGTTTTTTATTTTATTTTTATTTTTTTTAGGTTTTATTTTTATTTATTTAAATTTATGTTTTTTTTTTTTGTTTGTGGTTTTAGGTTTTATTTATTATTTTAGGATTATTGTTTAGTTTAGGTTTAGATTTTATTTTTTATTTTATTTGCTTTAGGTTAAGGCTTTATTTGTTTTAGTTTATTTTATTTTGGTTTAGTTAATTTTTTTATTTTAGGTTTAGTGTTTTTTTTATTAGTTTAGAGTTTTTTTAGTTTTTTTTTATTTATTTAAGTTTATGTTTTTATTTAGTTTGTATTTTATTTTCTTTTAGGTTTATTTTATTTTTTATTTTAGTTTTTATTTTATTTAGGTTTTTTATTTTTTTTCTTTAGTTTTGGTTTTATTTATTTTATTATTTAGTTTTGTTTTTATTTTATTTTCTTTTTAGGTTTAGTTTAGGTTTAGGTTAGGTTTAGGTTTATTTTATGCTTTATTTTATTTTTATTTTTATTTTTTTGGTTTATACTTTTTTTATTTATTTTATTTAGGTTTTAATTAGTTTAGTTTGTTTAGCTTTTAGTTTAGGGTTTAGGTTTAGGTTTAGGTTTTAGGGTTGGTTTAAGGTTTAGGTTTACTTTTATTTTCAGTATGTTTAGGGTTTTTTAGGTTTAGGGTTTTTTATTTTTTTTTAATAGAGAACAAATTCAGATTCAACATTTCTTCTTTTTGATTTCATTAGCCAAGTAGCACACCAAGTTCTCTAAGACACAAGCGATGACATAAATAAAAAATGAGTACACATAGAGGAAATCAAAACCCTAGATAACTAAAATCATCTCTACTGTAAAGACAGTTCCATAAGCAGTAGATAGGATCGACCGTTCTTCAATTTCTCCAATTACCAGAAGAACCACCCCGGCCTCTCGAGCAACGAGTTCCACCATCATATCCCCGATCACTTTCTCCGCCACAACCATTCATAGGGTTTAGGTTTAGGTTTCGGCGTATTAGGTTTTTATGTTTAGGTTTATTTTTTAATTTATTTAGTTAGTTTAGAGGTTTAGGGTTTAGGGTTAGGGTTTAGGGTTTAGGGTTTACTATTTATGGTTTAGGGTTTGGGGTTTTTAGGGTTTAGTTTAAAGTTTAGTGTGGTGGGGTTATAGTTTTAGGGTTTAAGATTTATGGGGTATAGGGTTTAGGGTTTAAGGATTTTAAAATATTAAGTAAACCAAGTAGGTTTAAGTTTATTTATTTTATTTATTTAGTTTATTTTATTTTTATTTTATTTAAGTTTATTTTATTTAGCTTATTTATTTAGTTTAGGTTTTATTTTAGTTTATTTTAGTTTAGGTTTAGGTGTAGTTAGTTGAGTTTTATTTATTTTAAGGTTTTATTTTATTTTAGGTTTAGATTTATTTTATTTTTTTAGGTATTTAGGTTTATTTCTAGGTTTTATTTTTTAGTTTAGGTTTAGGTTTATTTTTTTATTTTAATTTATTTAATTTTAGGTTTAGGTTTAAGTTTTGGTTTATTTTAGGATTAGGTTTAGGTTTTGTTTATTTTAGTATAGTTTATTTTGGTATTGGGTTAATTTTCTTTTATTTATTTTATTTTTATTTTATGTTTTATTTTTTTTTATTAGTTTAGGGTTTAGGTTTTATTTTTTTTTATTTATTTTTAGTTTTAATTTTAAGGTTCATGTTTTAATTAGTTTTATTTTATTTTATTTTATTTTATTTTAGGATTAATTTTATATTTATTTTTTTTTTTATTTTATTTTTTTTATTCTTAGGTTTATTTTACTTTTTAGTTTAGTTTAGGTTTTATTTATTTTATTTTAGTTTAATTTTATTTTATTTAAGGTTTATGTTTTATTTTATTTTATTAAGGTTTAAGTTTTTAATTTATTATATTTATGTTTTATTTAGTTTAGGTTAGTTGTAGTGTGGGCAAAGTTTAGGGTTTAGTTTAGGGTTTATTAGGGTCAGGGTTTAGGGTTTAGGGTGCTTTAGGATTTAGGATTATAGTTCAGTAGGAGGGAGGGTAGTGGCCTGGTTGATTTTAGGGTTTAGCTCAGGGTTAAGGGTCATGGTTTAGGGTTTAGTAGGGTTATAGTAGGGTTTAGAGTAATTTAGGGCCCAGGGCTTGGGTCAGGGTAGGTTTAGTTGTTTAGGAGGTTTGGTTAGGTTTAGTTAAGGTTTTAGGGTTTAAATTGTAACAGGAGGTTAATTTAGTTTATTTATATTATTTATTTTATTTATTTTATTTAAGTTTATTTTTTTTTATTTATTTTAGTTTATTTATTTTAAGTTTATTTATTTTAGTTTAGGTTTTTATTTTAGTTTATTTTTTTAGGTTTAGGTTTATGTTTATTTTTTAGTTTAGTTTTATTTTTATTTTATTTTTTATGTTTATGTTTTATTTTTTATTTTTTGGTTTAAGTTTAGGTTTTAGTCTTTTATTTTAGGTTTATTTAGGTTTTTTTTTAAGTTTACATTTCAGTTTATTTTTAGTTTATTTTATTTTATTTAGTTTAGGGTTTAGGTTTAGTTTATTTTTGGTTTAGGTTTAGGTTTTATTTATTTTAGTTTAAATTATTTTAGGTTTGGTTTATGTTTATTTTATTTTGTTTATTTTAGGTTTAGGTTTTTTTATTTATTTTTAGGTCTTATTTTTTGGTTTAGGTTTTTATTTAATTTTTATTTTATTTATGGTTTTGTTACCATCCTTCAAGATCTTTATGGCAAGTGGGAACCAAGAAAACACATTATTTAGAGTCTATTGTTTGCAAAACACATAGCATTTGATTAGAATTGCACGGTTGAAGTCTTTTGTTTGGTTGAGCACCACTTCATCAAGAGGTTTGCTGGAGCTCAACAGAGGGTGATTGTAGGAGACCTCATTATAGGGAAACAGAAACTCAACGAGTCCCTCGTTGACTACTTCCTCAGGTGGCACAACCTGAGCATGAAATATGAATAACAATTGTCCGAACATCATGCCTTTGAGATTCTTCTCAAGAATATCCAATTTTCATGCTTCAGGGATTTACCATCAAAACATTCGAGAAATTAATCGATAAGGCGGCTTGCCTACAAGAGGAAGACAAATAGTTTCCCTTTCCCGACCAATCATCTAGGCCCAAGCTACAAAAGGTGTTTGAGAAGAAGCCAAGGATAGTTGTGTCAGTGGATAGATGGAAGTAGCCAACCAAAGTTTAGTATGAGAGACTACGAGCTCAACAACCTCCTTGGCCACCTCTCTTCCACCACTACCATCATACCCCACCATACCATAATGAACATTTCCACCACCTAGCACCACCGTATTCATATCCATCGCCGTGTAGCTACTTTCCACTTACTCTTGCCGAGATTGAATAAGCATATTCATTCAAGAGGGAGGGAGTTAGAAAATATTTAAGAATCTCTTAAAGAAACCTAACTTTTAGTTACTAGAGGAGGAAGTGGGCAAGAGCGATGATCCTAGCTATTACCCCCTACCACCGCATGTTAGCCATGTCTTAAGATTGTATCACTTTTAAGGACTAGCTTATAAAGTTATGAGCCATAGTTATCCCTAAGGAACACTTATTAGAACAACCATCCGCTTAGAGTAATCCTTGGGGATACCTACGATCCTCTTAAGGCCAAATAAAGTTAGGATATCTCCCTATCCCAAACCTCTAAGAAGATCATTTCTAAGATAAAGAAGCTTTCCTTGCAGGTGCTTGAGGTAGCTCAAACCTCCAACACCAAGGAAGGTTTTCCAGTTACAAAGGACAACTCAGGGAGGGTGTTAACAAGAATAGTAGTATAGTAGGATAGTCCAGTAGCCTCCACCATTGTAGCCACCTCCTTTCGCTAGCCCTCTTCCATTGTAGCATTCTGATAAGGGAACTAAATCCCTTACTCTACTTACTTTATTTGATATCTATATACCTCCACCCAAAAATAAATTAATGAAAACTAATTCTACTTATATATTGTCTACTTCTAATCCTCTCGATTTTTTTCCTATTGAAAGCTCTTTGAGTCTGAATAAAAATAATAACTTTTGTAATTTTGATCCATTTTTTTTCTGATTCAGAGTCAAACTATCCTCTCTGAATCAATCAGATTTACCTCTTGAGATTGAATTGGAGTCAACTGAATTTGAGGATCCCATAAGAGAAGCTGTAGGTATGCCCGATAAGAAGGTAAGACTTTCCACAAGCTCAACATTCCAAGAAGTCACTAAAGTCAACCTACAAAGTTTTTTACCTCCTGTGGTAACACCTCATGATAAGGGTAAGCAAGCATTGGTTCTAGAAGTAGCCATAGGATGCTCCACCCATGGATATACTTGTGGAGGACCAAGCCAGAGTTGATTACAATATCCTAGCTCACCTTAGAAAGTTTCCAACTAAGTTAAGCATATATGACGCCCTTGTCTTATCCAAAGAGATGAGGGAATCTCTAATTAGGGCCTTACTTGATCTAGAGATATGCTTAGCTCACCACCTACTAAAGAGGAGGCATGCCACGGGACATCTTAAGAGTTACATTCATATGAAGACTTACTCTAGGGATGATGAGCACAAATGCCTCTTTACATTATAGGATGTTGTGATATAGCTATCCAAAGTTTTGGTTGACCCGTGTATCAATAATATGAGTCTAAGAACCCTTGCCTACTTGAGGATCACATCTCCAAACTCTAAAAGAAAAGTTGATGTTAAGAGGATTCAATGAACAAGTAGAAGGCCTTGGTTTTATTTTAGATGTATGGGGGGGGGGACTTGGTACAACATTGAGGTATGATGTACTATCTCAAAAGATAGAAGCATCACCCTACAATGGACCTAATCATGTAATAAAGACTCCTAGGGCATCATGGGTCTTCGAATGTACTTGAGATTTTCCCTACATGGACTAATAAAGTAGGTTTATATTAAACCAGTTCTTAAGTTCCTATGGACCTCCATAGTTAATTACATCTTGGAAATAAAATTTTTAAGAATACTCTCGATTAAAGTAGTAATTATCATCTCCAAAGATTTTAAGGTTAGATTATTAAAGGATTGGTTGTATTTGGAAAATCAATTAGGAGAAGACTTATTTTTGGAATCCAAATGAAATAAGTAGGAAATGCTCATGATACTAGAAAGCCTAGTGAACATTCCAATATATCCTATGGTTGGGCTTTATAATTTTGAAGTTGAGGAGATTTATATGTTTTGAGTTGAAAATTAATTAAATTACTAGGGATTATAATCCACCAACACAAGGTTGTGGGAATGCCTAAGAGGTGAGGATTTATGCTCATAGCCTAAAAGAAATAGCTACCTCGGATCCTAAATCTAGGGAGCTTTAGTAAGCAAAAGCACCACCTAAATCTAACAGGGACCTAAATTGTCTGACTTCTAGACTTTTAACCGCCTGGAGTAGCCACCAGTTAACACCTCCTATTATTTTAAAACCATGTAGTTTGGTCTTATGAATTGCATGATAACTAGGGTAGTTATTTAATTAGAAAGAGACTAAAGTACTAAATAAATTCCCTAAGAGACTAGAGCATGAGTGGTATAAGCATATGACTTAATCTATAGATGAAAATCTTTTCAAATTTTATTTCATTTAGACACATCATTTTGAGAGGCTTTAGGATTTCTTATGCCTAAATGCTTGATGAAATAGTTATGGGTCAAATCTAGAAGAAGGTGTTCTCCACCAAGGGATGCCTCACAGTCAAGCATTCCTTTATTATACAAGAATGGAGATCCTTCATGTTCAAGAGAGAAAGAATATGCATGCATGATGTGAAACATACAACCATACAACTAAGGGGTAAAAATCTTTTAATTATTTTTTATTTATGTCTTAGGTTTTATGATGAGGTTATGAGTTGTTTAAAATTTAGTTATAAGTTATTAGTTGGGTACAAAAGTTATTTTTATTCTAAGAGCCTTATCATATCCAAGCCACACATTAAAGCATCAATTATTTAAGAAACCATGAAAATCATGCTATCCTAATGCACAATGTAAACATAACAAATAATTATATAAACTATCATAAAAGAATAAAAGGTGCGATGTATCACCGCATAACAAGAGAGAAAAGATGAGGTAGCTCTACCCTTATACAACCTAGAATATGAAAGAATAATTATAATTGTATTAAATGTTATGTCTTTTCTTCATATCTCCAGATTTTTCTTTGATTTGGATGGTGCTTGCTTCAAAGGCATCATCAGGCACCCCGTGACAAAGCCTGCCGTTTCTAATCCCTCATAGCACTAACCCTAATTCCTATGGCAAAAATTACATTTATGTGAGACAAGTAAATCTAACTACACCTGCAAAATAGAGGTTAGCTAAATATAAATATAATCCCAAGTAGTTGTATTTATGATTTGGACTTAGCACCCTATACATGGGTAAGTAAGCCCACCTATCCTAACATGGATTATGGTTAAAGATTTAAGCAATCTACAAAAAGAGCATTCACATTTATTTTAAGCATCCCTTAAGCATATTCTCCTGCAAAGAATATGATTAGGCTAATATTTTCCTATCATCTAATCTATGAAGCATACACCCTAACATCTAATATAAAATAATACATTATAAAAAAAACATACAACACATCATGCCTCTTAACTTAGAGCTAGAAGTGGTGACTTAATTCTAATGTGTATTAAGGCTTGTGTGGTAAGTCTTGTTAAGCATTAGTGTCGTATTTTCTAAGTGTAGAAGGATTCAATTTAACATGAAAGGTTGATTTCACTTGAAGTAGTTTAATTGATTTGAATTTTAATTTGTGTTTTATTTTCTTTCATCTGATTACACTTAGCAACTAAGTGTTATAAAGAGATGAAAAGAGGATTGCCCCTCTTTCATCCCTACCTTAAGTCACTTTCTAATAATATTAATTAAATTTAGTTCTCTTTAGTGAATGAATTATTAAATTATTTAATTAATCCTAAGTTTAGGTTCACTTTAAATAATCCTATGTAAAATGAAAGGCATCTTAAGATTAATTTAATTGAATTACTATAACATGACATATATTAAATCATTCCATTTCCATCACATGTAACATGCATATGATTTAATCTAAGTGTATCTATACATGTGACATATTTTAGCACACTTAAATGTTGAATGCATGTATGTGTATGTTTAGAATTTATATTTTATTTGATTGAATCATTTAAACATATTAATTTAAAACTTTATCCAAATCTTATGCAAATATGACATAAGAATGAAATTAAATAGCATGTCGTTAAACCATGGAAGTGATAATCAAATGACCTCCTTGGAGCTAGCTAAAGCCTCATATTCTCGGGATGTTCAGACTATATACCCATTTTCATTCAAATATATGTAAATTTGTACACATGAACATAAGAAGCAAGCTCTAAATCATATGGCTAATCAATTCAACTACTTAGTCAATTATGAATGCATGCAATTTTAATGTAAAATGGAATTTTTATTCGGTAATCACATATACATATACATGTACAAAGATATAGGCAAATGTAGTTGTTAAACTAAGTGAGGTAATCAAATGACCTCCTTGGGGCTAACTAAAGCCTTGTATTCTGGATGTCTAGACTATATACTTGGTTTTCTTGGACACACATGGCTGTATACATAAATGAGGGGAAGAAAACCATGCAAAGATTGTATATTTTTTTTGATTGAATCATTTATATGTATGAATTAAAGCTCTATCCAAATTCTAATGTTGAAATATATAAGAATGAAATCAAATGGGTAGGCGTTGATAAACCAAGGAAGTGAGGTAATCAAATGACATCTTGCTAACTAAAGCCTCTGAAGATGTCGACTATATACCCATTATCATTCAATCTTATATAAATCAACACATGAATAGAGGAAAGAGAACTCAACATTCATACACTTAAGCTATAAGCACATGCATTTCTTATGTATTTATAACTAGCATCATAACACATATTATTATTCATTTATAAGCTTTTGAAAAATACATTTGGATTTAATAGTGATAATAACCATGCATATATTAAATTAAATCAACACATGCAAGATTACATAAAGGAAATCTATTTTATTTTACTTGATTTTGAAAAGATGGATGCATGAATTCAAATGACATACCAAATTTAACATGATTGGAAAGAGGACAGTCAAATATAAGCATGTGATTCATTTAAACAAACTAGTTCTTAAGGATAATCAAATCAAATAAGATTATTTAAGGCAAATCAAAACTTCTTTATTAATTATGTTTTGGATTTGATTTGATTTAAAGAGGAGAAGAGAAATCATCACTTGCTATTTTAAACCCATTTCCATATTAGTGATTTGATTTAATTTAAGGAAATGTAATTAAGTTGATTTTATGGGTCAATTAAGTTGAACCCTTAATTAGATGAATTAATTACCCATGTCACCTTAAAGTAATTAACTATAATTATGAGCCAACATGATATGCATGGAAAATAAACTTGCAATGATCCTAGGAAATAAAAGGGCCTAATGCAATTGTCTCATGATTAATATTTAATTATATTAAGGGAATTAATTAATTACTCTTATATTTTTCCCACACATATGGACTAACCATAATTTCATAAAACTCCTTAAGGTTATTAAACACCTAAAGATATACCCCATGATTTAATTAATTAAGGTCATGTGATTATGATTTCAATTTGATTAAGTGATTTAATTAATTAGTTAAATCTTAATTAATTTCATTTTAAAAGGGTGAAATGAACTTAGGGAAAGGGTCCCAACCCTATTCCTTAGTTCACTTACTAACAAATGATTAATAAACTTAATTAACCAATTTACTATTCATGGATTAATTACTCATTAATTAACTTAAAAGAGTAGTTAATATTTAATTAGTTAATTTTCTAATTAAGTGAGCAATAAATCCCAATAAAATCATGGGAGGTAGAGGTAATCCCATTAAATTATCCCACAAAATTTGGGATTAATTGCTCAAGTAATTAAGCTAATAAAATTTTCAATTAAACCTTAATTACTGTTCAAAATTAGTAAAGATAATTTTTAATTCTCCTTTGAAATACCTTTAAAATAAGTATTTATTTGCATTTTTATTTCTTTATCATTTTTTATGATTTTTAGAAGTTTCAACCATTAAAAAATGATTAATTAAGCCTAATTAAAGCATAATCCTCTTGGCCATGTGATGCGCTAACATTGCACGCTTTCTATGTGGCACCACGAGAGGGTCTATTTAAAACTTATCTGACTCAGTGCCTACGTGGCAGCGGGGATGCGCTTTCTCATCCACCATCCAATCTAAGATCACACGGCTATGATTAATCTCATAGCTTAATGGGATTAAATCAGATCGATCTAGTGGATCTACTCACGACCATCCATTCCAATCATGCAAAATGGATGGTGCATGATCTAACATCATGCGAGTGAGGGAGAATGGAGTCCATCCGTCATTGCTTAATTGATCTGAGCTTACCTGAGCTCGGATCAACTCTAAAAGGATCCAACACCTTTACGACATCGATCAGAGGTGATCCAACAGTCAAGATCACATGAGATGCAAGTTATATTCAAAAAGCTCCAACCCATTTTTGCTTAAAGATTAATTTTGGAAGCATACCTTATTAGAGCTTAAGATCGGCAGCTTGAATGATTGAGGAAGCTTCATCTAGTGGAGATGAAGCTCTGTTGAGTAAAAATTGGATCAATTCCATAACATTCACTTAGAAGGCCATGAATCGATGATTTGGAGCTCATCTTTGATCGAAGTCCCACCACCGAAACTTGGAAATCTTGGGAGATGGTTTGTTCTTACTCAACGAGGCCTAGGGAAGGTGCATGCAAAGTTAATTTGAATTTGATGGGAAAATGGAGAAGTTAGGTCAAAATTTAAGTGTCCTATTTTGAGATGGATGGGAATAGCATTTTATGATTGAGGAACAAACTTAAGAGCTTAAGGAATGGCTCTAACGGCTCATTTTGGGTAGCTAGGGCTCTGAGGAATGATTTTTGTGTGTGTTTGACTGGAAATGAGGGAGTGTATACCCCCTTTCATCTTGATCAGACTATGGGATCAGGTTTGTCTTGTAGTGGTCATCCAGCCATCTCAGGGAGTCATGGGTGGCAGGTAGGAGGTGAGTTGGCTCAGCTTGGGTGGTTGAAGCTGAGGTGGCTTCCAATGAGGAATCATGGGTGTCCTATGGGTTTCAAATGCTCCAATGGAGAGGGTGAGGTGATTTTACCACCCATGGGTCATGGCAGACCCAACCACCCCTGGGTTGGGTTGGTGTTAGGTGCCTAGGTGGACTATTGGGAGAGTACCAAGTGGCCAAGAATAGAAATGACCACTTACATGGGTGATTTGTCTCATGTGATGCCTTTCACCCAATAATAGAATGATCATTTGGTATTGGATTTGATTTGGGAAGATTTGAAATGAGCCAAAAGTGGGTTAGCCTAAATTTCAAGTCAATTGGAGTTAATTTGGTTAGGTTTGGCTCAATTTGACTCATTTAGATCAAATTAGGTTGGGTTGGGTCAAGTTGACCAATTGGTCAAATTGGGTCAAACCAAAAATTTGGTCAAGTCCATATGAACATTTTGGATGTTTTTGTTCAATTGGTTTGGTTTAGTTTGGCTTAGATTTGATTTTGGCTCATTTGAATTCATTTGGGTCAAATGGGTTAAGTTAACCAATTTGACCAAATTGGCCAAATTAGCTTGAGTTGGGTGTTTGTTTGGGTTTAGTTGACCAATTAAAGATGATTGTAGGCTTTGGTTTTAATTAATTTGGATTTGGTTTTGATTTGGGCCAACTTGAACCTTTAGGTCAATCTGGGCTAAGTAGGTCAATTGAGTTCAATTAGGTCCAATCATGGCTTTGGTAAAGTTCAACAATCAATTTATATTGAACTTGAGCCATTGGTTGTAATCAATTTGGGTTATATTTTGATTTGACCCAATTTGGTCTTTTAGGTGAATTTGGGTCAACTTGGGTCAAGAGAGCCAATTGGGTTTGGATTGACTCAATTGAGGGTCAAGTCAAATTCAAATATTAATTTAGATTTGGTATGAATCATTGGTTTCTTGGGATTTGGCTTAGGTTAAAATTTGGCTAGTTTAGGTTCATATGGGTTAAGGGGTTGACTTGGTCAAATGACCAAGTTGACTTGGTTTGACCCAATTTATGACAATTGATCAACCTAGGGTAATCAACAATGATGATGGAAGGTTTTGATGGGGCTGGTTCAATCAAATTTGGGTAGGATTAGAACTTGGCTCAAATAGGTCAAATTTGTCACTTTAAGTCAAGTGGACCAATTGGGCTTAGTTGGCTTGATTTTGGGTTAGGTTTGATTTAGTTGAGTTTATATATGGATTTGGGATTTATATATAAATTCAATTGCAATTGGTTGGGTTCAAATGGGTTTTGGTTCATTTGAATATTTCAAAATAGGGTTAAGGTTTGACTTGGGTTAATTTTGGTTTGACTTGATGATTGTAGATTTCATTTATATTTGTGAATATGATTGAAGGTATGATTGATTCATGGGAAGATCAATTGAATTTGGGTTTTTGGAATTAAGGAATTTGGCTAAATCCATCGAGTTGGGTCATGTGGCTTAGGTTTGGATTTTGATTTGGTTCGATTTAGTTTTGATGATTTAAATGTATATTTCATTTAAATTTATGAAGATGATTGAAAATATTATTGATTTGTGAGAAGATCAATTGAGTTTGACTTGATTTGGATTAATATTTGGCTAAGTCCATGGGATAGGTCATATGGCTTAAGAAGGGTTTTGATTTAGTTTGATTTAGATTTAATCATTTCAAAGTAGATTTGATTATATTTAGGAAAATGACTAAAAATATAAATTTAATATGAGAAAACTAATTGATTATGGATTTATTTGGATTAAGATTGGCTAAGTCCATGAGATATGTCATATGGCTTAGGAAGGGTTTAAAGTTTGGATTTGATCATGGGCTTCAATCATTTTGTTTTGAAATTTGGGTTTAGATTTAGATTTGGATTTGATGTTTGAATTGAACTTGAGGTTTGGTTTGAGAAGGTGAACATGGATTGGATTTGGGTTATAAGGTAGGTGTATTATCATAATCCTAAGGCATAACCTAATCCTATGGTTAACCCTTATAAGTCTTTAGGCTTAGGTTAAGTGTTTACCTAATTGCTAGAAGTGTCTTATGACTAGAAAAGTCTTAGTGTTTAGAAGACTCTTAAGTCTATGATGGGAAGTTGAATCTGCACTCCAAAATTGAGGTCAATAGGCCTTAGGCTCCATAGTGTTTCCCTTAGAGATAGATGATTGGAAGATCGAAGCCAAGTTCCACATTATAGACTCGAATACTTCTTACAATGCTTTGCTTGGGAGACCGCGGATATATGAGAACAACATAGTTCCATCTACTCTACATCTGTGTATGATGTTTGTGAGAGGTGGGATTGTCTACTATGTCAAAGGAGATCTCAAACCATTTACAATTCATGAGATCAACATATATGAGGATGCAGATTACTACCTCCTTCAAAAATCAACAAGTCTATTCTCACAAACTTGACCAAAGTTTAAAAATAAAAGAAAAGAAAAAGAAAAAAAAAAAAAAAGTAGAAAAGAAAAGAAATGAACAAGAAAATAGGAAATAGACTTGGAGGAGGAAGTGGAGCCTTACATTAAATTCCACTAACAGTTCATTAGTCCATTCAAACATATGGGTAGGGCAACCTAACCTCCACCAGGCAGAGGAACAAGCTAGTTCAAAGGCAGTCCTAGGGTGGAAAACCTCCATATTGGCCACCCAATAGAAGATATGTCCTAGCTACAAGGAGTACACCTATTATCCTTATAGACTTAGAATCTAGTTCATAGGATGAGTTTTATATTGTTAGCACACCAGCCAACTCTTCACAGCAGTAGATTCCCTTGGAGGTGACACTTGAGCCAGATAGCGAAGAAGGCCGGGCTCCAAAGCAAAGCATAAGTGTATCCAAGTCTAAATGTGAAACAGTTAAGCATCAGTTGGGAACCTTAGCTCTAACCCCACATTCCTCTCAAAAAGTTGAGGTTTTGGTAGCTAAGGAAGCCTCTAATTCATCCATAGGTGTGAAGACTCAAAGGTTCTTTTTGGGAGCATCATCCTCAAGATATGAAGTTGATGTAGAACTTGAGAATGATTCATATAAAGATTTAATGGAATTACCTTTTGATTTGTACTTGCCTTGTGTTAATAATTTAGCAAAGAAAGGGTTAATCCCACATACGTGGTCAAAGCATATGTCAGACTACTTTGAAAGAATATGGAAGAACAAATGCAACAGCTCTCAATCAAGACCATAACTAGGATTCGGTACAATGGTTCTATTCGATGATGACGATTACTGCTTAGTCATCACTAATCATTTGGAACCTAATATGTTCTTTTCAAATCACATTAACTCATATGAGAAGTCGTGCTTAGAAACTTCAGATGATCTAGATGATTTTGAAGTCAAAGATGCACCACCATAATTTGAAGAAGAGATTTAGTCAACCATCGACGAGCTTAAGGAAATCAAGCTAGGAACTAAAGAAGATCCATGCATGACATACATCAATTTTTTATTGAATGAAATTGTAACTAATACTTAGTTAGACTATTGATTGAGTTTAAGGATTACTTTGGACGGTGCTATTAAGAGATGCCTGGATTGGCTCTCACGATCCTCCATAAAAGTAAATAGAGCCTACTACTAACTCTATCAAGCAAGCTTCTAAACGCTTGCGATTAGACATAGACCAACAGATCATTTATGAGGTCAAAAAATTGATCGATGTTGGCTTCATTTGAGAAGAAAAATACCCTACCTGGTTAGCCAGCGTCATCCCAATTAAGAAAAATAATGAAAAAAATTCACATATGCATCGATTTTAGGGACTTATATAAGGCATATCCAAAAGATGAATTTTCATTACTAATCCCCAAGCTGATGGTTGACATTGCTTCATCTAATGCAGTCTTCTCTTTCATGGATGGCTTATCTAGATATAACCAAATAAAGATGGCCTCTAAAGATGAAAGAAAATACTACTTTTAGAACCCTAATCAAAATCTATTATTATAATGTCATGCCTTTTAAAAATGCTGGTGCTAATAGTGGACTATGACTCAAATATTCAATGAACTTATTCATCATCATGTTGAGTGCTATGTCGATGATCTTGTGGTCAAAAGTAGAGTAAAGGAAGACCATCTCTTTGACTTGAGAGTATTTTTTGAACAGTTAAGATAATTAACCTCAAAATGAACCCCTAAAGTGTCTATTCGGAGTAGTTTTAGGAAAATTCCTTGGGTTTGTTGTCTGACACTAGGGAATCAAAATTGATCCGGAGAAGATCAAGGATATTAGAAATACCACCCCCTAAAAATTTAACAAAACTCAGATCATTCTAAGGGTAGTTGGCATATTTAAGATGCTTTATATCCAACCTAATGGAAGATGTCAGCCATTCTCAGTACTTGTCAAAGAGGATGACAAGTTCAAGTGGGATGATAAGTGTGAGCATGCTTTCAAAGACTTCAAGCATTACCTGATGATGCCACTAGTTCTAGCAGCCCCTATCCCGGGCAAGTTGCTCATACTTTACACTGCTATGTTAGATGACTCCCTTGGTGCTTTGTTGGCCCAAGCCAATAATGAAGGGAAGAAAAATGCACTCTACCTCAGCCATCGTCTAATCTCTACTGAGGCTAATCATCCACTCATTGAGAAGCATTGCCAAGCTTTAATCTTTGCATCCCAAAAGCTATAACACTAAATGCTTCATAAGGTAAATTTAATCTCTAGGATCAATCCACTACGGTATCTCATGACATGACCGAAGCTATCCACTACAGTATCACATTATCTTCGTACCCATCCATGTGGTGAAAGGACAAGCACTAGTGGATTTCTTAGCATCACACCCACTTCTTGCCAACTCTCTGCTTAGTGATTATCTCCCCGATAAAAAAATTATGAACTTAGGGGATACTAGCATTCATCACTAGGAGATGTAATTTGATGGTGCAGCTTTCTCTCAAAGAAGAGAAGAACCATAATCTACTTTTCCAGGAAAGGTAGGGGTAGGAATAGTTCTCTTAACTCGAGACTGCAATGTGATGAGATTCATATCATCTGTTCAATCCGTGTACCAATAATGAAGTCGAATATGAGGCTCTGATTTGACTAGAGTTAGCCATTACTCTAAGCATCAAGAACATTAACATCTAATTATCAACCAAATCACTGGGTCCTATAAGGTTATAAAGCACAAGCTCCATCACTACCATAAGTACACCATGAAGTTGTTGGCCAAAATCCTAGAGGTTACAATTTATAAGATTCCTCGAGGAGAGAACATAATAGTGTATGCTTTAGCTAAGCTTGCCAAGGAGTTGACATGTCTAGAGGATGAGTCCATATCAATAAAGTTCCAAAATAGACTAGTCTTATCCCTTTTGATATTAAACTCATCAAAAAGTACTCTCTTGAAGGAGAGGTTGCCATTGCCAAGAAGGACGAGGAGTTAGATTGGAGAAAACCATTCATGGATTACATAAATAAAAGTAAACTACCTCAAGGGAAGTCCCAAGCCAATCAGATGAAGCAGAGAGCACTTCCCTACGCTCTTGTGGATGGTGCCTTATACCGGCGGTCTTTTGATCATATGTGGTTATGTTGTTTAGAATAGCATGAAGCCTGTAAGATCGTGATTGAGGTACACTCAAGATTATGTGGAGCCAACCAATCTAGTCTGAAGATGATAGCCAACATTAAGAGACTATGATACTACTGGCGATCGATGATCAAAGATTGTATGTATACGGCTAGGCGAGGCCACCAATGTGAAATACATCGTGTAGTCCTACACCAACCACCCAATATTCTACATCCTACATTGGCCTCATGGCCATTCGAGTGTTGGGGTATCAACATAGTGGGTCCAATTGAACCTCCTTCTTCCAAGGGTCATTGGTTCATCTTAGCTGTTACTAACTACTTTTCCAAATGGGTGAAGGTGATTTTGCTTAGAGAGGTCACAGCTCAGCATGTGCTCCAATTTTTTAGTAACCATAATGTATATAGCTTCGGAGTGTCTCGATGAATTTTTTTTATAACGGTACTACATTCAAGAGCATCTAGATCAATAACTTTGCCTGGGGATACATCATAGATTGGAGATATTCTACCATCAACTACCTTATGCAAAATCTTATGTAAAAATGACATAAGAATGAAATTAAATAGGCATGTGCCATTATCAAACCATGGAAGTGATGTAATCAAATGACCTCCTTGGAGCTAGCTAAAGCTTGATATTCTCAGGATGTTCAGACAATATATCCATTTTCATTCAAACATATGTAAATTCATATAGATGAACATAAGAAGCAAGCTCTAAATCATATGGCTAATCAATTCAACTACTTATTCAATTATGAATGCATGCGATTTTAATGTAAAATGGAATTTTTATTCAGTAATCACATATACATATACATATACAAAGATATAGGCAAGTACGTGTAGTTCTTAAACCAGTGAAGTAAGGTAATCAAATAATCTCCTTGGGGCTAACTAAAGCCTTGTATTCCCAGGATGTCTAGACTATATACTTGGTTTTCTTGGACACACATGGATGTATACATAAATGAGGGAAAGAAAACTATGCAAAGATTGTATATTTTTTGATTGAATCATTTATATGTATGAATTAAAGCTCTATCAAAATTCTAATGTTGAATTATATAAGAATGAAATCAAATAGGTACGTGACATTGATAAACCAAGGAAGTGAGGTAATTAAGTGACCTTCTTGGGGCTAACTAAAGCCTCGTGTTCGAGATGTCCAAACTATATACCCATTATCATTCAATCTTATATAAATCATCACATGAATAGAGGAAAGAGAACACAACATTCATACACTTAAGCTATAAGCACATGCATTTCTTATGTATTTATAACTAGCATCATAACACATATTATTATTCATTTATAAGCTTTTGAAAAATACATTTGGATTTAATAGTGATAATAGCCATGCATATATTAAATTAAATCAACACATGCAAGCTTACATAAAGGAAATCTATTTTATTTTACATGATTTTGAAAAGATGGATGCATGAATTCAAATGACATACCAAATTTAACATGATTGGAAAGAGGACAAATCAAATGAGCATGTGATTCATTTAACCAAACTAGTTCTTAAGGATAATCAAATCAAATAAGATTATTTAAAGCAAACCAAAACTTTTTTTTAATTATGTTTTGATTTGATTTGATTTAAAGAGGAGAAGAGAAATGTAATTAAGTTGATTTTATGGGTCAAATAAGTTGAACCCTTAATTAGATGAATTAATTACCCTTACTTATGTCACCTTAAAGTAATTAACTAAATAATTATGAGCCAACATGATTTGCATGGAAAATAAACTTGCAATAATCCTAGGAAATAAAAGGGGCCTAATGTAATTGGCTCATGATTAATATTTAATTAGATTAAGAGACTTAATTAATTACTCTTATAGTTTTCCCACACATGTGGACTAACCATAATTTCATTAAACTCCTTAAGGTTATTAAACACCTAAAGATTTACCCCATGATTTAATTAATTAAGGTCCGATGTGATTATGATTTCAATTTGATTAAGTGATTTAATTAATTAGTTAAATCTTAATTAATTTCATTTTAAAAAAGGGTGAAATGAACATGGGAATGGGGTCCCAACCCTATTCCTTAGTTCACTTACTATTAAATAATGATTACTAAAATTAATTAAACCAATTTATTACTGTTCATAGGATTAATTACTCATTAATTAACTTAAAAGAGTAGTTAAGGTTTAATTAGTAAATTTTCTAATTAACTCAGCAATAAATCCCAAGAAAATCATGGGAGGTATAGGTCATCCCATTAAATTCCACAAAATTTGGGATTAATTGCTCAAGTAATTAAGCTAATAAATTTTGCAATTAAACCTTAATTACTGTTCAAAATTAGTAAGATAATTTTTAATTAATTCTCCTTGAAATACCTTTAAAATAAGTATTTATTTGTATTTTTTTATTTCTTATGATTTTTTCTTTATGATTTTTTATGATTTTTAAAATGATTAATTATAAGCTAATTAAAACTAATCCTTTTGGCGCCATGTGCCTGACATTGCGCTTTTACGTGGCACAGAGTGGCTATTTAAAACTTATCGACTCGCCTCTGTGGCGGCGATGGATGCTTTCTCATCCATCAATCTAAGATCAGGCGGCTATGATTAATCCCCATAGCTTAATAGGATTAAATCTCGATCTAGTGGATCTATCAGTCCATTCCAATCATGTGGAATGGATGGTGCATGATCTAACATCATGCGAGTGAGGGAGAATGGAGTCCATCCATCATTGCTCACTTGATCTTAGCTTACCTGAGCTCGGATCAACTCCAAAAGGATCCAACACCTTCACAACATCGATCGGAGGTGATCCAACAGTCAAGATCACATGAGATTCAAGTTTTATTCAAAAGCTCCAACCCATTTTTGCTAAGATTAATTTTGGAAGCATACCTACCTGAGCTCAAGACCGTGGCTTGAATGATTGAAGCTTCATCTAGTGGAGATGAAGCTCTATTGAGTAAATTGGATCAATTCCTTGATGTTCTCATAAGGCCATGAATTTATGATTTGGAGCTTAGCTTTGATTGAAGTCCCACCAGTGCTTGGGCTTGGGAGATGGTTTGTTCTTCTCGATGAGGCCTAGGGAAGGTGCAAAGTTAATTTGAGTTTGATGGAGAAATGGGAAGTTAGGTCAAAAATTAGAGTGTCCATTTTGAGGAGATGGGAATGGCATTTTATGATCAAGGAAACTTAAGCTTAGGGAATGGCTCTACAGCTCATTTTGGGTAGGAGCTCAAATGATTTTTTTTGTGTGTTTGAGTGGAAATGAGGGGTGTATACCCCTTTCATCTTAATCAGACTATGGGATGGGATTTTTGTAGTGGTCATCGACCATCTCGAGTCATGGGTGGCAAGTAGGAGGATGGGTTGGCTCGACTTGGTTGGTTGAAGGTGTGGAGGTGGCTGAGGAGGAATCATGGTGTCCTATGGGTTTCAAATGCTCAAATGGAGGGTGAGGTGATTTCACCTCCATGGGTCATGGACCCAACCACCCAGGTTGTTGGGCGGTGTCTAGGTGCTAGGTGGACCATTGGAGACCAAGTGGCCAAGAATGGAAATGACCACTTACATGGGTGATTTGTCTCATGTGATGCCTTTCACCCAATAGAATGATCATTTGGTATTGGATTTGATTTGGGTAGATTTGAAATGAGCCAAAGTGGGTTAGCCAAATTTCAAGTCAATTGGAGTTGATTTGGTTTTTGGCTCAATTTGACTCATTTAGGTCAAATTGGGTTAGGTTGGGTCAAGTTGACCAATTGGTCAAATTGGGTCAAACCAAGAATTTGGTCAAGTCCATATGATCATTTGGGATGTTTTGGTTCAATTGGTTTGGTTTAGTTTGGCTTAGATTTGATTTTGGCTCATTTGAATTCATTTGGGTTGAAATTTGACCAATTGACCAAATTGGCAGGTTGGGTGTTTGGTTTGGGTTTAGTTGATTATTGAAGATGATTGTAGGCTTTGGTTTCAATTAATTTGGATTTGGTTTTGATTTGAGCCAACTTGAACCTTTAGGTCAATTTGGGCTAAAAGTCAATTGGGTTCAATTGGGTCCAATCATGGCTTTGGTCAAGTTCAATCAATTTGAATGAACTTGAGCCATTGGTTTAATCAATTTGGTTTATATTTTGATTTGACCCAATTTGGTCTTTTAGGTCAATTTGGGTCAACTTGGGTCAAGAGGAAATTGGGTTTGGTTTGACTCAATTGAAGAAGTCATATTCAAATATTGATTTTGATTTGGTATGAATCATTCTTGGGATTTGGCTTAGGTTTACAATTTGGCTAGTTTGGGTTCATATGGGTTAAGGGTTGACTTGGTCAAATGACCAAGTTGACTTGGTTTGATTAATTTGACAATTGATCAACTTTAATCATGATGGGAGGTTTTGATGTTAGTTCAATCAAATTTGGGTAGGATTAGAACTTGGCTCAAATAGGTCAAATTGGCCACTTTGGGTCAAGTGGACCAATTGGGTTTAGTTAGATTGATTTTGGGTTGAGTTTGATTTTGAGTTTATATATGGATTTGGGATTGATATATAAATTCAATTACAATTAGGTTGGGTTCAAATGGGTTTTGGTTCATTTGAACATTTCAAGTCAAAAGGTTAAGTTGGGTTTGACTTGGGTTGATTTTGATTTGGCTTGATGATTGTAGATTTCATTTGTATTTGTGAATATGATTGAAGGTATGATTGATTCATGGGAAAATCAATTGAATTTGGGTTTTGGAATGAAGGAATTTGGCTAAGTCCATGGAGTTGGGTCATGTGGCTTAGGTTTGGATTTTGATTTGGTTTGATTTAGTTTTGATGATTTAAATGTATATTTCATTTAAATTTGTGAAGATGATTAAAAAATATAATTGATTTGTGAAAATCAATTGAGTTTGACTTGATCTGGATTAATATTTGGTTAAGTCCATGGGATAGGTCATATGCCTTAGGAAGGGTTTTGATTTAGTTTGATTTAGTGATCATTTCAATGTAGATTTGATTTATATTTAGAAGATGATTGAAGATATAAATTATGAGAAAATCAATTGATTATGGATTTATTTGGATTAAGATTTGGCTAAGTCCATGGGATATTCATATGGCTTAGGAAGGGTTTCAAGTTTGGATTTGATCATGGGCTTCAATCATTTGGTTTTGGAATTTGGGTTTTAGATTTGAATTTGGTTTGATGTTTGAATTGAACTTGAGGTTTGGTTTGAGAAGGTGAACATGGATTGGATTTGGGTTGTAGGTAGGTGGATTATCCATCCTAAGGCATAACCTAATCCTATGGTTAACCCTTCTAAGTCTTTAGGCTTAGGTTAAGTGTTTTAATTGTTAGAAGTGTCTTATGACTAGAAAGTCTTAGTGTTTAGAAGACTCTAAGTAAGATGGGAAGTTGAATCCACTCCAAAAATGAGGTCAATAGGCCTTAGGCTCCATAGTGTTGCCCTTGGAGATAGATGATTGGAAGACCGAAGCCAAGTTTCACATTATAGACTCAGATACATCTTTCAATGCTTTGCTTGGGAGGCCATGGATACATGAGAACAACATAGTTCCATCTCTCTACATCATGTATGAAGTTTGTGAGAGGTGGGATTCTATGTGTCAAAGGAGATCTCAAGCCATTTATAATTCATGAGGTTACATATATGAGGATGCATTACTACCTCCCTCAAAATCAACAAGTCTATTCTCTGAAACTTGGCCAAAGTTAAAAATAAAAGAAAAGAAAAAAGAAAAAGAAAAGAAAGAGAAAGAAAAGAAAGAAAATGAAAAAAAAAGGAGCGAAATAGACTTGGAGGAGGAAGTGGAGCCTTACATTAAATTCCACCCATAGTTCATTACTCCATTCGAACATATGGGTAGGGCAACCCTCCAGGGAGAGGAAGAGGCAGTTGAGGCGAGGGTGGAAAACCCTTATTGGCCAATAGAAGATATGTCCCTAGCTATACACACATTATCCATATAGACTTAGAATCTAGTTCATAGGATGAGTCTTATATGGTTAGCACACAGCTCTTCTGTAATAGATTCCCTTGGAGGTGACACTTGAGCGGATAGCGATGAAGTGGCTCCAAAGCAAAGCATAAGTGTATCCAAGTCTATATGTTTAGGCATCATTTGGGAACCTTAGCTCTAACCCCACTTTCCTCTCAAAAGGCGAGGTTTGGTAGTTAAGGAAGCCCTAAGTCATCCATGTGTGAAGACTCAGGTTCTTTTTTGGGAGCATCATCCTCAAGATATGAAGTTGATGTAGAACTTGAGGATGATTCATAAAGATTTAATAGAATTACCTTTTGATTGGTACTTGCCTTGTGTTAATAATTTAGCAAAGAAAGGGTTAATCCCACATACTTGGTCAAAGCATAATAGACTACTTTGAAAGAATATGGAAGAACAAATGCAAGCTCTCAATCAAGACTAGGATTTGTGCAGTGGGTCCATTTGATGATGACGATTACTGCTTAGTCATCACCAATCATTTGGAATCTAATATGTTCTTTTCAAATCACATTAACTCATATGAGGAGTTGTGCTTAGAAACTTGAGATGATCGATGATTTTGAAGTCAAAGATGCACCGCCGAGTTTGAAGAAGAGATCGTCAACCATCGAGAGCTCAAGAAATCAACTTAGAACTAAAGAAGATCCATACATCAATTTTTTTGTTGAATGAAATTGAAACCAATGACTTAGTTAGACTATTGGTAGGAGTTTGGGATGGCTATTAAGAGATGCGGATTGGCTCGATGTAGTGGTCCATAAACTAGCAATAGAGCTACTAAACTCTATCAAGCAAGCTTCTAGCATGTGATTAGACATAGAACAAGGTCATTTATGAGTCAAGCGATCGTTGGCTTCATTTGAGAAGAAAAATACCCTACTTGGTTGTAGCATCATCAGTTAAGAAATAATGGAAAATTCACATATGCATCAATTTTAGGGATTTAAATAAGGCATGTCCAAAAGATGAATTTTCCACTAATCCAGTGATGGTGGACATTGCTCATGCGTCTTCTCTTTCATGGATGGCTCATCGATATAACCAAATAAAGATGGCCTAAAGATGAAAGAAACTACTTTTAGAACCCCAATCAAATCATTATTTATAAGGTCATGCCTTTTAGCCTTAAAATGTGCTACATACCGAGGCTATGACTTCATGAACTTATTCATCATCATGTCAAGTTTATATTGATCTTGTGGTCAAAAGTAGAGAAAGGAAGACCATCTCTTTGACTTGAGAGTAGTTTTTGAACATTAAGATAATTTAACCTCAAAATGAACCCCGTGTGCATTGTATTTTTAGAAATTCCTTGGGTTTTTATTCACTAGGGAATCAAAATTGATCAGAGAAGATCAAGGCGATATTAAATATCACCCCTAAAAATTTAACTCAACTCAGATCATTCTAAGGGTGATTGGCATATCTAAGATGCTTTATATCCAACCTATTGAGAAGATGTCAGCCATTCTCAGTACTTGTCAAAAGGATGCCAAGTTCAAGTGGGATGATAAGTGTGAGCATGCCTTCAAAGATCAAGCATTACGATGACACCAGTTAGTAGCCCCTATCTCAGGCAAGTTGCTCATACTATGTTAGATGACTCCTTGGTGCTTTGTTGGCCCAAACCAACAATGAAGGGAAAAATGCACTCTACCTCGACCATCGTCTAATCCCTATTATTAATCATCCACTCATTGAGAAGCATTGCCAAGCTTTAATCTTTGCATCCCAAAGCTACACTACATGCTTCTCATAAGGTAAACTTAATCTCTAGGATCAATCCACTATGATATCTCATGGCATGATGGTATCCACTCTGACATTACCTTCATACCCTCCATGTGGTGAAAGGATAAAGTGCTGGATTTCTTAGAAACCCACTTCTTGACTCTCCTTAGTGATTGATCTCCCCGATGAAAAAAATCATGAACTTAGGGGATACTAGCATTCATCCTAAGATGTACTTTGATGGTGACTTCTCTCAAAGAGAGAACCAATCTACTATTTTGAAAGGCGGGGGTAGGAATAGTTCTCTTAACTTTAGAACATGTGATGAGATTCTCATATCATCTATTCAATCCTTGTACCAACAACGAAGTTGAATATGAGGCTCTGATTGCCAGTCTAGAGTTAGCCATTACTCTAAGCATCAAGAACATCAACATCTTAATTATAGCCAAATCGTTGGTCCTGGTTATAAAGCCCAAGCTCCATCACTACCATAAGTACACCATGGTTGTTGGCCCAAATCTAGAGGTTACCATTTATAAGATTCCTTGAGGAGAGAATGTCATAGTGTATGCTTTAGCCAAGCTTGCCAAGGTTGGCATGTCAGAGGATGAGTCCACATCAATAAAGGTCAAAAATAGACTAGTCTTATCTCTTATTGATATTAAACTCATCAAAAAGTACTTCCTTGAAGGGGAGGTTTCCATTGCCAAGAAGGATGAGGAGTTAGATTGGAGGCAACCATTCATGGATTATCTAAATATAAGTAAACTACCTCAGAAGTCTAAGCCCATAAGGCAGAACACTTTCTATGCTCTTGTGGATGGTGTCTATGGTGGTCTTTCGATCATATGTGGTTATGTTGTTTAGACAAGAAGCCCATAAGATCATGTGATTGGTACACTCAAGATTATGTGGAGCCAAATCGGTCCAAAGATGATAGCCAAGATCAAGAGACTAGGATACTACGGCATCGATGATCAAAGATTATGGATACTGGTGGCATAATGTGAAATACATGATCCTACACCAACCACCCAATATTCTACATCCTACATTGGCCTCATGGCCATTCGAGTGTTGGGGGTACCGACATAGTGGGTCCGATTGATCCTCCTTCTTCCAAGGGTCATCGGTTCATCTTAGCTGCTACTAACTACTTTTCCAAATGGGTGAAGGTGATTTTCAGAGGTCACATCATGTGCTCCAATTTTTAGGAACCATAATGTATATAGGTTGGAGTTGATGAAATTTTTTTGATAATGGTATTCAGAGCATCATCAACTTTTCAGATACATCATAGATTGGAGATATTCTACCATCAACTACGAGGGCAAAACTTAGCAAAAGCCTTCAAAAAACTCTCATCCAAATACTAAAGAAGACACTGACAACAACAAGTGATAATGGATGAGTTAGTTGAAGCCTTGTGGGCCACACCACATATAGAACTCCAACTCGGTTTACTCCTTTCTCCTTAGTGTATGGGTCAGCCATTCTACCATTAGAAGTCCAACTCCCATCACTAAGGATAGTGTGGGTAGCAAGATCACAAAGAGCAGAATGCTGGTTGGTTAGAAGAGCTCAAGGTTTGGAGGAGAGACCATGATGCCAAAACCTTGTTGTACAAAGCTAAAATGATTCAAGATAACAACAACCTAGAGCTTTTCAAGTAGAGAGGCTTATTTTAGTTCTAAGGAGATTGTACCCATCATAAGATGGGAGGCAAGTTTGAACCCACTTGGGAATGCCATAGAAATCCTAGGAGGATCTTATCTATTAATCATAAGAGAATGCCCAATGCTTCCAATCAATGGGATACTTAAAGAAATATTATAAATCATGTTTGAAAATAATTATCATCAATGAAAATTCCATTTTGAATTCAATCTCTTCCATGTTGAAAGTATTCTTGTTTGCAAGTGATGATGTGTTTAGGGGTGTAAGGAACCGATGGCCTCTTCCTTCATCGACACAACAAACACAAACTACATGAAAACATATAAAATAAACACATATCTCTCAGCTCGAGTTGAGATAACATGCTACCCTGTGTGTCACCCTAGTGGTCTTCTTGCTTTGAGGATGTAAGTACACTTTTCCTTACTTGGCCCTCACCCAATGATGCCTTGTTAGTTTGGTAGGCTTTTGTGTGGCGGTAATGCCTCATGTTGGCTTCATTTAATAGGATGTGAGTCTACTATGCTTTCTTCTTGGATTAGCCTTGTGCACTTGTTGAGTATATTTGAGGTTTAGGATAAGTCCCCATGCTCCTTCCCTCGACTTAGTCAAGGTCGTCCTTCCTGGGCTCCTTACTTGTAGTCACTCTAGGTTAGATAGCATCTGTCCCACCGATGATAGACTATCCTGATGATCAATTCTGCTTGGAAAGTTGTAAGCCTACATGCTTTCTTTCCATTGATCATTGCACGAGCACCTTAGGTTGGTTGGTTCTCACTATCTTGGATACACCACTCATGTTGATGAAACACCTTAGGTTGGTTGGTTCTGCACCTTAGGATACACCACTCATGGAAGATGTAAGTGCTATGATTTCTCCTTGAGTTGGCCATCGTACACCTATAGGCTTTCTTTTCCAGGGCTTAGGATAATGCCCCTAGCAGCATCTCTCCTATGGGCACTATATTTGGATCATGTCATTTGCAATCCCATTTAGACACTACTCGGGTTACTATCAGATTGGACAGTTCCCCTTTCCTAGTAACCACCCATATGGTTGGAGAATCCTTGTGTGAAGATTCTCCTTGGTCTAGTAAATGCGAGATAAGTAGCCCCTTCAGTGTGGTCTCTTACACGGTCCACAAACATATAAACAAAATATATATTCACTTATGGATTAGGAGGACACCCTACGGTACCATTTCCCAAGCAGTATCCTACTTTAGGATAGTTTAGCAAAACTCCCTATAGAATCGCTACTATAGAGTTGATATAAGTCCCATGGAATTCACTCATAGTCACTCTAAGTCGGGGTTTGATTTGTTGTGCTACCAAAGGTCAATGTTGTTCCCTTTAGAAGATGTAAGTTTGCTATGCCTTCTTCTATAGCATGTTTGCACCGAAAACCCCTTGGGTTTCTAGCTACCCACATAGTAGACCATCCTTTGGATTTGTAAATGAGATATGATAAGTTTGATATAGCCCATCTAGTGGGTCCATTGTACATTATGGTCCATAAATTAAATCTATCATTTAACCAAGCTCACATCCCAGATATGCCCTCAATTCAAAAGCAAACTAAACCAAACCATATCAAATCACATAATATTAAGATAAAATTAATCTTGACTACTTTTGAGTTGACATAAGTCCCCCTCATTCACTTAGTGTAGGTCAAGTTGATTTGTTTACAATGAGTCACCCAGATTGTTCCTCTCTTTGGAAGATGTAAGTCTTTATGCCTTCTTCCTAGCATATCCATTACACACCAAAAGGCATTCCCTTAGGTTAGCTAGCTATACCCCCAGGTAGACTATCCCTTTGGATTTGTAAAACTGGTAGGTCAAGGTGACATATTCTTAGTGGGTCCATCGCACCAGGGTCCATACATTACTTTAGATTAAATTGAACCCATTATATCCCCAATGGAGTTAAATCACACCACCCCCCTATGAAACCAAATCATATATAAATAAGTCAATAAAAAAATTCAAAACCAACCTCCCTAGTGGAGCCAAATTAAACCAACTCCCCCAGTAGAGTCTAAATTAAAGAAATCCAACCAAACTCTTCTTATCCCGGATACATCCCAAACAAATCTGAAATCAAACTTAAATCTTCCCAATGGATAGCCAACTTGCTTCCTAGTGGAAGGTTCATATACGATCCCTTGGACTCGAGCCCATATCTCTAGAGATATGCCTCCACATCAATTAAATAAAAATAAATTAAAGTTGATTTGATCTTAATCCCGGTGGATTATAGATTCTTATCCCAGATATCTTCTTTCCATAAATCATATAAAATCAAATTCATACCTTATTCCAAGCAGATTTTCTTCTTACTCGACATAGACCCCTCACATGTCATGTCCAATGCATGTGTGATCCCATGGATCTCCCTCCATGTTGACATGGAATTCTCATCAAATCTTATTTCTTCTCTTATGCACACCTTTAATACTTCAAGCTAACATGTATATTCATTCAAATTACATCATCTTAACATTGTAATCAACATTTTATGATTGGTGATGGCGCAAGCTAAAACTAACTATACAATATCATGCTAAACATATTATAGTGTCCATTAACACACTATATTATATTATAATATATGATGTTATATTATAATTTGCTATAATATAATATATTATCTAACATTACACTTCATTAGAACCACTTAAGAAACAAATAACAAAATTTTCTCAAAATATGAATAATGTTCATTTTAGATGTAAAATTGTTATTTTCTATTAGAAATGGTGCAAAATAGTATAATTTTTTTTTTCTTCTTGGTGTGTGCCATGAATTTTGCCAAATTCTTCCATCTCAACCTTCAAATTAATATTTTGTGAGTTTTGACCCAATGTATTATAACAAAAGTAAAACATACTAAAATGTACAATAACATTTAGTAACACACCACCACATTCATCTATATGTGAAGTTATATTGTTATGTACATTATATTTTAATATGCTTTCATATAATATATTATCTTACACCTTAAAATGAATCACTTTAAGCAAAAAATTTATGAAATTTGGTTGAAAAATGAACATTTATTTTGGATGCAGAATTTCATTCTTTTGATTAAATGACACACGATAGCACACCCCCAATGATGTTCCCTAAAGCTTACCTTAAATTTGCCAAATCCCATCCTCATATAAATCAATATTTTTATGAATTATACCAGTACAACACTACTACATCATACTATAACAAACTAAAATAAACTAAACAATAAGTATTAATACATAATAGTATATTATAATGCATGATGATACACTATGTTATGGCATCCTATATTATAATACACTATAACATATTATATTATATTATATTGCATATCACATCACAAGGGATTGCTTAAGATAAAAAATCATAAAATTAGTCTAAACAATAAAAATAATATATTTTAGTTGTATCACTTACATATTTTAAATTGAAATAATATATTATGATGCCAATCTACCTATTATGAATTTGGCCAAATTCCACCATTTTAAAGTCTAAATCAACATTTTTATAAATAATGCTAGTGTAGGCAAGCATGATTGTAAAATACTAAAAGAATTTAAAATGTGTAGAATAATATATGATGATATATGATGCTATACTATGCTACAACATATAATATTTATTTTGAACATAAAATCTTACTTTTTTAGACTACAAGTGAGCACACCTTTGGTATGACAACCTAATTCCCACTTCAAATTTAACAAATTCATCATCTAATTTATTAAATTAATATTTTTATGATTTATATTAATATAGACTATAGGGCACAATACCATAATATACTAAAACATTTCAAAACATCTTATAACATCCAAAACACATCATACATGCTCAAATATATGATACTACATGATACTATAATATATGGTATTATAATATGATTTAGGGTTAGGGTTTAGGGTATTCAAATCTCTAATAGTCAAGGGAAAGTCTCTTGAAGACATTTTCTTTAGCTACAATAATTATGTTAGGATTAGGTCATTCTTAGATCTACTCTAATGACATCTTTATTCAAGGTTTAGGGTTATTTTAGGTTTTAGGGTTCAGGGTTTTGGGTTTATATTTTAAGGTTTAGGGTTTAGGATATAGGGTTGTAGGTTTTAGAGTTTATGGTTTATGGTTTTAGTGTTTAGGGTTTAGGGTTATAGGTTTTAGGGTTTATGGTTTATGGTTTAGGTTTAGGGTTTAGTTAGTGTTTAGGTTTAGGGTTTTAGTTTAGGGTTTAGGGTTTTATGATTTAAGGTTAAAGGTTTAGGGTTTAGGGTTTAAGTTTTAATTTAGGGTTTAAGTTTTTTTTAATGAAGAACAAATTAAGATTTAGCATTTTTTCTTTTTGATTTTATCAACTAAGAAGCATGTTTCTAAGACATAAGTGATGATATAGATAAAATGAGCACCATAGAGTAAATCAAAACCAAAAATAAGTAGAACCATCTATTATAAATACATTCCATAAAGTAGATCAGATCAACCATTTTTAGTTTCTCCAATTATTCATCTCTCAGTGGATCGCCATCATATCCTTGATCTCCCCCTCAGCCACTAGCATGGATGTAACCTTTGTCACTCTTCCCACATCCATAACCACCACTTCTTCGACCACAACATCCATATCCCCCACCACCACTATGATAACCACCTCTCCTTGCCTCTCTGATCTAGACACAGTTGATGGTGATGTAGCGCCATCAAGGTTATGCCCATTCTTAGGGTTTAGGGTTTAGGGTTTAGATTTGGGGTTTAGGTTTTGGGTTGTAGGTTTAAGGTTTAGGGTTTAGGGTTAGTTTAGGTTTTAGGTTTTTTAGGGTTTAGGGTTTAGGGTTACTTTAGGTTTTAGGGTTTAAGGTTTTATTATTTAGGGTTTACGATTTAGGGTTAGGGTTTAGTTTAGGTTTGTTTAGGTTTAGGTTTTAGGGTTTAGGGTTTAGGGTTAGTTTAGTTTTAGGGTTTAGGGTTTGGTTTAGGTTTAGTTTAGTTTAGGAGTTTAGGGTTTAGGGTTTATTTAGGTTTAGTTTAGTTTAGGTTTAAGTTATTTAGTTTATTATTTATTTAGGGTTTATTTTTTTTAATATAGTATAGGTTTAGGTTTATTTTATTTTATTTATTTAGTTTATTTATTTTTTTTTTTTATTTAGTTTAGTTTATTTATTTTAGTTTAGGTTTATTTTAATTTATTTTAAGTTTAGGTTTATTTTTAGTTGAGTCTTATTTTATTTTAGGTTTTGGTTTATTTATTTTTAGGTTTAGGTTTTATTTTATTTTTTTTAGGTTTAGGTTTAGGTATTTATTTTAGGTTTATTTTGATTTTATTTTTTTTTAGTTTAGGTTAGGTTTATTTTAGTTTTTTATTTTATTTTATTTAGTTCATGTTTAGGTTTTTAGTTTATTTTAGGTTTAGGTTTATGTTTATTTATTTTAGTTTAGGTTTAGGTTTATTTTATGTTTATTTTAGGTTTAGGTTTTTTTTTTAGGTTTAGGTTTTAGGTTTTATTTTTATTTTTTATTTAGGTTTATTTTTTATTTTAGGTTTATTTTTTTTATTTTATTTATTTTAGGTTTATTTAATTTTTTTATTTTAGGTTTTGTTTGTGTTTAATTTAGGTTTTTTATTTTATTTTCTTTTTAGGTTTAGGTTTAGGTTTACATTTTTGTTTTTATTTTATTTTATTTATTTATTAATTTTATTTTGGTTTAGGTTTATTTATTTATTTTATTTTTCAGTTTTATTTAGTATAGGTTTAGGTTTTAGCTTTTAGGTTTTAGGGTTTAGGGTTAGTTTAGTGTTTAGCGTTTAGGGTTTAGAGTTTAGGGTTTAGGTTTAGGGTTTTTTTTGGGTTTAGGGAGGGTTTAGGTTAGGTATAGGGTTTAAGTTTTAGTTTAAGGTTTAAGGTTTTTTTTTTAAACAGAGAACAAATTCAGATTCAACATTTCTTCTTTTCAATTTCAACTACCAAGTAGTATTCAAGTTTTCTAAGACACAAGCGAGGACATAGTTGAAAAATGAGTACCCATAGAGAAAATCAAAATTCCTAGATATGCAGAACTGTCTCTACTATAAAGAAATAGTTCCATAAATAGTAGATCAGATCGACCATTCTTCAGTTTCTCCAGTTCCTATCAGAACCACCCCAGCCTCTTGGGTAGTGGGATCCACCATCATATCCCTGATCTCTTCCTCTGCCACCACCACCGTAATGGGTGTAACCTCCATCACTCCTCCCACCTCCAAAATCACCACTATTCTAACCACCACCTCCATATCCACCAGCACCTCTAGATCCCCCACTACCACTATGATAACCATCGCCTCCACCTTACCTCACCGACATAGATTGAGCCTAGTTGACTGCAGGATGTTCCTACCACAAGGTTCTACCCATTCTTAGTGTTTAGGGTTTAGGGTAGGTTGGTTGTGTTAGGGATTAGGGTTAGTTTAGGGTTTAAGGTATTGGGTTGTAGGTTTTAGGGCTTAAGGCTTAGGGTTTAGGGTTTAGGGTTTATTATTTTTGAGTTTAGGGTTTAGGGTTTAGGGTTTAGGATTTTAGGGTTTAGGATTTAGGGTATGGGGATTAGGGTTTAGGGTTTAGGGCTATTTTTAAAAAAAAATTTAAGTAAACCAGTAGGTTAAGGTTTATTTAGTTTATCTTTTTATTTATTTGAGCTTATTTTCTTTTTTTATTTTTACTTAGGTTTATTTTTTATTTTTATTTAGTATAGTTTATTTATTTTAGTTTATTTTTTACATTTAGGTTTATTTTTTAGCTGAGCTTTATTTTTATTTTATTTTTTTTAGGTTTAGGTTTTAGGTTTTATTTCAGTTTATTTTAGGTTTCATTTTTTTTTCAGGTTTTATTTTTTTAGCTTATTTTATTATTTTTTAGTAGGATTAGGTTTTAGGTTTATTTATCTTAGTTTAGTTTATTTTAGTTTTGGCTTTAGGTTTATTTTATTTTATTTTAGGCTTATGTTTTTTATAGTTTAGGGTTTAGGTTTTATTTTTCTTTTTTATTTTAGGTTTATTTTTTAGATTTAGATTTTTTAGTTTTATTTTATTTTATGTTAGTTTTACTTATTTTTTATTTTATGATTAGTTTATTTTATTTAGATTTTATATTTTTAGGTTTATTTTATTTTTTAGTTTAGTTTAGGTTTTTTATTTTATTTTATTATTTTTATTTTTTTATATTATTTTATTTTAGGTTTAGGTATAAGTTTCATTTTATTTTATTTTATATATTTTAATTTTTAGGTTTAGGTTTTATTTATTTTATCATATACTTAGTTTAGTTTAGATTTAGGTTTTAGGGTAGGGTAGGGCTCATGATTTAGGATCTGGGTTTTGTAGGCAGTTTAGGCTCCAGGATGGAGTGTGTTTAGGGTACCATTTTGGCCCCAGGTTAAGCCCAGGTTTTAGGCCTCAGGGTCAGTGGCCTTTTAGGCCTTTAGGGTTTAGGGTTTAGGGCCAAGGGTAGGGTTTAGGGTTGCAGGTTTAGGGCCTAGGGTAGGTCAGGATCTGTTATGGTAAGGCTGGGTTTAGGATACTTTTATTAATCAAACTAGTAGGTTTAGGTTTATTTAGTTTAATATTTATTTATTTTATTTTTTATTTTTATTTAGATTAGTTTATTTATTTTAGGTTTATTTATTTCAGAGTTTTTTATTTTAGTTTATTATTTAGGTTTAGGTTTAGGTTTATGCTTAATTTTTAGTTTAGTTTTATTTTTTTAATTTTTATTTTTGGTTTAGGTTTTATCTTTTATTTTTAAGTTTTGGTTTAGGTTTTGTTTTTATTATTTTAGGTTTACATTTTAAGTTTTTATTTTAGGTTTATTTTAGGTTTAAATTTTAGTTTAGGATTATGTTTATTTTTAGTTTATTTTATTTTATTTAGTTTAGGTTTAAGTTTTTTAGGTTGTGGTTAGGTGGTTTGGCCTAGGGTTTATGGTTTTAGTTTAGGGTGGTTAGGGTTTAGGGTCAGGGTTTAGGGCTCAGGGGTTAGCCTTTAGGGTCTTGAGCCTAGGGTTTAGGGTTTTTTTTTGAAAAAAAAAAAGCAAAACAGACAGTCCAGTTTATTTAGTTTTTTTTTTTTTTATTTTATAGTTTATTTGATTTTTATTTTAATTATGTTTATTTTTTTATTTAGTTTGATTTACTTGTTTTAGGTTTATTTATTTTATTTTATTTTTTAAGGTTAGGTTTATTTTCTATTTGCATTTTATATTTATTTTATTTTTAGGTTTAGATTTTATTTTTTATTTTATTTTTTAAGTTTTAGTTTATAGGCTTTTATTTTAGCTTTATTTTTTGGTGTTATTTTTTAGTTTAGGTTTATGTTTTTCTTTAGTTTATTTTATTTTGTTTAGTTTAGGTTTTGGTTTAGGTTTAGGCTTATTTTATTTTAGGTTTAGGTTTATGTTTTCTTAATTTTAGTTTAGTTTATTCTAGTTTAGGTTTAGTTTTTTTTATTTTAAGTTTAGGTTTTTTTTAAGTTTATGGTTTAGGTTTTATTTTTTAGGTTTTATTTTAGGTTTATTTTTTATGTTTAGATTTTTATTTAATTTTTATTTTATTTTATTTTAGGTTTATTTTATTTTTATTTTATGTTTAGTTTTATTTTATTTTGGTTTTTAATTCTTAGGTTTTTATTTATTTGTTGGTTTTGTTTAGGTTTTTATTTATTTTATTTTAGCTTATTTTTATTATTTTATTTTATTTTTAGGTTTAGGTTTAGGTTTTACTTTAGGTTTTTTTTTATTCTATTTCTTTTAATTTATTTAGGTTTAAGTTTTTTCTTTATATTATTATTAGGTTTTATTTAGTTTAGGTTTAGGTTTTTAGGTTTTTAGGGTTTAGGGTTTAGGGTTTAGGGTTTTAGGGGTTGCCATTGCTAAGAAGATCGAGGAGTTAGATTAGAAGCAACAATTCATGGATTACCTAAATAAAGGAAAACTATCTTAAGAGAAGTCCCAAGCCTATCAGATGAAGCAGAGAACACTTTCCTATGCTCTTGTGGATGAAGTATTATGCTGATGATCTTTCAATCATATGTGGTTACATTGTTTAGACAAAAGCTCATGATCGCGGATTGAGGTACATTGTGGAGCCAACCAATCCAAAGATGAAAGTCAAGATCAAGAGACTAAGATACTACTAGTAGTCGATGATCAAGGATTGCATCGAGTGATGCCACCAATGTCAAATACATAGTGTGGTCATACACCAACCACCCAATATTCTACATCCAACATTGGCCTCATGGCCATTCGAGTGTTGGGGTACCGACATAGTGGGTATGACTGATCCTTCTTCTTCCAATGATCATCGATTCTTCTTAGTTGCTACTGACTACTTTTCTAAATGTGTAAAGGTAATTATGCTTAGAGAGGTCACAAATCAGTATGTGCTCCAAATTTTTAAGGACCATATCATATATAGGTTCGAAGTGCCTGGATGAATTATATCTGATAATGGTATTGCATTCAAGAGCACTGAGATCAACAACTCTGACCAGAGAAATAATATATATTAGAGATATTCTACCATCAACTACCCGATAGAAAATGGCTTAGTAGAAGCCTTCAACAAAGCTCTCAAAATCAAGAAGGCACTCAACAATAAAAAAGAGACAATGGCATGTAGTTAATTACCGCACAACATATAGAACTCCAACTTATTCTATTCCTTTCTCCTTAGTATCCAAAGCCATTCTACCAAGTCTAACACCCATCACTAAGGATAACTGTGGGTAGAAAGATCACTAAAGAGCATAAGGCCAAGTTACGATTAGAAGAGCTCAAAGGTTTAGAGGAGACACGCCTGTGAGCATGCCAAAACCTCAAATTGTATAAAGCTAAAATGAATCAAGCTCATAATAAGTTGGTCCTTTCTAGAGCTTTTCAAGTAGGAAAGCTTATTTTAGTTCTAAGGAGACTGATTGTTGCTCATCGTAAGATGGGAGGCAAGTTTGAAAACACTTGGGAAGGCCCTTCCACCATATGGAAGGCCTACCAAGGGGAATCTTATCAGCATATTAGGAGAGTGCCCAATGCTTCCAATCAATGGGCTATACTTAAAGAAATATGATAAATTATGTTTAAAAATAATAATCCTCAATGAAAATTCTATTTTGAATTCAACCTCTTCTATGTTGAAAGTACTTGTTTATAATCCACCATGATGTTTAGGTAGGTGTAAAGAACCGTGCATCCTATCCTCCATCGACATAACATAATTACAAACTACACAAAAACATATATAAAAAACATAAATATTTTTGTCTTGGGCTACTTTGGGTTGAGATAATGCCTTGAACAACACTCACTCAGTAGCTGCTCTAAGTTGGGCTAACGTGCTACCCTGCTAGTGTGTCACCTCATTGATCTTCTTGCTATGGAGGATTTAAGTTTGTTATGCTTTCCTTCCTTACTTGGCCACCCAACACCGATGAGCACCTTGTTAGTTTGGTGGGCCTTACAATGTGGTAAGTTACCTTTGGCTTCATTTAAGAGGATGTGAGTCGCTATACTTTCTTCAGATTAGCCTTTGTGCACTAAATGGGTCAAGTATATTTGAGATTTAGGATAAGTCCCCTAAACTCCATCCCTCCTTACTACTTCAAGGGTCCAGCCTTCCTGGCTACCCAGATAGTAGTCGCCTAGTTCGATAACATTTATCCCAAGATGACAAACTATCTCGATGATCACGGAAAGTTGTAAGCCTTCATGCTTTCCGCATTGATTGTTGCACAACAACCTTAGTTGGTTGGTTCTCACTATGTCGAGAATATACCACCAATGGATACACCTTAGGTTGGTTGGTTCACCTTAGGATACACCACTCATGATAGATGTAAGCTTTCCTTGAGTTGGCCACCGATACTTATAGGCTTTCTTTTAGGCTCGTGATAAAACCCTATTACCTCCCCATATATATTTCACATCCTTTGTGATCTTCATTTTGCTACCTATTGACAGCTCTTTCTAGTAACCACTATTACATGATTGGAGAATCCATCCGTGGATTTGAAGATTCTCCATTGGTCTAGTAAATGATAAGTCAAGATATCTTCTCTCGTGTGGTCCCTCTGACACCAACAGGTCCACAAACATATAAATAAAGTATATATATTCACTTATGGATTAGAGGACACCCCTACATTTTCCCAAGAAGGCATCCTATCTTTAGGGCAGTGTCAGCAAAACTCCCTATAAGAATCGCCTAACTACTCTTGAGTTATTATAAGTCACCCTTGACATTCACTCAGTAGTCGCCCCTAAGTCAGGTTCGATTTATTGTGCTAGCAATAGGTCATGCCAGCAATTATTCCCTACTTTAGAAGATGTAAGTCTATTATTCATTTTTCTTAGCACAGCTATTGCACAATAAAAGGCAACTCTTTAGGTTGGCTAGCTCTACCCCACGTCTAGTAGACTATCCCTTTGGATTTGTAACTCTGAGATAGGATAAGTGTAATATATCCCCTTCTCAATGAGTCCATCACACACTGACATGGTCCATAAATTAAATCTATCAAATTTGATCAATCTCACATCCCCATCGAATATGCCCTTAATTCAAAATCAAACTAAACAAAACAAACCATATAAAATCACATGAATTTAAGATAAAATTAATTCTTATTACTTTGAGTTGACATAAGTCCCCAAGAATTCTCAATAGTCATCCAGTTTGATTTGTTGTGCATCCAACAGTCACCCCAGCTTGTTCCTCGCATTAAAGATGTGCCTTCTTCCTAGCATAATTGTTGCAGGACGAAAGGAAATCCCTTAAGTTGGATAGCTCTACCGCACAACTAGTAGACTATCCCTTTGGATTTATAAATTTGAGGTATGTCAAGGTTGATATAGCCCCTTCTCAGTGGGTACATCGCTCACCGACATTGTCCATACATTAACTCAGATTAAATTAAACCCAATCTAATTTTTTCAAATGGAGTAAAATCACATGCTTCTCCCTAGTGGAGCCCCAAATCATATATAAACAAGGCAAGCAAATAAATCAGATTCAAAACTAACCTCCCAGTGGAGCCAAATTAAACCAACTCCCCCAGAGAGTCTAAATCAAAGAAATCTAACCAAACTGTATCCCTATACATCCCCAAACAAATCTAAAATCAAACTCAAATCACAATCCCTGGATAGCCCAAATGCGCCTAGTGGAAGGTTCATATACCCGATCCCCAGTGAACTCGAGCCATATCTCTAAGAGATATGCCTCCAAATCAATTAAAAAAATAAATTAAAGTCAATTCGATCTTAATCCCTAGTGGATTATAGAATCTTATCCCTATTTCTTCCACAAATTATAATCAAATCAAATTCAAACCTTATCCCAATGATTTTTTTTCTATGCCCTCGACATAGACCCCTCACATGTCATGTCCAATGCATGTGTGATCCCTTAGAATCTCCTCCATGTAACATGGAATTCTCATCAAATCTTATTTTTCCTCTTATGCACATTTATACTTCAACCAAAAGCCCAATGTATTCTTAAAATTACATCATCTTAACATTGTAATCAACATTTTATGATTGATGGTGCAAGCTCAAACTAACTATACCATATCATCATGCTAAACATATTATAGTGAATTAATACACTATATTATATTATATTATATGATGTTATAATTATAATTTGCTATAATATAATATATTGTCTAACATTACACCTCATTAAATCACTTAAAAGGAAACAAATAACAAAATTTTCTCAAAATATGAATAATGCTAATTTTGATGTAAAATTGTTATTTTTCTATTAGAAATGGTATAAAATAGCATAATTTTGGTGTTTGCTTGGTGTGTACTATGAATTTGGCCATATTCTGCCATCTTAACCTTCAAATTAACATTTTTGTGAGTTTTGACCCAATGTATTATAACAAAAGTAAAACATACTAAAATGTACAATAACATTTAGTAACAAACCACCACATTCATATATATATGTGAAGTTATATTGGTATGTACATTATATTTTAATATGCTTTCATATAATATGTTATCTTAAATTACACCTTAAAATGAATCACTTTAAGCAAAAAAATTATAAAATTTGTTTGAAAATGAACATTTTTAATGCAAAATTCCATTTTTGATTAAATGACACACCACACAACCCAATGATATTCCCTAAAGATTACCTTAAATTAGGCAAATCCCATCATCTCACCTATAAATAAGTATTTTTATGAATTATGCTAGTACAAACTCTACTACATCATACTATAACAAACTAAAATATGCTAAACAATAAGTAGTAATACACAATAGTATGCTATAATGCATGATGTTATACTATATTAAGGAATCCTATATTATAATACATTATAACATATTATATTATATTATATTGCATATCACATCACAATGGGTTGCTTAAGATAAAAATCATAAAATTAGTCTAAACAATAACAAACTATATATTTTATTTGTATCACTTACATATTTTAAATTAAAATAATATATTATGATGTCATGCTCTACCTATTATGAATTTGGCCAAATTACACCATTTTAAAGTCAAAATCAACGTTTTTGTAAATAATGCTAGTGTAGGCTCGATTGCATGATTGTAAAATACTAAAAGAACTTAAAATGTGCAGAACAATATATTATGATATATGATGCAATATTATGCTACAACATATAATATTTATTTTGATCATAAAATCTTACTTTTTAGACAATAAGTGGCATAGCACAACTTTGGTACTACAACCTAATTCCCACATCAAATTTAACAAATTTCATCATCTAATTTATTAAATCAATTTTTTTATGATTTATTTTAATATAGATTATAGGACATAATACCATAATATACTTAAACATTTCAAAACATCTTATAACATACAAAAACCCATCACTACATGCTCAAATATATGATGTTACATTATACTATAATATATGGTATTATAATATGATCTAGGTTAGGGTTTAAGGTATTCAAATCTCTAATAGTCTAGGGAAAGTCTATTGAAGACATTTTCTTAGCTACCATAACTATGTTAGATTAGGTCATTCTTTAGATCTACCCCAATGACATCTTTATTCAAGGTTTAGGTTTAGGGTTTAGGGTTTAGGTTAGTTTGCTTAGGGTTTAGGGTTTAGGTGTAGGTTTTGGGGTTTTAGGGTTTAAAGTTGTGGTTTTAAGGTTTTAGGTTTAGGAGGTTGGGTTTGTGGGTTTAGGTTTAGGGTTTAGGGTAGGGTTTAGGGTTTTTAGGGTTTAAGGTTTTAGGGTTTAGGTTTAGGGTTTATGGTATGGTTAGGGTTTAGGTTTAGTTTAGTTTGAGGGTTTAAGTTTTAGTAGATTTAGGGTTTATGGTTTTTATAATAGAGAATGAATTCACATTCAACATTTCTTCTTTTGATTTCATCAACCAAGTAACACAAGTTTTATAAGACATGTTTACGACATAGATCAAAAGCAAGCAAATATGAAGAACTGCCTCTACTATTATGGCAAAGTTCCATGTGAGATCAAATTGACTTGTTTCTCTAGTTCCCATCAGAACCACTGCTACTTCTTGAGTAGTGGGATTTACCAACATATCTCTGATGTCTCCCTCTGCCAACACCACAATTGTAACCTCAGTCGCTCCTCCCACCTCCATAACCACCACTACTCTGATCACCACCTCCATACCCACCAGTACTTGTAGATCCCCCACCACCGATGCGATAACTGTCGTCTCCACCTTTACCTCCACTTCTAGATCTAGACAAAGCCTAGTTGACGGCATGTTCCTATCATCATGTTTCTACCCATTCTTAGGTTTTAAGGTTACTTTAGGGGTTTATGGTTAGAGAGTTTAAGGTTTATGTTTTTAGAGTAGTAGGTTTAGGGTTTGTGGTTTAGGGTCATGGTTAGTAGGATTTAGGTGTGGTGTGGCCTGGGGTTGTGGTCCAGTGATTTAGTGGTTAGGGTTGGTAGGTCAGTGGTAGTTTATTTAGTTTATTTATTTTATTTATTTTTTAATTTTATTTATTTTATTTATATTTAAGCCATTTATTTTAGTTTATCATTTAGGTTTAGTATATGTTTATTATTTAGTTTTATTTTATTTATTTATTGTGTATTTTATTTTAGTTTTAGGTTTAGTTTTATTTATTTTATTTTAAGTTATTTTATTTTATTTTTATTTTTTTAGTTTTTTTAGTTTTTAGTTTTTAATTATTTTTATTTATTGGTTTATTTTTAGGTAGTTTTATTTAGTATTTTAGTATTATTTATTTTATTTTATTTATCTTTATTTAGGTTTTATCAGGTTTATTTTATTTTAGTTATTTTATTTATCTTGTTATTTTATATTATATTATTATTTAATTTGTCAGTTGATCTGATCTTTTATTAGGTTTCTTTATTATTAAGTTTATTTTATCTGCATTTCTATAGCCCAGGCCCAGTTTTGGTGGCTCAGGCCTGGGCTATCACTAGGGCCTAGTGGCCCAGTGTGGCCCAGGGGGCCTAGTGTCATTAGGGCCCAGTAGCCCAGGCCTAGTCTTGTGTGGCCTCCTGGGGCCTGGCAGGCTTGTGTCACCTCAGTGCCCAGGTCATCAGTTTCAGGCCTTTCAGCCTGGGCTAGGCCACTCAGTGGCCTAGGGTCAGCCTGGCCTCTGATCAGCCCAGGGCCTCTGGGCCAGGGTTTGCCTGATCTTGGTTGTGGCCTCAGTCAGGCCTTGTGGCTCATGTCCTGGGCCTGTTAGTGGCCCAGGGCCTGTGGCCCAGGATCTAGGGCTCAGCTCAGGATAAGATCTAGGTAGGGCCTTTAAATCAAGCAAACCCATTAGCTGTGGGGTTTAGGGTCATTTATCTATTTATTTATTTTATTTAGTTTATTTTTATCTTAATTTTTTAGTTTATTTATTTTTTATTTTATTTTAGTTTAGCTCTTATTTTAGTTTATTTTAGGTTTATGTTTAGTTTATGTTTATTTTTAATTTTGTTTTATTTTATTTCTTTTAGGTTTATTTTATTTTAGCAAGGATTAAGTCTTTTATTTTATTTTTTTGGTTTAGGTTTTAGTTTTTTTATTTTAGGTTTATTTTAAGTTTTATTTTTAGTTTAGTTTATGTTTATATTTTATTTATTTATTTAGTTTTATTTTAGTTTTATTTTGTGTTCAGTTTACATTTTATTTATTTTAGTTTATTTATTTTAGTTTAGTTTTATTTTATTTTACTTTTATTTTAGTTTATATTTTATGATTTATTTAGTTTTATTTATTTTATTTATTTTTATGTTTTATTTTTTATTTATTTTTTTTTACATTTAGGTTTATATTTAGTTTTATTTTATTTTAAGTTATTATTTTATTATACATTTATATATTTATTTAAATTTTATTTTTTAGGTTTATTTATTTTAGTTTAGTTGGTTTTATTTTATTTTTTATTTAGTTTATTTTTTTTATTTTATTTATTTTATTTTAGTTTTTTTTATTTTTTATTTTATTTTATTTAGGTTAAGGTTTAGGTTTATCTTTAGGATTTGGTTTAGATTTTTATTTTCTTTTATTTTATTATTTTATTTTACTTTATGTTTTTTATTTATTTTATTTTTAAGTTTTATTTAGTTTAGGTTTGTTTTTAGCTTTATGGTTTAGGTTTAACATTATTTGGGTTTTAGTGTTTAGGTTTAAGGTTTTAGGTTTAGGGGTAGTTTTAGGTTTAGGATTTTAGGATTTGTGGGGTTTTGTGGTTTAGGTGTAAGGTTTAGGTTTTAGGTTTAGGTTCAAGGTTTTGTTTTATAGAGAACAAATTTAGATTCAAGATTTCTTCTTTCGATTTCATCAACCAAGTAACGCACCAAGTTTTATAAGGCACAACCGATGACATAGATAAAAAATGAGCACGCACAGAGCAAATCAAAAATGCTAGATAACTAGAGTCATCTCTACTGTAAAGACATAGTTCCATAAGCAAAAAAATCAAGTTGGTCATTCATCAATTTCTCTGGTTCCCATCAGAACCACCCTAGCCTCTGAGATTTCCATCATATCCCCTATCTCCTTTGCCACCACCACTGAACCTTGTCACTCCTCCCACCTCCATATCCACCAAAGATCTTAGATCCCCACCACCACTATGATTATCGCCTTTCCTCGCCTCCAGCTAGATTTAGACTAAGCTTCACTGGGATGTTCCCCATCAAGGTTTAGGTTTTTAGGGATTTGTGGTTTGGTTTGTGGCTTAGGTTTGTTATTTAGGTTAGGTTTAGCATTTTAGTTGGGGTTTTAGGTTTGTGGGTTTAGGGTTTTTTTAGTTTTTTTTTAAGTAGTTTAGTTTGTTTATTTTAGAGTTTTTTAGTAGATGTATTATTAGGTTTAGATTTAGGATTTTTTTTATTTTAAATTAAGCAATAGTTTATTTAGATATAGTATTTATTATGCATTTTAGATTTATTTTATTTATTTATTTATTTTATTTGATTTAGTTTATTTATTTTAAAGTTTTTTATATTTTTATTTAGGTTTATTTATAGTGAGTTTATATTTATTTTGATTTAGTTTTATTTTTTAGTTTAGGAGTTTGGTTTTATTTTATTTTAGGTCTGGTTTTGTGGTTATTAGGTTTATTGGTATTTTTATTTATTTTATTTATTTAGGTCAGGTAGTAGTATATTTTAGGTTTAGTTTAGGGTTTATTTATTAGTTTAGTTTTTATTTAGTTTAGTTTATTTTATTTATTTTTATTTTAGTTTAGGGTTAAGTTTATTTTTATTATTTTAGTTTATTTTTTAGTTTTTATTTAGTTTATTTTATTTTATTTTAGGTTTATTTTATTATTAGTTTTATATTTAGTTTATTCTTTAGTTTTTATTAGTATTTTATTTATTTATCTTATTTATAGTTTATTTTATTTTATTTATATAGGTTTTAGTTTAGTTTATTTTATTATTTTTATTTTATCTTATGTTTCTTTTATTTATTTTATTTTTTTATTTATTTTATTTTTATTTTTATTCTATTAGGCTCAGTTTGGTCTGGGGTTAGTTTAGGATTTAGTGTTTTGTGGCTCAGGGTGTGGTCTGTTTAGGGCCTAGGTTTGGGTTGGGTTAGAATCAGGTAGTTTTGTGGTTTTAGCCTTTAGTTAGGGTAGGTAAGGGAAGGTTTTAATTTTATTTATTTTAAATAAAGTAGTTTATCATTTATTTTTATTTATTTAGTTTATACTTTTAAATTTATTTGGATTATCTATTTATTTTATTTTAGTTTATTATTTATTTTTTTTTAGTTTATTTTAAGCTCATTTAGGTTTAGTTTATTTTTTAATTTATTTTAATTTGACTTTATTTTATGTTTTATATTATTATTTTTTAGGTTTAGATTTTATTTTTATATATTTTTTATTGTTTAGGTTTTAAGTTTTTATATTTTGTTTTTTAAATTTAGTTTAGGTTTATTTAGTTTATTTTATTTTATTTTATTTAGGTTTTAGTTATCTTAGTCAAGTTTATTTTATGTTTGTTTTTTTTATTTGGTTTAGACTTTTTTAGTTTTATGGTATATGTTTTTTTTTATATTTTATTTATTTTGTGTTTTTTTTAGTTTTTTTTTATTTAGTTTTTATTTCATTTTATTTTAGGTTCAATTTTTATTTTGTTTTTTTTATTTTATTTTTGTTAGTTTGGTTTTATTTTAGATTTAATTTATTTTTTTATTTATTATTTTATTTTTTTTTTTAGTTTTTAGGTTTTTTATTTAGTTTATTTAATTTTTTTATTTTACATTTAGTTTTTATTTTGTTTAGGCTTCAAAGTTTATTTTATTTTTTTTTAGTTTAGTTTAGGTTTTATTTATTTTATTATAGTTTAATTTTTATTTATTTTATTTTATTTTAGGTTTTTATTTATTTTTTAGATTTTTTTTTATTTAGTTTATTTTAGTTCTTTTAGTCTTTAGGTTTATTTTTTAGTTTATTTTATTTTATATTTTCAGTTTAGGTATTTATTTAGTAGGTTTATTTATTTTATTTTATTTGCCTAGGTTTTTAGTTTATATTTTATTTATTTTAGGGTCAGTTTAATTTTTAGGCTTTATTTTATCCATTAGCTCATGTTTATTTTATTTAGTTTAAGTTTTATTTATTTTATAAAATTTTATTTAGTTTAGGTTAATGTTTTTAAAGTTTAGGCTATTTGGGTGTGGCTAGTTTTAGTAGGTTTAGGATTTAGGGTTTAGGGTTTTTTTTTTAACCAAATTTAGGTTTATTTAGTTTATTTAATTATTTAGTTTATTTTTATTTTTTATTTATTTAGGTTTATTTTTTATTTTAGTAGTAATATTAGTTTATTTATTTAGTCAGGTTTTATTTTATTATTTAGTTTAGTAGTTTATGTTTATTTATGTTATTTTTTAGTTTAGTATTATTTTTATTGGGTTTATTTTATTTTAAGCTCAGCTCAGTTTTTATTTTATTTTTAGGTATTTGGTTAGGTTTAGGATCTATTTTTGGTGGGCTCTGAGGGTTTTCTTTATTTTTTTATCTTATTTAAATTAAGCAAACTTATTTAGTTTCTTTATTTATTTTTTTATTATTTTATTTATTATAGCTCATTTTTATTAATTTAGGTTTTATTTTATTTATTTTTTAGGTTTATTTTATTTTAGTTAGGTTTTAAGTTTTTATTTTTATTTTAATTTAGGTTTTTTAAGTTTAGTCTATTTTATTTTATTTAGTTTTAGTTTAGTTTATTGATTTTTTTATTTACTTTAGTTTTATTTTAGGTTTATTTTATTTTATTTTTATTTTATTTTAGTTTATTTTATTTTTATTTTTTTTATTTTTTTTAGTTTAGATTTTATTAGTTTTTTAGGTTTATTTTGTTTTTAATTTTAAGTTTCATTTTATTTTATTTAGGTTTAGTTTATTTATTTATTTTATTTTTTAGTTTTATTTAGTTTAGTTAAGTTATGGTTTATTTTAGGATTTTTTTTTTAAATTATTTTAGTTTAGTTTATTTTTTATTTATTCAATTTTATTTTATTTTCTTTATTTTGGTTTATTTTTTTATTTAGTTTAGTTTTATTTATTTTTTATTTTATTAAGTTTAAGTTTCTATTTTAGTTTATTTTTTAGGTTTTTTTATGTTTATTTTTAGTTTAGATTTATTTTTTATTTTTTAGGTTTTATTTTATTTTAGTCAGTTTAGGTTTATTTATTTTTATTATTTATTAAGTTTATTATTTTTCACATTTAGTTTTATTTTTTTTTTATTTATTTTAGTTTAGTTATTTATTTATTAGTTATTTTAGTTTATTTTATTTATTTTGTATTTTATTTATTTTTTTATTTATTTTAGTCAGGTTTATTTTTATTTAGTGGTAGTATTTTGGGTGGGTTTGTGGTTGGTTTTAGAGGTTTGGTTTGTGGACAGTTTGTTGGGTAGTGGTTTTTAGGGTTTTAGGGTTAGTTGTTTAGGGTTTGGGATTTTATTTTTTTTATTTATTTTATTTAAAATTAAGCAAACCAAGTAGTTTAGGTTTATTTAGTTATTTTTTATTTATTTTAGTTTATTTTATTTTATTTTTTATTTTTATTTTTTATTATTTTAGTTTATTTATTATTTATTTATTTTTATTTATCTTTTTTAGTTTTATTTTTTAGTTTAGGTTTAGGTTTATTTTTTTATTTCTTTATTTTTATTTTTTAGATTTAGTTTTATTTTTATTTTAGTCTAGTTTAAGTTTTATTTAATTTTTAGGTTTATGTTTAAGTTTTATTTTATTTTAGTTTTTATTTTAGTATTATTTATTAGGTTATCATTTATTTATTTTTTTAGCTTTTATTTTATTTTAGTTAGGTTTCAGTTTATTTTATATTTACTTTTAGTTTTAGTTTTATTTTGGTTATTTTATTTTATATATTTTTATATATTTATATTTTTTAGTTTTATTTATTTATTTTATTTTATTTATTTTTATTTTATTTTAGCTAAGTTTATATTCATTTTGGCTTTTATTTAGGCCTAGTTTTATTTTTAGTTTTATTTATTTTATTTTATTTTATTTTATTTATTTTTTATTTTATTTAGGTTTAGTTTAGCTTATTAGTTTAGGTTTTATTTATTTTTTTATTTTTTTCATTTTTTAAATTTGTAATTTATTTTTTTTATGGTGGTTAAATTTGGTTTGTTTAGGTTTGTATCAAGTTTTGGGGTTCAAGGCTCAGTTTGGTTTCTGTCTAGGTTTAGGATTGTGGTTGGGCCTGGAGTTTGTGGGCTCAGGTTAGGATTAATAGATTGTGGGTTTTCAGAGAGTTTGATTTTAATTTTTAAATTAAGCAAACCAGTAGGTTTAGATTTATTTATTTTATTTTATTTATTTTAGTTTATTTTATTTCTATATATATTTAAGTTTTATTTTATTTAGTTTGTATTGATTTTTTTATTTATTTTAGTTTAGGATTTTGATTTAGTTTATTGTCTTGGTTTAGGTTTATTTTTTATTTTATTAAGTTTATGTTTTATTTCTTATTTGTTTAGGTTTTTATTTTATATTTAGTTTATTTTAGTTTATTTATTTTATTTAGTTTAGTTTTAGCTTATTTTAAGTTTAAATTTAGTTTATTTATTTTAGTTTTATTTAAGCTTTAGATTTAGTTTATTTTATTTTTTTTATTTTTAGGACTTTCCTTAGTTTTTTTGTGGTTTTATTTTTTAGTTTGTTTTATTTAGTTTTTTTTTTTTTTTTTATTTTTATTTTAGTTTTATTATTTATTTTTTTAATTTTTAATTTAGTTTAGGTTTTATTTATTTTAGTCTATTTTATTTTATATATTTTATTTTTTTTAGTTTAGGTTTAGCTGTTTTAATTTATTTATTTATATTTTATTTGATTTTAGTTTTTTTATTTATTTATTTTAGGTTTTATTAAGTTTAGTTTTTAGCTTTTTTCTTGGGTTTTTTGTTTTAGCATAGTGGGTTTGGGGTTTTTTTTAAGGTTTAGTTTAGGGGTCAGTTTATTTGTTTAGGGTTTATATTTTAGTTTTAGGTTTGGGGTTTAGGTTTTAGGTTTAGGTTTGTGGTTTAGGATTTTAGGTTTATTTTAGGTTTAGGGTTTAGTGTTTTTATTTTTTTTAAACAGAGAACAAATCCAGATTCAGTATTTTTTCTTTTCAATTTCATCAACCAACACACCAAGTTATCTAGGACACAAGCAACAACATAGATAAAATAGGAGCACACATAAAGCAAATCAAAAACCTTAGATAACTAGAACCATCTCTACTATAATGACATAGTTCCATAAGTAGCGTGATTCATCTACCATTTCACCTCCAGCCCATCAAAACCACCCCAGCCTCTTGAGTAGTAGGATCCACCATCATATCCTCGATCTCTCCCCCCACCATAACCTTTGTTGCAACCTCCGTGGCTCCTCCTACCTCCATAACCACCATTGCACTAAGCACTACCTCCATATCCACCAAATTTATCCTGCACTCCACCTATAACTATCACCTCTACCTTCACCTGCCATATCTAGCCTTTGATGTTCCTGCCATCATGCTCAGCCCATTCTGGGGTTTATTAGGTTAGATTTTAGGTTTTATGTATTAATTTATCAGCCACTCTGGGCCTGCTCAGTTCCTAGGGCCCAGGGCCTTTTGGGCCCATGGTATGCCTGTGGTCTTGAACCTAGGGTCAGGTTTATGATTAGGCCTGGCCAGGCCTAGGGCCTGTGATCTGTGGCTTATGGCTAAGATTAGGGTCAGGAGATCCAGTTAGATCAGGCTCCAGCCAGTGTGGCTCAGGATCTGGCCCAGGTTTTTGGTGGGTTAGGGCCCAGCAGGCCCAGGGTTGTGGCCTAGGGCCCAGTTTTAGCTCCAGCCCAGGGCTCTGGTCATAGGCCTGGGGGTTTTATTTTATCTATGTTATTTTATTTTATCTTACATTTAGTTTTATTTATTTTGGTATTTCAGAATTTTATTTATTTAGTTTAGTTTTATATTATTTATTTTATTTATTTATACTCATTTATTTATTTATTTTTATTTATGTAGCTTGGTAGATTTTTTTTAATTTTATCTTGTATTTATTTTAATTTTTTCTTAGTTTATTTTATTTTATTTAATGTAGTTAGCTCATTTTATTTTATTATCTTTAATCTAGTTTTATTTATCTTTATTGGCCTAATTCTGCTTATCTATTATCATTTATTTTAATTTGTTATATATTTATTATTATTTTTATCATTACTCAGTGTTGTGGTCCTATCTTGTGGCATGGCTCAATGGCTTTATTCATCAGTTTGTGGCCTTGGGCCCAGGCTCAGGGCCTTAGGGCTCAGGGTCTGGCCTGGCTCTTAGCTCTTGTAGGCAGGGTCTTGGCCAGGGCTTTGGCCTGGGTTTGTGGCCTTGACTGAGGTCAGGATCATCAGAGCCTGGGCAGGGTCTGACCTGCCCAGGTTAGTGGCCTAGTTATAGGGCCCAGTGCCTCATGGTCAAGCTCTGGGCCTAGAGCTCAGGTCAGTTTCAAGGCTCATGGCTTTCACTCATGTAGCTCAGTGGCTCAGGGCCTAGGTTTAGCTTTTAGACTGGGCTCATTTTATTTTATTTTTTAATTATCTTTATTTATCTTATTTTTATCTAAGTTATTATTAATTAGGGCCAGGAGTCCATGGTTTTTTATCCATTATTTATCTTTAATGTTTTCTAGCTGCCTATTTAAGCTTCAAAGCCTAAATCTTGTACAAATTCAGGGTTAATGTTTTGGTCCAGGTCTCATTGGCTAGGGTCAGGGTCTTAGTTATGTGGCCTGTGGGTTTTGGATCAGAGGGCTCAGCCTGTTATTAGGGCTTAGATCTGTCGCAGGACCTGCCATTGGGTTAAGTACCTGATCAGGGCTCTAGGGCTCAGTGAAGGGCCTATTTTAGCCTAGGGTTCCTGGGGTTTGGCCCAGCTAGTCATTATTAGTTTATTTTATTATTTATTTATTATTTATTTTTATCTTAGTATATTTTATTTCTTTAACTTGGGATATTTTATTTATCTTTATTATTTTTATTTATTATTTATATCATTTAGCCTTTCATTTCTTTTATCTTTATTCATCTTGCTATTTATTTGTGCCTTTATTTTTTTAACTTTTAGATTTAGTGGCCTCTTTCAGGTCTTTATCCTGTGGCTTTGCATCAGTTCAGGGCCTAGCTCAGCCCAGTCTGGTTCTTGGCCTGTGGCTCAGTGGCCCAGACTCCAGGGCCTGTGGTGGGCCCAGGATCAGAGCCTAGCTTCAGGGCTCATGGCTCCATTTACAAACCCAAACCACCCAGCTCTAAGCCTATCCAATCATTATCTTATCATTATCAGTATTTTTATGTGGCTATTTGTGGCTTTGGGCCTTGGATCAGGGTCATCAAGGCCTTCATGGCTCAGCATCTAGCCTAGGGCCCAGGCTTTAGGATGGCCCAGGGCTCCAGCTTGGGCCTGGCTCAGCCTGCTTTATCTGGCCTTTATTAGGATCAGGCTTCAGGGCTCAAGTGGCCTGTGGTCAGGCCTAGGATCCACCCAGTGTCATTTGCTTTAGCCCAGGGATCAGTGGCCAGTAGCCCAGGTTTGGGCCTGGCCTAAGCCTGCCTTTTCAGATTTGGCCTCAGCTTTTCTGCCTCTTAGGGCCTAGCAGGATCTATGGCCCAGTCAGTCAGGCCTAGGGCTTGAGATTTTATCTTTATTAGCTCATTCTAATTTTATCTTTATGCCTATTTTATTTTTTATTTTATTTTATTCAGTTATTTTCTTCATTTAGTTCATATTTTATTTAGTTTTATCTTTATCTTATTTTGGCTATTTATTTAATCATCTTTATTCATTTTAGTATCTTTATATCCATTTAGTTTTTAGGTTTCATTTTATTTTTAGTTTTATCTTTTAGTGCTTATAATCTTTATTTTATAGTTTAATTATATTTCTTTAGGCCTCTTTTTATTTTCATTTATTTTATCTTATTTAGCTTCAAGTTCATTTTTATCTTTATATATTATCTACTTTATCTTGTGGCTCAGGCTCCTATGTATGATTTAGCTCAGGGCCCAGGCTCAGATCAGGCCTAGGGCCCAGTGCCCAGGTTTCTCAGTGGCCTTGGGCTCAGATTGATTGCCAGCCTAGTCTGGGGCCTGGCTGGCCTAGTGCCTATTTGTGGCCTAGGGCCTAGGATCAGGTCAGGGTTTTAGCTCAGGGCCTAGTCAGGCTTCATAGTCTGGGTCAGCCAGGGCCTTAGGCCTAGTTCTCTCAGGGCTATGGTATTCAGATCCAGGATTGTGGCCTAGGGCTCATCATTTTGTGAGCCTATTTATTTATCATTCCTAGTTTTATTTTTTATCATTTTAGCATATTTTATTTATCTTATTTCTTATAAGTCATTTTTATTTGTGGCCTAGCTCAAGGCTCATTTTTTTTTATCCAGATCTTAAGGCTCTTCTTAAGCTTTAAGCTCATATTTTTAAGGTTAAGCTATGGCCTTTTATTTTACCTTCTCAGTTGTGGCTTTTAGTCATTTAGCATTGTTGTGGCTTTAGGCCTAGGCTGCTCAGGGCCTAGGCCTTACTCAGGGATCATGGCTCAGTGGCCTGAGGCTCAGGGTCATTTTCAGCCTTATTCAGAGCTCCAGTCAATCAGCCCAGGGCCTGCCTAGCTGGATCTTGTCTGGGCCTTATCAGGTTAGGCCTTTCAGCCTCAGGCCTAGGCCTAGGGCCTGTATTCATCAGCCTAGGCAATCAGCTCTTTTTCTCCTTTTATTTTTTCTTTTATTATTTAGGCATTTATTTTATTATCCTTTATTTTAAGTTTATCCATAGTTTATTTTATATTTGTTTATTTATTTATTTTATTATTTATTAGTTATTTTATTTATTTTTATTTGTTTTATTTAGTTATTTTATTTTATTTATTTTATTAGGTTATATTTTATTTATTTTTTATCATTTAGTATTTTTTTTTTTTTTTTTTTATTTTATAGTTTAGTGTTAGTTTTTTATTATTTGACTCCAGGACTCTTTATAGTGAGGTAAATAGGATCTATTATCCTTTTATAAAGAAACCAATAATTTAGTATAATCATTATCTATTTATTATTAAACTATATTTATTTTAGGACTCTTCTTGGCCCGTATGCTCTTCTGATCAGTGCCCAGCCCAGGGCCTGTGGGCCCAGCTTGGGCTCAGTTTTCCAACTCAGTGGCCTTCTATCCCACCTTTCTTACTCTGGGCCTATGGCCAGTGGCTCAAGCCCACCATCAGCCCAGGGCCTCAGACCCAGCCCATCTGGGCCCAGAATTTTACATTTCAGGGCCTATCAGGGCCTAAATCAAACCATGTTAGTATTACCATCTATTTAATCTTTATTTTATTTATTTTTGGCTAGAAGATCTATAAGCTTTAGTTCTCAAGGCTCAGTTGATCTTATTCAGCCTTTTTGGCCTTGGCCTATCTTCAGGGCCCAGCTCAGGCACTTTTAGTGGCCCAGGGCAGCCTCATGGCCTGGGCCCAAAGATTAGGATCATTTATCTAGGGCCTCAAGTAGTCTAGGGTTCCTAGGCTGCCCAGAGCTCTGTCATGCATTTTAGTGATCAGTGCTATTTAGGTCTATCTCCTTTTATTATTTAGAAGTTTATCTTAGATCTATTTATCTTTATTAGGTTAGTTTATTTTATTTTATCTTTATTTTGTGGCCTATTTATTTATTTCAAGCCTATTTATCTTTTATTTTAGCTATTTTTATTTAGTATTTTATTTATTTATTTTTATTTTGGCTATTTTTATATTTCTTTATCTTTAATGTAGTTTATGAATCTTTATTAGTAGCTTGTGGTTTTATTTATATTTATTTTATTTTATTATATTTTATAAGTTTTATTTAATTATTAATTAGTTTATTTTTATCTTATCTTTTAGGTTTTAGGTTTTTATTTATATTTTATTATTTTTTCTGCTTATTTATTTTTCTTTTGTTTTATTATATCCATATTTATTAGGTTGGCCCATGGCTTCTTTATGATCTTTTATTATCAGACTCAGCCTAGGGCCCATGCCCAGCCTCAGCCAGGTCCATGGCTCAAGATGCCATCCTGTCCTAGTATCAGTAGGATTATCTATTTTAGGCTCAGTTTAGTATTATTTTACTAACACCATCTAAAGCTAGTAGAGTGCCTAGGTTACTCTTTTTTAGGAAACAGGATCTCTATTCACTTTTTAGCTTATTTTTAGCCTTTTAGATCCGTTCAGTGATCATTTTATTAGTTATCTTTTAATCATTTATATTTTATATATTTATTTTAATTTTTATCAGATTTAAGGTTTATTTTAGTTTTTTTTATTTTACCTATAGGTCAGTTTTATTTTAAGCCTATGCCTAAGTTATATGTTAGCCAAAGTCTTATTTATCTAGATTAGGCATTTCAGGGCTTCCATTTTAGTTCAGGTTCATATTTTATAGGCTCATCCAGTTTTGGGCCTGGATCTGGCATTTGGCTTCATTATTTAGCCTTAGTCAGGTTGGGTTTATCTTAGTGGCTTTTCATTAGGGCTCAGGTTTAATCTTAGGTCTATTTAGTGGCCAGGTCAAGGCTTTGGTCATTATTTAGGTCTTAGCTCAGGGCTTCAGGCCTAGCTGGCTATTAAGATATTTTTTATGATTAGATTTATTTATTATCTTTTATTATATTTCAATTTAGGTCAGACCATTTATTTAATAGTCTATTATTTATTAATATTTTATATTATTTAGTTTAAAAGTACAGTATCATTTATTTTATTCAGGGCTATGTTTTTTATCTTATTGTGATAAGCCCAGTTTATTTTCAGGGCTTGGTTTAGTTTCAGTATTTGTGGTGTGGCTCAGGTCACCAGGCCTTCAGTCAGGCCCAGGTTTAGGCTTGATCTTATCAGTGGCTCAGGCCCAGTTGGCCTATCAAGGCCCAGGCCCAGGCTCAGGGTTTCTTTATTTAAATCTCAAACCAACTTTTAAGCCTCATTTATTATTTTAATTTCTTATCATTTATCTTATTATCTTTAACTCATCTTTTCTTTTATTTATTTGGGGCTCACCCATCTTAGGGCCTAGTAGCTTTAGCTGGGCCAAGGCCATTCATGCCTTAAGCTCTAGCTCTTCAGGTCAGGCCTTTCAGCCTGTGGCTTGGCCTTGATCAGGGCTCAGGCTCAGGCCTATCCAGTACTCAGGGCCTTTAGGTATGCCCATTTAGGGCCTATTTTCCTGGGCCCATTTAGTTTAGCCTTGCAGGCCTGGCCATATTTTGGCCAGGCCTATTTAAGTTGGCCTAGGATTAGGGTCCTAGTACTCAGTGGCCTGGGCTAGCCCAGTGGCTTAGGTGAGGTGGGGCTTCAGTGTAGCATCTTTATCATTTTATTAGTCAGAGTAGTCAGGCTCAGGCCCAGGGTAGTTATCAAGCCTAGTTATTTTATTTATCTTTTATATCTTAGGTATCATTATTATATTATTTATTTTGGTTTAGTTTATTTTATTTTTACTATAAGTTTATTTATTTAAGAAATATATTTAGCTTTTTTTATTTTATTTATTATTTTATATTTTTATTATATTTTATTTTAGGTTTTAATCAGAATCTCTTTATTTGTGGCTTTTGTGGTTTTAGGGCTCAAGGCCCATTTTACTAAGATTTATCTTTTATTATATTTTTGTGGCTCAGATCAGTCAAGTTTAGGTTTATATTTAAGTGGTAATGGCTAGGTTATCTTTTAGGCCCAGCTTATTTCTGAGCCTAGATTTGGCCTATTTTATTATCATTTTATTTATTTAAGTATTATTTAAGTTTTTTTATCCACCCATCTAGATGGCCTAATATTCAGCTAAGATTTTTATTTTAAGTTAGTTAGTCTAAATTTATATCTTATTTGTGTTTATTTATTTTATTTTTATTTAGGTAGTTTGTGGTTTAGGTTTAGGTTATTTAGTATTTGTTTTATTTTTGGTTTTGGTTAGGTTTTAAAGTGAGGTTTATAGTGGGTTTAGTTTAGGTTTTAATTTAGGGTTTTTTTTTAGGAAACCCCATGGGTATTTTATTGCAAAAGAGGGTTACAAGTCCAAAAGGGGATAAACTCCATAACTATTGCTCAAAGAGCTACAATACCTAAGGAGTAACCCCATCTAAGTACATCCAAAAGCAAAAGAGACATTAAAGCAATCAAAAGATACAGATTAACATAATAAATAAAAAGATTACCAATGCTGAGGATGGAGAATGCATGATATGGAGCAAACCCCAAGAGGACAAGAGAGAATCACTGCAAAATTATAGAAAGAGATTATATTAAGGCAATATGTAATAAAAAAGGATAAATGAAAACAACATAATCTAAGAATGAAGAAGGAATTGTGATAGAAGGCTCGGCTACACCAATCACAAACCATCATAATAACAACCCAGGAGATAACACCGCTTGTTGATAGTCTTGTGAGCTTTATTACCCGCAAACCTAAACAAAAACCATATCTAATATAGAGAGGAAATTGTAAAGAAGGATAAGGTGTGTCCCATTCAAGAAAAGTATCATCAATATAGTCTACATGAATACATAAACATAAGAGAATGAGCCATCCAGCCTCATGAAAAGGCATATCCAAGAAAAGAAAAGGCCAAAGATATAATCCCTCCACAAGAAAACAGAGAGACAACTCAAATCTAATCAAGTCAATGAGCCTATAATTAACACATCCCAAACATATGATATATATGAATCTTTCGCCGTGAAACAACCCCTTATTAATCCATAATTTGGAAAAGCAATTGTAAAGGAAGACAAAGATAAAGGCCAACAGAAATAGACTGCAACCTACCAAAATAGCATAGATAAGAATCAAAAATCCATCAACAAACAACTAAGAGAGAAAAGACAGAAAAGGCACAAAATGTGTAAATACCACCCATTCAAATAGACATAATGACAAAACCTAACCAACATAGATGGGATAAAACAACATAATGTAGATCACAACCATCGAGATGAACAAAGAGCTGCATATCGTAAAGCCAACCCCACATAAAGAAAGCAACTAATGCAACATTGGAACCCACTGAAAATCAACAAGTGGATTCAAATGAGTATCAACATTAGAATTAAAACATAAGACAGGATAGCCAAAAAAACTAGCCAAAATAGCAACATCCAAGACAGAAGGAGTAATAAAAACCTCAATAGTACATTGCATAGTTCCAAATAGTTAGATCATAAAAAACAGTAATGAGGTAGAACCTAGAAAAGAATCACAAAACCATCGAATAGAATGTCATCAACATAGACCTCAAGTCCTACAACCAACAAAGATGGAACATAGAGTCCAAAACCAAGACAGCAAATCTCCAAGACAAGAAACAACCAAGACAACAAAACTAGCTAGTAAAAGCCACCCATCCAGATAAAAAAATAAGTTACAATTTTAACTGAAAATAAGATGAAGAAAATAAAGAAAACCAATTTGATGATATAATAAAAAACCAATATAAAAGCAAAATCCACCAAGCAATCAAGAACTTCAATAGAGACTTGGAACAAAACAAACCAAAACCAGAGACAGTGTAGAGTAATCCAGCTAACCAACAACCAAGCAACCAGTAAATAATTAAAGTAGTAAAGAAAGTCAAGAAACCAACTCAAAGCACAAAGCATAAAATAGTAATGAGTAAAGGTGTGGAAAAGAAGCACAAAGCCTCACAAGCCAATCCAAGATTCAAAAAAGTTCAGAAGTTTAGTCACATTAATCCAATTACCAATAATAAAGAGGTTGTCCAATAACCCACTATGCATATAAGATAAACCATTGATTAATCAAATAGAAAAGAAGAATTCAAGATATGATCCCATCATAGCATAGAGGGAAAATAACGTGGAAGACCAAAAAACATGATAACAAAGAAGACAGAAGAAAACAAAAGAAAAGAGGGTAAACACAAGAAACCAAAAAGAGGCCAACATGAAAACCCATTCTCAGGGAGCAAGAAATACAAAGAAACAAATAATCTTAGACAAGAGCATATTGACCAAAGACCCAATCTAAACATCCATAAAAGGATCTCCAATGAAATAATCAAGAAACTAACCAAAAAAATAAAAAGTGTAGAAGAAGCATAAAAAAAGATAACCAAGAAGTAAAAAAATCAAAGTTTCGACAATAATAAGTCTCGTTAAGGTAAGGAGGTCACAGACTGTAAGGAAACCCGCAAAATACAACCATGGTAGGTGGAAGAAAAGAAGAAAGCCCACAACAAGATCTCACCAAAGGACTCCAATCCAAAATGGATTCCAAAAAACATGTCAATGGGGTCCAGATTCCAAGATAGACAATGCCAAGAAGATAAAGATCAAAAAGGCCAAAAGCCTCTTCATGCAAAAAAAATAAAATAAGAGATAACTTAAAATAAAAGAAAATGTCACCAAGCTAAAGAGAATATCAAGCAGTTCCAAGATCTAATAGGGAGACAAGCAAGATGTCAAAAACCAAATTATCATAAAATCCAACAACCTAACAAGAATCATCATCAAAATAAATATTGCAAGATAGTGAACAATACTACAATGCATAGAAACAACATAGATAACTAAGATGCTCCAAGCAAGAATATCTTTGAGAAACATAGGTTAAATTAATGGCAAGTAAACCCATCAAAATAAATATCTCCATCCAAAGAATGTTTAAGCCCCTAGGATTTAGGAATGAAGACATTGATATTAAAATCCCAAAGTTGTGGTGTTATAAAACCAATAGCGGTGACAACATAATTCCAATGCAGAGTATCGTATGCACATAGCTCAACGACCTTTATCGATGTAAATGCCAAAGCGAGCCTCAAATGAAGGAGAAGCTATTAAAACAAATCATGACACGATCAAGACAACAAGTAGTATCCATGTGAAGCATCCACAAAAGGCACAAAAAGGAACAGAAAGTGAAAAAAAAGAAGCATACATATAGAAGAAGAATGGGCAGATTAAGTTCTGAGATAAGGAAACCCAAATTGTCCAAGTTAACCATGAAGTGTTTGGGTAAGGTGAGTTGATCAAAGAAGATGATACCATCGGATCTAGCACCCAGTTGGCAAGGTAGTCAGCGCAAGCATTTCCTTCACGCCAAACATGAGTGATGTTAAAATTCAGTTGGGAAAGAAGAGCTCTAGTTTGCTTGAGGAGGTAGTACAATTCAGTGCTACTCATCTTGGTGGAAGTCAAAAGATCAATCGGTGAACGATCCACCTCAATCCAAATATTGAGCCCATTTTGGATGCAAATCTCAAGAGCTTTGAAGAGGCGCCATAAGCTCGAAAATGGGGACGAAATAAGGGGATAAGCAAAAGCACATAGTACTATACCCTTAGAGTTCACGAAAATGCCACCACAACCGAGCCATTATATGAGAGAGCCATCGGTATTGATTTTAATAATATGGTCAAGAGGTTTTTCCAATAGACAATCTTGTCATTTCGACGATAAGGTTGATCCAGTTAATGCCCGGTTATTGGCCACAAATTTATAGCCTTTCAATTGTCTGTAATGAATGAGATTAGCTTTAAATAAGTCACGAATTTTTCTTTTTAGTTCAAGCAATAATCCTCACGTGGTTCATAGGGATCCCATGGTGTTTTGCATCATTACGGTCCATCCATATGAACCAGATAAGAGTGATAGCAATGATAACTTTAATGTGACCTTTAATAGTATTATCAAAATAGATTTCAATAAGTTGATATAAAGTAAGAGAGCCATTGAAATTGACTGTTAAAAGATCATCATACCAAATCCAAAGTTTAGAAGCAATGACCCCATTAACAAAAAACATGATTAACATTCTCAATATGGAAACAACATTGACATTTAGAGGGTAAATGGAACCCTTTACCCCACAAAAGGAATCAACAGATAAAATTTTTTTTAGAATGCCAAGTAAGAAAGAATAAGTAGGGATATTGTTATTCCAAAGTTTGGAGAATACATAGGAGGAATCATGAGTATCTTTAATGTGGAGCCACACATTTTGAGGTTGAAATCACCATTATGAGAGAGCTTAAAGAGAATGATCTTGATTGTTTGAGTGATAGGAATAGTAGTAACCATATTCAAGAAAGTAAAGGGATAAAATCGCAATTACTATTGTTCCACTTATTGTTATGCCGAAAGAGTTTACTCTAATAGTGGCGGTGGAATGGGTGGAGAGTAAGTCATCATGGATCCACATCCACTCATTATCTTGCCAAAAGAAAGAGTTGGAGTTAATGCCCCAAAAAATTAAGGATTGCATCCCATTTGACAAAGTCTTTTCCACATGAGAGTCACCCGGCTTAAAGGGACAAATGAGGGTGCTTACCACATATTTAGATCATGAAATTAGCCCAAAGACTATGATTACTCTAAAATTCCACCAGAGTTTATAGGAAAAGGCATTGATAGCTTCTTTTATGGATTTACAACCAAGACCACCTTCGTGAAAAGTGCCACAACTTTTAAACCAAGAGGTCCAGTGCATTTTTTTTAGAAGAGGTATTGGAGCCCCAGAAAAATTTATTTAGGAGACGCTCAATTCTGTTGATGCTAGAAATGGTACAATGGTTTGGATGAGATATAAAGGCATGGAATTAAGAGTGCTCTTAATCAAGGTTAGCCTACCACCAAAAGAGAGTAAATGAAATTCCCAAGATTTTATTAGAAATTTTGAATAAGGTCATCAAAAGATGAGATCTTTTGGCCTTTAAAAAAAGCGAGTAGATAAGTAATGGGAGTTGACTTTGCTTAAAATTAGTAATTCGGAGATTTGATTTAGTCTATTGGTGGGAATCTTAGGCGAGGGAATAAAACATCATTTTCTTTCATTAAGAAGAGACCACTAACTTTGCCAAAATCATTTAAGAGATTCTTAATAGTTTTAACATGTTGAAGAGGCATTGCGGAAGATTATAAAATCATCGCAAAATAAGATGAGAAACCACCATGAGTTTTAAAAGCCATGTTAGGTTTTAATGAAAAGATCATTGAGGCTCCTCGAAGATATTCAATAGCAATGATAAAGAGAAGGAGAAAGAGGGTCACCTTGTCAAACCATAGCTCAAAGAAAACCAAGGGATCACCATTTAAGACGAGAAAACCGGGCGTTAGTGATACAACTTTTATAAGCGGATAAAATTATCGAGAAAAATAAATGTAAGATTTGAAAGAGGAAATCCCATGAGAGGTTGTCAAAGGCTTTAGAGATGTCCAGTTTGAAAAGCATATTACCTCCTCTAGAAGAAACATCAATGTCATGAACTAGCTCTTGAGCGAGTAGAATATTATCAGATATGGTTCTATTTTTAACAAAACCAGTTTGGTTAGGGAGATGATTTTATGGAGACTAATCTATTATTAATTAATTTAACAATGAGTTTTTGGAAAAAGGTACAAAAATATAATTCTCACCCCAAGATTCGAGATTGATGGTTTTGGGAATAAGGACAATAGAAGTACTTGAAAATATTTGGGAATAGAGCCATCAAAATCAATCAATAACAACATTAACAAGATCGATTTAATAAAAGGCCAACAATGTGAAAAGAAATGAGTCATAAAACCATGGGCAACAACAAATCGTGTTCATGCTATTGAGAGTACTAATCTTGCGAGGGACACATAGTGAGCAAATGGTTATCCTCATTGCTAATCATAGAAGGGATTAGATGGGTGTTGGAGGGTGTCTAATGAAGGATTAGAATTTAATAAATTTTGAAAGTGATGTATGAATTCCTTAATTTCATTGTTATCATTATCCATCATTAGAGTTCTTAATTTTCTTAATCGAGTTTAAAGCTTTCATTTATTGCAAATAGCATGGAAATACCTAGTGTTTTATATCGAATATGTTTGCTAGCGGCTTTTGATGCCAATAGGTTTCCTCCATATTTTGGTAATTAATCAAATATCTTTGGCAATGCTCAACTCAACAAGCTTCTTGGGATGGGTTAAGGCGACCTCTTCAAGAGAACAAACCACTTGTTCCATAGCTTTAAGATTGGTAAAGATTTTTAAAATATGCTTGTTCCACCAATTGAGGTTTGTTTAAGCCTCTTGAGCTTAAGCCAAAGCGAATGCCTTTAATAGAATTATCGGGTGAATAGGAGCCATCCAATTAGTGAAAACAACATTAGTGAAATCACCATGTTGGGTCCACATATTTTGGAATCTAAAGGTGAGGGAGTAGAAGGGTTAAGGGAGTTTTGATAGAGATCAAAAGAGCATGATGGAGACAAAGTTAAAATGCTCAATGTAAGAGGCCATTGATTGATCCAAAGAGAATTAAAGAGGGTCTGTCAAGATCAAAAGTCTAGAGTTTTGCCATGTGTGTAGATCTTGAAAAACCAATGTCAATCAGTTCTAGGATCATATTAGAAGTCTTCCATGGAATGGAGGTTAGAGAACATCCTCCCCTCCTTTCAAGATAGTGTTGAAATCACCAACCAACCGGGGAAGGTTAACGGAGGAAGGTTCTTAAGTGATTCCAAAGGATGTTCCTACCACTCTATTACAAGAAGCATAGATAAAGGAACCAAAAGCCAAAAATCACCTAAAGAGATTTTGACATTAACCAATTGATCAAGATCATCAATGATGGAAATGGTGATGGAATTATTCCAAAACACCAAATTTTATTATTAAGATTGAAGAAGAAATTTTGAAATCCAAGCGATCTAGCAACATGGACAATCTTGGAAGAGTTAATGAAAGGCTCAATAATAACAAGTTTGATGTTATGAGCGAGAGGCTCTAACGATTGCGGGGGAGGTCCCACAACCTCGATATTCCAAATAAGAAAATTTATCATAATATAAAAAAAAGAAAGATAAAAAAGAAAATGAAAAAAGGAAGAGGAAGACATAATTATTGTGAGGTGTAAGAAGAAGAATGGTTCTAGTGAAGTTATTATTAGTCATTTTGGCTTTATAAGATTTTTTTAATAATTTGGAAAGGTCTATCAATCCAAAGTATCTCCATCGAAAGGGATTGGTTTTGGTATAGAATAGGAGCATCTTAATGTTTTTTTAGTGGTGATTTCTCCTTCTTGATATCGAGTTAGAATGAGAAATTTAGATACTGAGTATCACTAAGAGAAGTAGAGGAGTTCTTGCATTAATAGTACAAATAACATTTTCATTGCCATGATGCATATTTAGATTTTGGTCTCACCAAAGGATCAACATTATTTTGAGCCAATATAGGATTTCCATTGATTTTCATTAAGATTCAAATGAAGCAATTTGTCATGAGAAGCCAAATTATTGCAAGTAGTAGTAGTGCTAGGTAAGTTATCATTAGTTTACGCACACCTCAATAGTAGTATTTATACCATGCTAATGTTTTCATTAGACAAATCGAGATAATAAAGGGTAGGTGTAGGAGGATGAATTCCATTTATGAGTAAGCACATAAGCTAACTTATTGGTTTTCCAGTTCCAGAGAGGTATTATTATCCTGATATATTCTTTTTAAGGTTAGGTAACACTGCATTGAGTGATCATGGCCATGGATCTTACAGTGAGAGCAAAAAGAAGGAAATTTTCAAATCCAACTTTGATTATATCCAAATTTTCAACCAATCCAAACTTCTTTGGGGTATTTTTTGGTAATGTCTCAACCAAGATGCGTGCAACAGATGGTAGATCTAGCGGTGATCAATTTGAAGGGTCTACCAAATAGAGCAGCGCAAAAAAACTTGAGTGATAAAGTGAATTCTCATGTTGGGAAAGCAAGCCATAAAGGAATAATAGGGATTCCTCTTTGACATCAAAAGGGGTGACCATTTCAAGAGCGCATTTGACAATTATACACAAAATAGAGTGACGAGCAAAGACGAGAATAATCTAAATCATTTGATAATTAAATGAGGATATGTCGAGGATCGTCAATAGTGAAGACTCACAAAGCTTTAAGCTATGGAAGAAGATGAGATATTATCTAGAGTAGGGAAGTAGAATTTACCAACCAAAGAGAACTCAAAGGCTTAGCTAATTTCTCCACATCTAGTCGAGAACACATGACCAATCCATGAAAGATGTTGAAATTAAGTTAACAAAATAGGGATCTTAGAAAAGCGTCCTTAAAGGACTTGATAGCAAGTGCATTTGCAATGATCGACCTTTAGGTAGGAGGTTAAATCAAGCATCCAAAGCGGAGTTGGGTTCGCGAGAAAGCCTCGCCATTGAATGATCCATGAGAATCACATAAGCAACCAGAAGCAAACAAGTAATAAATCGATCATGTGATGAATGCGGCCAAAACATACAGAGGAACACAAAATTACAAAATCGCTAGAGAGGAAGCCGATTTGAGAGGATTTTTTTAGGGTTTATTTGGGTTTTAGGGATTAGGGTTTAGGGTTTTGGGTTTAGGGTTGTTGGTTTAGTGTTTAGGGCTTAGAGTTTAGAGTTTAGGTTTAGGATTTAGGTTTAGGGTTTAGGTTTTATTTAGGGTTTAAGATTTAGGGCTTTTATTTAGGTTTTACTTTATTTATTTTAGGTTTATTTATTTTATTTACAATTATTTTATTTTATTTGGGTTTTCTATTCTTAGGATTATTTTATTTTTTTAATTTAGTTTGGGTTTATTTATTTTATTTTAGTTTATTTTAATAGTTTATTTTTATATCATTTTGATTAGGTTTAGGTTTTAGTTTAGGTTTTTATTTTATTTTATTTTTTATTTTATTTAGGTTTAGGTTTTTTTATTTATTTTTTATTTTAGAATTTATTTAGTTTAAGTTTTGGCTTTTAGGTTTTTAAGGTTTTGGGTTTTGGGTTTAGTGTTTAATGTTTTGGGGATTAGGGTTTAAGGTTTGATTTTATGATTTAGGGTTTTGGGTTTAGTGTTTAGGATTTTTTTGGGAAACCCCATAGAGGAATTTTTTTGCCACAAGGGTTACAAGTCCCAAGGGATAAACTCCACAATTGCTTAAGAGCAACAATCATAAATGAAATCTATCTAAATACAACCAAAAGAAAAAATAGTAAAAAGCAAAAGATATAAATTGATTAACAAGATAAGCCAATGGAAGATTAGGTCTTGATGAGATGCATGACAGAAATAAGAGAACAAGAGAATTGCACACAAATTATAGAAAAAAAAAAATAGCAATTAAGGTAATACAACAGTGAAATGAAAGTAGCATAAACCAAAAGATAATAAGTGTGATAGAAGGCTCATCCTAAGTTGAGATGCAAATATGAGCATACTTTAGCAAAAGGGTTATATCACAAGAGCTACTACCAAACCAAAAGGAGTGAAATCATTCGACCATCATAGTAACAAACCTATATAGCAACCATTTGTTGAAAGTCTTTTGAGCCTTAGACCTACAAACCAAGAAAAAATATATCTTGAATAAAAGAAAAGAAAAAAATTAGAATGGGTAAGGGGATCCCATGTAGAGTAAATGTCATCATATTAGACACCATGTCATGAAAATCCCAACACAAATGAAAGTGAACCATCATTGTGAGGTCTACCATATTTTTAATCAGTCGGGTTTAATTAGATTGAATGAACCAAAAAACAACAAAAAAAAGGTAAAAGCATAAAGACCAATAAATCCTAAGGCAAATAAAATAAATGGAATTAACCCATCCCAAACATATGGGACAAATATTAAACAAACTCAGTAACTTGCATATTCTAGAAAAAAGTGCAATGAAAGAATGCAATGTAGAAGTTAACAACCTTTGTGTTATAGAAGTTAATAACCAGCAAGTGTAAGGCAAGACATCATATCCCAAGCCCAAATTACCACAGGAATTGCAGTAGTCTATCAGAGAGGAGATGGGAATGCAACAATAGATTAGATGAACCATAAGGCATAGGTAATGCTACTCCCACCAAATAACTCAAGTAAAGACAATGAGAGACAATAGAACTCACTCTATCAATTACACAATAAGGCTAGCACCATAAATCATTTAAATGCATAGTTAAAATCAAATTAGGCAAAAAACATAATCTCTGATCAGCACAAATCTAAAGAACCAAGAGGAAGAAAATAAAGGTTACGCGATCTCAAACATCGTGATCAATTGGTTTATTAGTAAAACATTAGCAAAATAAAACAACCAACAACCACAAAGATAGCCTGCTGGACATAGGACCTAAAAATCCAATAGCTAACAATGAAAACAACAATACAATTATTGCACCCACCATATGGTAAGCCAGTGGAAAGTAGAGATGCAAAAAAGAAATAAAAGGGATTCAAAAGATAGTCAACATCCTTAGTAAAGATGACATTAAAAAAATCCTCGGGAAAAGCAAACTGGAAAGAAATCATAAAGTAAGACCAATCTTGCAAATAAATAAAAAATAACCAAAATTAATTTCTCTCGACAAGTTAAGATGGGGTTAGCAAAATCAATCAATAAAACAACTCCAAAAGCACCTCGAGCAAGATAGGAAAAGAGTAGTACACATAAAACCAATGATCAGTAAAACAACCAAGATAAAAAAAATAGTAAGTTGGCCATAAAACCCATTCAAAATAGACAATGCATAAGATAAATTCGGTAGATAATGAAGTGGTCTAGCCAAGTCTTAACCAAGATGGAAAAATAGTAGAGTTTAGATAGGCCTCAAACATGTGATGATCGATTGCCATTGAAAATAACAATAATAAGCGAGAAAAACCACCATGTAGCCAAAACCTCAAAAGAGTCCCTCGGTGATAAGATCCCAAAAAAAGCGACTTGTTGAGCATTAATCTAGTTACCAACAACAACCAAGAACTACCAACAAGATGGCCAAAAATCCACCCATTAGTAAGCGATTGCATAGGTTAATATCCAATTAGGCTAACATAATCACTGATCACATTCTAACCAAGTAAAAAATAGCGATTAAGTAGACTTCAAACATCTGATTGACATTTGCTAGAAAATGGTGGGGCAACAAATAGGAAGTAAAACCAATCCTGCAGAAACAATCAGAAAAACAATAGGCAACAAACAGGCACTAGCCATAAAGGCAGCCTGTTGGATAATGGACCCGATAATCCAACAGCCAACAAATAAAATAACACTACAATTATTAAACCAACCATAAGATAAGCCAAAAAAAATAGCGTGAACATACATAAAGGGTTCAAAAGTAAACAATCAATGAAATCCTTCAAGACAAAGGAGGCGTTAGCATGAACCATCCTAAAAAAATATAGGGAAATCATTAAGTAAGTCCTCCGCAAAGAGATAATAATAATAATATTGCATTTCTCATTCTTGGGGAGATGAGGTTAGCAAATACATTAAACCAACCCCAGGCAGCAGGACAAAAGGCCCGAAAATCCAAAAGATTAAACCATAATAAAAGCCAGTAAAAAACAATGGTACAACATCAGTTATAAAGTGGTCCAAAGGAAAGCCATCTTTAAGATCCATCAAGACACATAATATCAGGCCCCATTTAAGGTTTGGAGAGTTAAACCAACAATAGATGTCACAGAGATCATCAAATAACCAAAGTATATGCATCGAAATTCTAATGAACATCAACATAGAACAACAAGCTAGCCCCAATTAAATCTAGGGTAATTAAGCGAATAGCAAGGATATCAAAAGATGCATCGGAAATTCCCAAGAAATAGCAACACTAAATAGAAAATGATCATGCATTTTAAGGTAATATAGTAGATCAATCCAATAGGTTGAATTAATTTTGAGATAAGGGAGTTTAGTATTGTCCATATTTTCGACACAAATGTTTAAGAGTAAGTTGATCAAAGAATTTTTACCATCCAATAACACCCAGTTAGCAGGTAATCAAACATGCATTACCCTCATGCCACATGAGAGATTCTAAAATTAGTTGAAAGGGAGCTCTGTGCTTGAGAAGATAGTACATGGTTTGCCATTTTGGTGGAAGTCAAAGATTCAATGTAGCCTCAATCCAAAATGAGCCAAAAGGCAAATCTCAAGAGCTTTGTACCGCCATTTGCTTAAAGAGGAAAGCTAAAGCACATAAGACTTTACCTTTATGGTTTATAACCACATGAAGCATTTTGAGAGATAAAATGTTAATTTTAATAGTATTAACATGAGGTTTTACCCAATAAACAATCTTGTCATCTTATTATTGATCCAGTTAAAACCTAGTTTGGCCTCTTTTGAATTTTTGTAGTTAATTAAATTTGCATTGAACAAGTCATGATTTTGTTTTAATTCTAGAAATTATCCTCATGTGGTTCATAGAATCCCATGATGTTTTGCATCATTTTTCCATATGAACCAAATAAGAGTGATAGCGGTTATGACTTTAATGTGATCTTTAGTAGTGTTATCGAAATAAACTTCAAGAAAGGTATAAAGTAAAGGAGCCATTGAATTTGACAACATTAAAGAGATGATCATAAAATCAAAGTTTGAAGCAATTTGTTTAAAAAACAACATTTACATTCTCAATGTGAAAGAAGTAGTGTCATTTTAAAGGTAAGTGAAAACCTTTTCCCACATCAAGGAGTAAACTAGGATAATGGTTTACAAAATACACCAAGTAAGAATAGAAAAGAAGTAGAATAATGTTATTCAAAGTTTGAAAAAAATTGGAAAAATCATGAGTTTCTTTAATATGAATCAAATAATTTTAAAGTTGAAATCACCATTTTAGAAAGCTTAAAAGGATCGACCATGATTGTTAGGCATGATAGAATAGTAGCTTGTTTAAAGAGGAAGGAATATAATCAAGACTATTGTTCACATATTATTAGAGAAGAGTTCACTTTAATAGAAAGTGGAATGGGTAGAAATCATCAATGAACCCACCTAGTCAGTTATCTTGCCAAAAGAAAGAGGTGCTAGAGTTAATCCCCAAGAAATTAATGATTCAACATCAATGGAACAAAGTCTTTCCAAACAAGAGAGTCTGCTTTATAGGGCAAATGAGATGGTGCTTACCTAGTATTTAGCAGTCATGAAATTAGCCCAAAGACTATTGTTCTAAAATTACCAAAGTTTATAAGGTGATAGCTTCAGGCTTACATCCAAGACCACCTTCACATCATTTAATACCAAGAGGTGCATTTTAAGAGGAAAAAAATTTGTTAAGGAAATTCTATTAATGGTAGAATTGGTCACAATGGTTTGAATGAGATATAAAGGCATGGAGTTAAGGGTGCTCTTAATCAAAGTGAGTACCAAAATGAGAGTAAATAAAATTTAGCGGTATTAGAGATTTTGAATTAACTCATCAAAAGATGAGATCTTTCTAATCTTTAAAAGCGGAGCACCAAGATATTTAATAGAAGTTGTTGTTGAAATTAGTAATTCTCAAGATTTGGTTGATCCTATTACTAGGAATTTTAGAGGAAGGAATGAAACAACTTTTTCCATCATTAAGTAGAAGACCACTTTCATTGCCAAATTTATTTAAAAGATTCTTAATAGTTTTAATGTGAAGAATAGAGGCATTGCAAAAGATTATAAAGTCATTATAAAACTAAGATGAGAGGAAGACCACCTTGGGTTCTAAAAAAATATGCTAGGGTTATTATAGAAAAGATCATTTAGGCTCCTCAAAATATATTCAACAATAATAAAAAGAGAGGGGTGAAAGGGGATCACCTAAACATATGCATGAAGGGAAAAACCAAGGGACTCACCATTCATGATTACAGAGAATCAAACATTGGTAATATAATTTTTGATGAGGTAGATAAAATTATCAGAAAACCCAAGCAAATGAAGAATTTGAAAGAAGAAATCCCAAGAGAGGTTGTCAAAAGCTTTAGAGATGTCCAGTTTGAAAAGGATATTGCCACCTCATAGAATGTTAATGTCATGAATACTCTTGGGCTAGAAATGTTATCAAATATTCTACCTTTAGAAAAGTTTGGTTGGGGTAAATAATTTTAGGCAGTGGACTAATTCTATTAGCAATTAATTTAGAAATGAGTTTATGAAAGAAGGTGCAAAGGATAGTCAAATCTAGACACTATAGCACCCAAGGGGTGAATTGGGTAATATTAAAATTTTCAAAACTTAAATTTTAATTTTTAAATAGAAAATTAGATTTTGATTTTATAATGATAAGATATAATTCTAAATGCAGCAAAAATAAAAATACAATAAAGTAAATAGAGACAAGAGGCACACGATTTTTTATGGTTCATCAAACCCCTCGTCCACCACGGCTGAATCCACTAAATGAAAATGGTTTACAAAAGTACTCTCCTATAACGGGGCAAGTACAACCCTACAACAATATGTACTCTCTCTCCAAAGGGTACAACCCCAAAATAAATTTTACAACACAAAAAAAATACAAAATAATAAATTTTGATAAAGTAAATCTCTCACAAATATAGAAATCAAATTCAAAAGTGATCTCACAACTTATAAATGATCACTTTACAACTCAAAAAATTTGGCAAGCAAAATGATAAAAATAAATATCTTAAAGTGATCTTACTAGATGTTTAAGTTATTATAATTTGTAGAATAATACAAAATGATTTCAAAATAAATTCACAATATTCTTTTCATGATAAGATAAATTTCAGCAAGGTAATTTTTTTTTTTTTTTTAACCAAAAGATTCTTTCAAATAATGCTAATGATCACAAAATAAAAAAATAAGTATATGATAGATCTAAGTTGGCTAGTAAGCTTTCAATTAAAAGAGAGATCTAGAAAATATGAAAATAATTTCAGCACAATAATTTATTTTAAAATGCTTAAAATAGATCTAAGAATAAATGATCTTTCAAAATAAGACCAAAGAAGAAATATTTCAAGAAACCAAAAGAAATTTGAAGGAAATAAAATTTCAAGTTGAAATAGATCCTACAAATTATCACAAGAGTTTTCACAAAAAAAATGATTGAGAAGCTTTGATGTGAAAACAAATATTCAAAGACTAATCCACCAAAAGTATAAATTGGAAAGAAATAGATAGATGGTGAAAATAGCATGAACAACTAGAAGTATTAAGATCAAGAAAATAAACTCAAGTAATTTAAAAGGCTTGCTTAGTTGAAGATGTTGAAGCTTCCAAACCAAGGATTTGATCTTGCAATATTTGGAGAACACTTGGAAAGAACATTTAAGAGATTTTCTCTTAGATTTCTTTGGAGAGATTTTGAATTTTGAATGAGGGATCCTTTCATGAAGAGAATGAGGGCTATTTATAGGCAAGAAGGTCATTTAAAAAATATATTATACAACCTCATGCTATCATGTGATAATTTAATATTCAATAAAAATATAATTTATATTAAAAATATTAAATTTAGCGCAAAATTTTCACATGGGAAAGTCAAAATAATCACATGTAGCTCTTAATATATTCAAAGCATGTAGCATGCATCCATTATTAAAATCAAGTAATGTTTAAAAATCATAATAAATTCAATTTTAATGCAAAGTGGGTCATGTAACCACTTATTTTAAAGGAAAAATCCAAGGAATATGGAGATAAAATCAGATATGAATTCTTTGATTAAACAATGACTTTGGCTAAAATACAAAATTTTATATATTTTTAATTTTGACATGTGATATTTAAAAATAATTTTATATATATATATATATTTATTTTTATTATATTTTATTATATATTATTTATTTATTTTTTTTATTTTTTTTTTTTATGTAGAAATTAATGATTTATACAAATTAACCTTATTAAAATAGTATGTTAGTTTAGCAAATTGATTCATGCCAAAGAACTCATATGAATAGTCATATAACCTCATGAGCTTCACATTATCCCTTTCATTCTTTTATTCTTGCAATTTCTTCTAACAATTTGTGAGATGTATTGGATATGTAATTAGCAATTGATATATAAATAAAAATATTCATTAGAACATCCAAGCATTTGTTTGTTATCATCAAAATTAATCAAATTGAACATGAGGCTAATTAAGCCAACAATCTCCCCTTTTGATGATGACAAACTAATGTTGGTGATTTTGATGAAGGTGCAAATTGACCTTTCATCATAGTTTTGAAAGAAATTCTATTAAAAAAATTATGCATATGAGATGAATAATGTTGCTCCCCTAAATGTATGCATTAAATAGACTTAATATTAACCAACATTTTACTCTTCTCCCGACAACATCAAAAGTGAGAACAAACTACATACAATTTTAAATATTAGGATCTAACATTTAAAGTACAAAAACGTTCTTACGGTAAGGGTTTTGTAAAATATCTCAATTTGTAAATCGGTGCTAATAAAATTAATATTAACATCACCTTTCAAAACATGATCCCTAATAAAATGATGTCTAATTTCTATATGCTTGGTTGAGTCTTTGGATAGGATTTTTTAGTTACACTAATAGCACTATTGTCACATTGAACTAGAATGTGATCTTGCTTAATACCAAAATCTAATTGTTGCTTTAACCAAAGGACACGAGCAACAAAACTCTGCATATGTACTCGGCCGATGGATAAAGCTACTATTTTGTTTCCTAGATGACCAAGACACAAGTGATGATCCTAAAAAATGACATACGATATGTGCTTTTCTATCTACTTTGCATCCAAAATCGAATAATAGCAATCAAATCACATGATAAAGAATTTTAGGATACCATAAACTAACTAATACAAAATCGAAGATACTTGCTATTAAATGAGATTCTTTGGTTGGCTAAAATGAGCACACAAACAAATAGCAAACATAATATCAGCCTACTAGCAAGGTATAAAAGTGAACCTATCATACTCTATAAAGTTTTGATCAGATTTTCCTAATTCATCTAAATCCAATTTTATAGATGGGCTCATAGGAGTTTTACTAGATTTAAATCTTTTCATGTCAAACCTCTCAAGCAATTCATTTTATATACTTAGTTTTGATAGATGAATGTGCCATTTTCTTGTTGCTTCACTTGAAGACCTAAGAAAAATTTAAGTTCTCCCATCATACTCATTTCAAACTCTTTAGACATCAAAGATGAGAACTCATGGCATAAAGATTCATTTGTACTTTCAAATAATATATCATCTACATACACTTGTACCACAATCAAATCATCATCTATGCTCTTAAGGAATAAAGTGGTATCTACTCGCCTTTCTAAATCCATGATCTATCAAAAGTTACTTAACCTATCATACCAAGCACAGGAGCCTGTTTTAAACCATATAAGGCTTTCTTTAATTTATACACATGATTTGGAAAATCAAGGCTCTCAAATCAGGTGGTTGCTCTACAAATACATTTTGGTCAATAAATCCATTCAAAATGCACTTTTGACATCCATTTGAAAAAGTTTAAAATTTCTAAAACAAGCATAAGAGTAACCTAGTCTTTGTCTGGTGCAAAAGATTCTTCAAAATCTATACCTTCAACTTGTGTACCCTTGTGCAACCTAGCTTTATTTCTAATAATACAACTTTGAATCATCTAGCTTATTCCTAAAGATCCATTTTGTTCCAATGACATTTTGATCTTGGGGCCTTGGGACTAATTCCCAAACATCATTTCTTACAAATTGATTTAACTCCTCTTCCATAGCAATAATCCAAAATTATCATTTAATGCTTCTTCTAAATTTTAGGTTCAACCTCGATAAAATCGAATGATCTACAACTTCTCTTCTTCATAACTCCTTTTGAAGGATCCTATAATTAGTTCCTTTGGATGATTTTATTATATTTCCATTCTTTAGGCAATGAATCATCCATATTATCTTCTAAAGATATTTTCTTAAAGTTATCAATCTCTTCATCAATCACTTCATTTCTAATAGGATCAATCAAATTTTCATCAAAATAACATGTATTGATTCTTCTACAATCATTTTTCTTTTATTGTAAACTCTATAAGCTCTACTAGAAAGAGTATCCTAAGAAAATACCATCATCCGATTTGCAATCAAACTTACCTAAATGATCTTTTCCATTATTCAAAATAAAGCATTTACATCCAAATACATGAAAGTGTTCAATCTTAGGCTTCTTTCCAAAAACAATTCATAGGGTGTCTTCTTCAAAATTGGTCTAAATAGATCCTATTCATTACATAACATGTATTTCTTCTTACCAAAATATTTTGGCAATTTATACTCATCAAGCATAGATCTACTTAATTCAATTAATATTCTATTTTTCTCTCTACTCCATTTTGTTGGGAGTTCTAGGTGCAGAAAAATTATGTCTAATCCATGTTCATCACAAAAATCCTCAAATAATTTATTTTCAAATTCGCCACCATGATCAGTTTGAACCCTATTAATCAAAAGGCCTTGTTCTCTTTGAATATATTTAGAAAACTTTCTAAACTCACCAAAAACATCATCCTTGTAAGTTACAAATAAGACCCAAGTATATCTAGAGAAATCATCAACAATCACAAAACCATAATTTTTCCACCTAAGCTAGTGGTGCTAATAGGACCAAATAAATCCATGTAATAATTCTAGAGGTCTAGAAGTAGAAACAATATTTTTACTTTTAAATGAGCTTCTAGAATGTTTACCATGAATACATGCATCACAAACATAGTTTGAATGAAAATTTAATTTAGGCAAACCAACTACTAAATCAAGTTTAGCAATTTTATTAAGTGTGTGCATGTTAATATGACATAGTCTCCTATGCCATAACCATATATCATCATGAGTGCTTTTAAAACAAAGTAAGTTTTAATTTACATCATGAAAGCTATCTAAATCAATGACATAAATATTTTGTATCTTTTCTCTACTAGCAAAACATTTTCATTATTTTTTATAATGCAATATGATGCATGGAATACTACATTCAAACCTTTATCACATAATTGACTAATAGAAATTAAATTATGTTTTAATCCTTCTACTAGAAAAACTTTATCTAAAGTGATAGAATTCTTACAAATAGAACCAATGCCAATGATTTTCCCTTCGCATTATCTCCATATGTAACAAATCCTCCATCACTTGATTCTAAAGTTGTGAATTTATCTTTATCTCCATCATATGTCTTGAACATCCACGTCCAAGTACCACATGCCTTCTTTGATTTTGCTTTGAAGGCATTCCTACAAAATAAACTCACATGTTAACTTTTGGAACCCAAACATGTTTGGGTCCACATTCTAAATTTGAAGTAAGATATTTAGCATGCATGGTTTGTGTAGTGTTTGTACCTTTTGGTACCCATACATAAGATGATTGCTTAGTATTTTGTATTTTTACGTGCATAGCAATCAAATGAAATATGCCCTTTTATTATAGTTACCAAACATTAGTGTTTGCATATGATTTAGAATGATAATTATAAGATATATGAGTGGGATGTGTATGATGCAAATAATTTTTTATTAAATGTTTTTCTTGATGAAGTATTATAATGAACTTGTGATTTTAAACATAATTCTAATCTTGCTTTTAATAAGATATTCTCTCTTTCAAGTTTACCTACAACTAAGGAACAATTTAATAAAGAAGTATTTTTACTTTTAAATTATCACATTCATTTTTTAAATCACAAAAATGCATATCTAAATTTTATGTTCTTTTCTAAGGTTTTGTATTTTCTTTTTAATTTTTTATATTCAATAACTAAATCATTAAAAGCATCATCTAATTCATCATAAGATATATCATTACATACCTCTTGAGAATCTAAGTCAAATTCTCCATTTGCCATAAGACATATGTTGACCTCTTCATCCATGAGCTAGTACTTGATTCATTTGAATCTGGATTGGCCCATAAAGCATCTTCTTCTTCTTATGGTACTTTTCTCCTTCATATTTTTCTTTTGTTTACATCAATTTCTTTTTCTTTGATTCAATAAGTTACGGACAATCACCTCTTATGTGTCAGCTTTTTTACAATGATAATGATCCCTTCACCAGAAATTTCTTAGTTTGAAATTTATAATTTTTTGATTTTTTATACCTTTGATTCTTCTTCCTTAGCAAGTTCCCAAGCCTTTTGGAAAGCATGACCACCTCATCATAATCACCAGAGCTTGAGGTGTTATGCTCATCACTATCATCAACTTGTAGTGCAATGGCTTTTCCTTTCTCCTTCTCCTTTTTCTGAGTTATCCATCTTATCCCTTTGAGCAATAACTTTATTCATGTGCTATCAAAGAACCCAAAAGCTGATCAAGTGGATAAGTAGATAAATCTTTAGCTTCACTAATACATTACTTTAGCTTCCCATTCTTTTGGAAGACATCTAAGAATCTTATAAACTAAGTCTTGATTCTATATGTTTTCCAAGAGAATGTAATGTGTTAATTATTTTCATAAATCTAGTATACATATCGAAATAGATTGAAGGAGACATATGAAATAACTCATAATCATGAACAAGTCTATTTATGTGAGCATCTCTAACTTCACTAGTTCCTTCATAAGTTATAATAAGTTTATCCCATATTTCTTTTGTACTTAACATAGAAATTTTCATGTAATCATCAGGTAATAAAGCACAATGTAAAGTATTACAAGCCCTAGCATTTAATTCATCAAGTTCTCTTTTAGCTATAGACCATTCCTCAAAAGGTTTTCTACTTTAATGCCATTTACTTCTCGTGGGTGTATGATATTGATGTGTCAACATATACCACATCATCTTGACCTCTTAAGAATGTACTAATTCTATTTTTCCAATAATCAAATGGTACACTATCTAAAAGTGGAGGTCTATGAGTGGATTGTCCCTCGTAATGAACCCTTTGTGAAACCTTGTGCCATAGTGAAAAGATTTACTCTTGGATGTTAAGCCAATAAAGAGCCTAGCTCGATACCAATTAACACTATAGCACCCAAGAGGGGGTGGTAATATTAAAATTTTCAAAACTTAAATTTTAATTTTAAATAGAAAATTAGATTTTGATTTTATAATGATAAGATATAATTCTAAATGCAGCAAAAATAAAAATACAATAAAGTAAATAGAGACAAGAGGCACACGATTTTTTACGTGGTTCAAACCCCAAAACCGACGTCCGCCTAGCCACCCGGCTAGGAATCCACTAAATGAAAAATGGTTTACAAAAGTACTCTCTCTAAGCGGGTACAACCCCACAACAATATGTACTCTCCTACAAAGGCCAAAAAAAATTTTACAACACAAAAAAAATACAAAATAATAAATTTTGATAAAGTAAATCTCTCACAAATATACCAAGAAATCAAATTCAAAAGTGATCTCACAACTTATAAATGATCACTTTACAACTCAAAAATTTGGCAAGCAAAATGATCACTTAATAAAAATAAATATCTTAAAGTGATCTTACTAGATGTTTAAGTTATTATAATTTGTAGAATAATACAAAATGATTTCAAAATAAATTCACAATATTCTTTTCATGATAAGATAAATTTCAGCAAGGAGTAATTTTTTTTTTTTAACCAAAAGATTCTTTCAAATAATGCTAATGATCACAAAATAAAAAAAATAAGTATATGATAGATCTAAGTTGGCTAGTAAGCTTTCAATTAAAAAAAGAGATCTAGAAAATATGAAAATAATTTCAGCACAATAATTTATTTTAAAATGCTTAAAATAGATCTAAGAATAAATGATCTTTCAAAATAAGACCAAAGAAGAAATATTTCAAGAAACCAAAAGAAATTTGTAGGAAGCTAAAAATTTCAGCAAGTTGAAATAGATCTACAAATTATCACAAGAGTTTTTCACAAAAAAAATGATTGAGAAGCTTTGATGTGAAAACCAATATTCAAAGACTAATCCACCAAAAGTATAAATTAGAAATAGATGGTGAAAATAGAACAACTAAAGTATTAAGATCAAGAAAACAAACTCAAGTAATTTAAAAAGGCTTGCCGTTGAAGATGTTGAAGCTTCCAAACCAAGGATTTGATCTTGCAATATTTGGAGAACACTTGGAAAGAACATTTAAGAGATTTTCTCTTAGATTTTGGAGAGATTTTGAATTTTGAATGAGGGATCCTTTCATGAAGAGAATGAGGGCTATTTATAGAAGGTCATTTAAAAAATTATTTCAAAGAAATATATTATACAACCTCATGCTATCATGTGATAATTTAATATTCAAAATATATAATTTATATTCTAGCAGCAAATTAATTTTAATTAAGTAATCACATGTAGCATATCCATGTAGGCATTTATTAAATCAAGGAAAATCCAAGGAATCCATGGAGATAAAATCGATATGAATTCTTTGATTAAACAATGACTTTGGCTAAAATACAAAATTTTATATATTTTGTTAATTTTGACATGTGATATTTAAAAATTATGATATAATTTATATATAATCATAAATATGTTAGTTATCATATAACCAGCAAATTAAATTAAAATACCTAATTATATTAAGTAAATAAAATTATTATACTTAATAGTTATGATCATTTATTACTTTGACAATTTTATTGCTATGTAGAAAAACATATAATTGAATGTTAATAAAGATTTATACAAATTAACCTTATTAAAATAGTATGTTAGGTTGTGAGCAAATTGATTCATGCCAAAGAACTCATATGAATAGTCATATAACCTAAAATCATGAGCTTCACATTATCCCTTTCATTCTTTTATTCTTGCAATTTCTTCAATTTGTGAGGATTGGATATGTAATGTAATTAATTGATATATAAACACATAAAAATATTCATTAGAACATCCAAGCATTTGTTTGTTATCATCAAAATTAATCAAATTGAACATGAGGCTAATTAAGCCAACATCCCCAAGATTCAGGATTATTAATTTTGGGAATGAGAATAATGGAAGTGCTAGAAAAATATCTAGGTAAGGGTTTCCATCAAAAAAATCAACAACTGATCAACAAGGTCGACTTAATAATAATAGGCCACAATCTTTGAAAGAACGAGTCATGTAGCCTTGGGCCAACAAATCGTGTTCATGCTATCGAGAATATTACCAATCTCAATTTTCATAGATCAAGTGGTTATCATCATTAGTAATCATTGAGGGAATCAGGTGTGTGTTGGAGAGGGCTTCTAAGGAAGGGTTGTTGTCTAATAAGTTTAAAAATATTGTATGACAAAATCTTTAATATCATTATTATCAGTGATCCAGCTGTCGTTATCATTTTTGATTTTTTTAGTAGAGTTTAAGGCTTTCTTTTTTTTGAAAGAGCGAAAATACCTTGTATTTCTATCACATCGGTAATAGTTTGCTAGACCTTTTCATTGTAGGTTTCCATCATGTTATAATTAATCAAGTTATCTTTAGCTACATTCAACTCCTAAAGCTTAGTAGAATCATCAAAATAGCATCTTCAAGAGAACAAACTAATTGCTCCATATTTTTGAGATTGAAAAAGATTTTAAAATGATGCTTGTTCCACCAATTTAGGTTTTATTTAAGTTTTTAAGCTTAAGCCAAAGTCAAATCATGCCTTTAATAGAATTATCCTGATGAATAGGCCATCCAATTAATGGAAACAACATTTATGAAATCACTATGTGGGATCCACATATTTTGGAATCTAAAAGAAGTAGGGGAGGATAGTCTATTGGAAGGATTTTTGATAGAAATTAGAAGTGGAGCATGGTCAGATAGAGTTCTGCTCAAATGTTCACAGTAAGGGCCATTGATTTATCCAAAAGGAAATAGGGCCATCAAGCCGCTAGAGTCTAGAGTTATGGGCGTATAGTGGTTGCAAAAGCGAATATCAATCTGTAATCAAGATCATATTAGAAAAATCTTATGGAATGAATGTTGGGAGCAACCTCCCCTTCTTTAGAAGAAGCAAGAATAGTGTTGAAATCACCCCCAACCAACCAGGGTTTATTGATAGAGGAGGAAAAGGTTCTTAAGTTATCCCAAAGGATGTTCCTACCAGCTCTATTACAAGATGCATAAATAAAGGAACCAATAGCAAAAAATTCACCCAATGGAATTTGAATATTAACCAATTATTGAAGGTCATCAAGGATAGAGATGTTGACTAAATTATTCCAAAAGCACCAAATTTTATTGTTAAAATTATGGAAGAAATTTTGAAAATAACATTAGATCTTAGAATAGTGTATGAATGGTTCTATAACAACAAGTAAGGCAATGTTATGAGTACGGCAAAAACTTCTAATACGGTTACGGATAATGAGAGTCCCAATACCCCGAACATTCCAAATAAAAAGATTGATCATAATAAAATAGAAGAAAAGGAAAAGAGATAACTTAAAAAAATAAAATGCAAGAAGAATAGACCACATGAAACTATTATTTATGGGAAGTTAGGGAAGATCTAGTGGTTTTGGTGGAGCTATTAGTGAACATTATAGCTTTAAGAGATTTTTTTTAATAATAGTTTGAAAAGGTCTATCTATGTCCAAAGTATCTCCATCCAAGAGAGTGTGATTTATGATATTCAGAATAGGACTAGTATCTATCAAAGTAATCCTAATGGTAATTTTTAGTGTGTTTGAAATTAGGTTATGTGTATCACTCTAGTAGGAGAAGGAGGTTGTGAAATTAATAGCACATATTTCATTCAATTTATTACCTTTGATTGTTCCATGACCAAAGGTTTTTAATTTGCTCTATGCGTGCTCATTTTTTATCTACGTGGTCGCTTATTTCATTGAAAACTTGGCGTGTTACTTGGTTGATGAAATCTTAAAGAAGAAACGTTCAATCTGGAATTTATTTTCTATTAAAAAAAACTACAAACCCTAAACTAAACAACCTAACCCTAATCCTAAACCCTACTACTACCCACCCTAAACCCTATAAAAGATAACCTACCACACTCCCTCCATAAACCCTAAACCTCCACCAAACCCTAAACTCTAAACTCCTAATAAAATCCCACCTAAACTCCCTAAATAAAAACCATCTCTAAATCACTGACTCTACACTCCATAAACTACCATCCTCTAAGCCATAAACCTTAACCCAAAAATCCTTCTACCCCAACACAAAATATCTCTCCCTAAACTCTAACCCTGTTATTAAACCCTAAACCATAAACCCTACACTAAACCCTCCTGATAAACCATAAACCCCAACTTAAATCTTTAAACCTAAACTTACCCCAAGCATAAACCCAACCTAAACCTAACTAAAATAAATTCTAAAATTAAAACATGATAAATAAATAAAAATAAAATATAACCAAAACAATAAACTTAAAACAAAAAAAATATAAAGTATTAATAAAATAAACTAAAATAAAATAAATAAACTTAAACTAAATTAAAAATAAATAAAGAATTAAAACATAAATAAAATAAACTAAAATGTAAAAAATAAAATAAACCTAAAATAAATATAAATAAAATAAACCCAATCTTAAACCTAAAATCTATACCTACTCTACCCTAAATCTACCTGACCCTAAGTTTTTCTAACCAAAATAACACCCACCTCATAAAAAAACCTTCCCAGATCCTACTACATCCTACCTCCCTATCTAAATTACTCCCTGCCCACCCCAACCCTGCCCTCTACTCATATCTAACTAAATCTCTATATCAACTCCAGACCAAACTAAATGGTACCCTGACCTCTAACCAGGCCCTCATTCTAAACCTAACCATCTACTCCTAAATACTGAACCTAATACCCTAACCCTAAACTACCTTAAAAACCCTAAACTACTTTAAACCACAATAAGTATAAACCAAACCTAATAAATCCTCTAAAAATAAACCTAAATAAAATAATAATAATAAATTAAAATAATTAAAAATAGTAAACAAACTTACCTCTATTTTTAATTTTTTTTTAAGAACCAAAAACCCTAAATCCACCCCTACCACCCTAAATCACCTTAAACCCTAAACCCTAAACCTAAACACTAAACCCAAAACCCAAACCTTCCCCATTTCTTTATTTGGTGTTCCCTTTCATTTTCCTTGCGGCTTGGTGATCTTGATCCTTCGATCGTAGTTTTGATTATTTGTCTCATGGCCATTTTTCCTTTCTCTTTCAATGGCGGAGAAGCCACTTTCCACACAGTTGAGCTTTTCGAACTTGGAGGCATCAACTAGGGCTTCTAATTTACAAGTTATTATGGATCCGACATCATCCGTTAATCTGCCTATTGTTAAGTCCTTCAAGGATGCATTATCTGGTAAGAAATCTTCCCCTAATGCTACGATCAATTTGATCTCAACCTCTTTTTATGGGATGCCTGCTATTATGTGCTTTCCGGATCATGGTAAAAAATTTAGTTGGTAAATTTTCCTTACATTGGCAAACTCTCAATAACATCCGATCATATTTTCATAGCCTAGAGCTCTTTGGCATTTTAACTGTCAGTTTGATTGATCTTAGGCATATTTTTATTCAGCTCTCTAATGACTTAGATTACTCAAGAGTTTTTGCTCGTCGCTCCTACTTTGTGTATAATTGTCAAATGAGGCTTTTGAAATGGTCTCATCTTTTGATGTAAAAGAGGAATCTCCAATTGTTTTATATGAATATGAGAATACACTACGTTACACATCAAGTTCTCTTTACGGTTGGTGTTCTCTTTGGTCGGCCTCTTCAAATTGATCAGACCACCGCTGCAAGATCATGGCCTTCAGTTTCTCATATTTTGGTTGAGATTGATATTACCAAAAGTATCTAAAGAAGTATGGATCACTCAGAAATTTGGTTTAATAAAAGTGGAATTTGAAAATTTTCCTATTTTTTGCACACATTATAAGATTCATGGTCATGATCATTCAATGCTTTGTGTTGCATCCTCAACTTAAAGAATAAAATTGTCGATCTTAATCCCTCTAGCAAATGAAAAATCAATAAATTTGCTTATGTGCCTAAAGTCACTCAAAATGTAACTCATCCCCTACCCTATGCTTTTTTATTATCTCGATTTGCCTATTGAAGTGCAATCGAGCATGTTAAAAATAATGCTTATGAGATTGTGAGGCTAATGATAACTTACCTAACATTGCTTCTAATTGTAATTTGGCTCCTCAAGACAATACCTTGACTCTAATCTACCCCTCTTAGTGAACCCAAGGAGACTCATATGAACCCTAGTGGTGATTTGAATTAATTTGGATCAAAATCAAACAAATTCGCAATTGTTCTCGATGAAAGAACAAAATCTAAAAATGGTGATCCTTTGGTCATGGAACAAAATCAGAAGGTAATTAGAAATTGAGCATGAAATATGTGCTATTAATGGCTTCACAACCTCTCCTTCTCCTACTCTATAGAGTGATACACATGCTAACCTAATTTCTCAACTTAATTCTGACACTGAAGAAGGGGAAATTACCATTAGGATTACTTTGATAGATACTAGTCCTATTCTGAATATCATAAATCACACTCTCTTGGATGGAGATACTTTGGACATAGATAGACCTTTTCAAACTATTATTAAAAAAAATCTCTTAAAGCTATAATGTTCACTAATAGCTCCACCAAAACCACTAGATCTTCCCTAACTTCCCATAAATAGTTTCATGTTTATTTCTTCATTTTATTTTTTAAGTTATCCGTTCAGTTGCATTATTGCTATATGATCAATCTTTTATTTGGAATGTTCGGGTATTGGGACTCTCATTATCCGTAACCGTATTAGAAGTTTTTGCCGTACTCATAACATTGCCTTACTTGTTGTTATAGAACCATTCATACACTATTCTAAGATCACCCATGTTGCTAGAATGCTTGGCTTTCAAAATTTCTTCCATAATTTTAACAATAAAATTTGGTGCTTTTGGAATAATTTAGTCAACATCTCTATCCTTGATGACCTTCAATAATTGGTTAATATTCAAATTCCATTGGGTGAATTTTCTCGCTATTGGTTCCTTTATTTATGCATCTTGTAATTAATGGTAGGAACATCCTTTGGGATAACTTAAGAACCTTTTCGCTCTATCAATAAACCCTGGTTGGTTGGGGGTGATTTCAACACTATTCTTGCTTCTTCAGAAAGAAGGGGAGGTTGCTCTCCTAACATTCATTCCATAGAAGATTTTTCTAATATGATCGTTGATTACAATCTGATTGATATTCGCTTTTCGGGCAACGACTATACGTCCCATAACTCTAGACTCTAGTAGCGGCTTGATAGGGCCCTATTTAATTCCTTTTGGATCAATCAATGGCCCCTTACTTCTGTTGAACATTTGAGCAGAACTCTATCTGACCATGCTCCACTTTTAATTTCTATCAAAAATCCTTCCAATAGACTATCCTCCCCTACTTCTTTTAGATTCCAAAATATGTGGATCCCACATAGTGATTTCATAAATGTTGTTTCCATTAATTGGATGGCCCCTATTCATCCAGATAATTCTATTAAAGGCATGATTTGACTTTGGCTTAAGCTTAAAAAACTTAAATAAAACCTAAATTGGTGGAACAAGCATCATTTTAAAAATCTTTTTGTCAATCTCAAAAATATGGAGCAATTAGTTTGTTCTCTTGAAGATGCTATTTTGACTAATTCTACTAAGCTTTAGGAGTTGAATGTAGCTAAAGATAACTTGATTAATTATCAGAACATGATGGAAACCTAGTAGCAGAAAAAGGCTGCTAGCAAACTATTACTGATGGTGATAGAAATACAAGGTATTTTCGTGCTCTTTTCAAAAAAAAGAAAGCCTTAAACTCTACTAAAAAAATCAAAAATGATAACGACAGCTGGATCACTGATAATAATGATATTAAAGATTTTGTCATACAATATTTTAAACTTATTAGACAACAACCCTTCCTTAGAAGCCTCCAACACACACACGATTCCCTCAATGATTACTAATGATGATAACCACTTGCTCGCTTGCATCCCATGAAAATTGAGATTGGTAATATTATCAAATAGCATGAACACTTGTTGTTGGCTACATGACTCAGTTCTTTCAAAGACGTTGGCCTATTATTAAGTCCGACCTTGTTGATGCTTGTTGATTTTTTTGATGGAAACCCCTTACCTAGATATTTTTCTAGCACTTCCATTATTCTCATTCCCAAAATTAATAATCCTGAATCTTGGGGATGTTGGCTTAATTAGCCTCATGTTCAATTTGATTAATTTTGGTGATAACAAACAAATGCTTGGATGTTCTAATGAATATTTTATGTGTTTTATATATCAATTGCAATTACATATCCAATACATCTACAAGATTGTTAGAAGAAATTGCAAGAATAAAAAGATACAAAGGGATAATGTGAAGTTTATATGACTATTCAGTTCCTCATGAACCCAACCCCATTTTAATGAGGTTAATTTGTATAAATCTTTATTAACATTCAATTATGTTTTTCTACATAGCAATTGTCAAAGTAATAAAAATCATAACTATTAAGTATAATTATTTTATTTACTTAATATAATTAGTATTTTAATTTAATTTGCTTATATGATAACTAACATATTTATGATTATATATAAATTATATCATAATTTTAAATATCACATGTCAAAATTAACAAAAATATATAAAATTTTGTATTTTAGCCAAAGTCATTGTTTAATCAAAGAATTTATATCTGATTTTATCTCCATCGGATTCCTTGGATTTTTCCTTTAAAATAAGTGGTTACATGACCCACTTTGCATTAAAATTGAATTTATTATGATTTTTTAAACATTACTTGATTTTAATAATGGATGCATGCTACATGCTTTGAATATATTAAGAGCTACATGTGATTACTTTTGACTTTCCCATGTGAATAGCCGAATTTTGCTGCTAAATTTAATATTTGTTTAATATAAAATATTTTTATTGAATATTAAATTATCACATGATAGCATGAGGTTGTATAATATATTTCTTTGAAATAATTTTTTAAATGACCTTCTTGCCTATAAATAGCCCTCATTCTCTTCATGAAAGCATCCCTCATTCAAAATTCAAAATCTCCAGCAAATCTAAGAGAAAATCTCTTAAATGTTCTTTCCAAGTGTTCTCCAAATATTGCAAGATCAAATCCTTGGTTTGGAAGCTTCAACATCTTCAACTAAGCAAGCCTTTTAAATTACTTGAGTTTGTTTTCTTGATCTTAATACTTCTTAGTTGTTCATGCTATTTTCACCATCTATTTCTTCTTTCTAATTTATACTTTTGGTGGATTAGTCTTTGAATATTGGTTTTCACATCAAAGCTTCTCAATCATTTTTTTGTGAAAACTCTTGTGATAATTTGTAGGATCTATTTCAACTTTGAAATTTTAGCTTCCTACAAATTTCTTTTGGTTTCTTGAAATATTTCTTCTTTGGTCTTATTTTGAAAGATCATTTATTCTTAGATCTATTTTAAGCATTTTAAAATAAATTATTGTGCTGAAATTATTTTCATATTTTCTAGATCTCTCTTTTTAATTGAAAGCTTACTAGCCAACTTAGATCTATCATATACTTATTTTTTTTTATTTTGTGATCATTAGCATTATTTGAAAGAATCTTTTGGTTAAAAAAAAAAATTACTTTGCTGAAATTTATCTTATCATGAAAAGAATATTGTGAATTTATTTTGAAATCATTTTGTATTATTCTACAAATTATAATAACTTAAACATCTAGTAAGATCACTTTAAGATATTTATTTTATTAAGTGATCATTTTGCTTGCCAAATTTTGAGTTGTAAAGTGATCATTTATAAGTTGTGAGATCACTTTTGAATTTGATTTCTTGGTATATTTGTGAGAGATTTACTTTATCAAAATTTATTATTTTGTATTTTTTTTTTGTTGTAAAATTTATTTTGGGGTTGTACTCCCTTTGTAGAGAGAGTACATATTGTTGGGGGTTGTACTTGCCCTGCTATAGAGAGTACTTTTTGTAAACCATTTTTCATTTAGTGGATTCCTATCTAGGGGTGGCTAGGAGTGGACGTAGGCCGGTTTTGGGGTTTGGCCAAACCACGTAAAAATCGTGTGCCTCTTGTCTCTATTTACTTTATTGTATTTTTATTTTTGCTGCATTTAGAATTATATCTTATCATTATAAAATCAAAATATAATTTTCTATTTAAAAATTAAAATTTAAGTTTTGAAAATTTTAATATTACCCAATTCACCCCTCTTGGGTGCTATAGTGTCTCATAATTGGTATATAGCCTAGGCTTTTTATTGGCTTAACATCCAAGAGTAAATCTTTTCACTATGGCACAAGGTTTCCAAAGGGTTCATTACTGGGAGGGACAATCCACTCATAGACCTCCACTTTTAGATAGTGTACCATTTGATTATTGGAAAAATAGAATTAGTACATTCTTAAGAGGTCAAGATGCACGATGTGGTATATGTTGACACATCAATATCATACACCCACAAGAGAAGTAAATGGCATTAAAGTAGAAAACCTTTTGAGGAATGGTCTATATAAAAGAGAACTTGATGAATTAAATGCTAGGGCTTGTAATACTTTACATTGTGCTTTATTACGATGATTACATGAAAATTTCTATGTTAAGTAGCAAAAGAAATATGGGATAAACTTATTATAACTTATGAAGGAACTAGTGAAGTTAGAGATGCTCACATAAATAGACTTGTTCATGATTATGAGTTATTTCATATGTCTCCTTCAATCTATTTCGATATGTATACTAGATTTATGAAAATAATTAACACATTACATTCTCTTGGAAAACATATAGGAATCAAGACTTAGTTTATAAGATTCTTAGATGTCTTCCAAAAGAATGGGAAAGTAAATCTATTAGTGAAGCTAAAGATTTATCTACTTATCCACTTGATCAGCTTTTGGGTTCTTTGATAGCACATGAACAGGTTATTGCTCAAAGGGATAAGATGGATAACTCAGCAAAAAAGGAGAAGGAGAAAGGAAAAGCCATTGCACTACAAGTTGATGATAGTGATGAGCATAACACCTCAAGCTCGGATGGTGATTATGATGAGGTGGTCATGCTTTCCAAAAGGCTTGGGAACTTGCTAAGGAAGAAGAATCAAAGGTATAAAAAATATAAAAATTATAAATTTCAAACTAAGAAATTTCCTATGAAGGGATCATTTGCTATCATTGTAAAAGCCCGACACATAAGAGGTGATTGTCCGTAACTTATTGAATCAAAGAAAAAGAAATTGATGTAAACAAAGAAAAAATATGAAGGAGAAAAAGTACCATAAGAAGAAGAAGCCTTTATGGGCCAAATCCAGATTCAAATGAATCAAGTACTAGCTCATCGATGAAGAGGTCAACATATGTCTTATGGCAAATGGAGAATTTGACTTAGATTCTCAAGAGGTATGTAATGATATATCTTATGATGAATTAGATGATGCTTTTAATGATTTAGTTATTGAATATAAAAAATTAAAAGAAAATACAAAACCTTAAAAAGAACATAAAAATTTAGATATGCATTTTGTGATTTAAAAAAATGAATGTGATAATTTAAAAGTAAAAATACTTCTTTATTAAATTGTTCCTTAGTTGTAGGTAAACTTGAAGAGAGAATATCTTATTAAAAGCAAGATTAGAATTATGTTTTAAAATCACAAGTTCATTATAATACTTCATCAAGAAAAACATTTAATAAAATTATTTGCATCATACACATCCCACTCATATATCTTATAATTATCATTCTAAATCATATGCAAACACTAATGTTTGGTGCAACTATTACAATAAAAGGGCATATTTCATTTGATTGCTATGCACGTAAAATACAAAATACTAAGCAATCATCTTATGTATGGGTACCAAAAGGTACAAACACTACACCATGCATGCTAAATATCTTACTTCAAATTTAGAATGTGGACCCAAACATGTTTGGGTTCCAAAGTTAACATGTGAGTTTATTTTGTAGGAATGCCTTCAAAGCAAAATCAAAGAAGGCATGTGGTAATTGGGTGGATGTTCAAGACATATGACGGAGATAAAGATAAATTCACAACTTTAGAATCAAGTGATGGAGGATTTGTTACATATGGAGATAATGCGAAGGGAAAAATCATTGGCATTGGTTCTATTTGTAAGAATTCTATCACTTTAGATAAAGTTTTTCTAGTAGAAGGATTAAAACATAATTTAATTTCTATTAGTCAATTATGTGATAAAGGTTTGAATGTAGTATTCCATGCATCATATTGCATTATAAAAATAATGAAAATGTTTTGCTAGTAGGAAAAGATACAAAAATATTTATGTCATTGATTTAGATAGCTTTCATGATGTAAATTTAAACTTACTTTGTTTTAAAAGCACTCATGATGATATATGGTTATGGGCATAGGAGACTATGTCATATTAACATGCACACACTTAATAAAATTGCTAAACTTGATTTAGTAGTTGGTTTGCCTAAATTAAATTTTCATTCAAACTATGTTTGTGATGCATGTATTCATGGTAAACATTCTAGAAGCTCATTTAAAAGTAAAATATTGTTTCTACTTCTAGACCTCTAGAATTATTACACATGGATTTATTTGGATTAAGCTTAGGTGGAAAAATTATGGTTTTGTGATTGTTGATGATTTCTCTAGATATACTTGGGTCTTATTTGTAACTTACAAGGATGATGTTTTGGTGAGTTTAGAAAGTTTTCTAAATATATTCAAAGAGAACAAGGCCTTTTGATTAATAGGGTTCAAACCGATCATGGTGGCGAATTTGAAAATAAATTATTTGAGGATTTTGTGATGAACATGGGATTAGACATAATTTTTCACCTAGAACTCCCCAACAAAATGGAGTAGTAGAGAAAAATAGAATATTAATTGAATTAAGTAGATCTATGCTTGATGAGTATAAATTGCCAAAATATTTTTTGGCGAGATAAATGCATGTTATGTAATGAATAGGATCTATTTTAGACCAATTTTGAAGAAGACACCCTATGAATTGTTTTTTGGAAAGAAGCCTAAGATTGAACACTTTCATGTATTTGGATGTAAATGCTTTATTTTGAATAATGGAAAAGATCATTTAGGTAAGTTTGATTGCAAAATCGGATGATGGTATTTTCTTAGGATACTCTCTTTCTAGTAGAGCTTATAGAGTTTACAATAAAAGAAAATGATTGTAGAAGAATCAATACATGTTATTTTTGATGAAAATTTGATTGATCCTATTAGAAATGAAGTGATTGATGAAGAGATTGATAACTTTAAGAAAATATCTTTAGAAGATAATATGGATGATTCATTGCCTAAAGAATGGAAATATAATAAAAATCATCCAAAGGAACTAATTATAGGGGATCCTTCAAAAGGAGTTATGACTAGAAGACATAGAGAAGTTGTAGATCATTCGACATTTTTATCTGAGGTTGAACCTAAAATTTAGAAGAAGCATTAAATGATAATTTTTTGGATTATTGCTATGGAAGAGGAGTTCAATTTGTAAGAAATGATGTTTGGGAATTAGTCCCAAAGGCCCCAAGATCAAAATGTCATTGGAAAAAAATGGGTCTTTAGGAATAAGTTAGATGATTCAGGTTGTATTGTTAGAAATAAAGCTAGGTTAGTAGCACAAGGGTACTCACAAGTTGAAGGTATAGATTTTGAAGAATCTTTTGCACCCGTAGCAAGACTAGAAGCTATCAGGTTACTCCTTGCTTATGCTTGTTTTAGAAATTTTAAACTTTTCAAATGGATGTCAAAAGTGCATTTTTGAATGGATTTATTGACCAAAATGTATTTGTAGAGCAACCACCTGGATTTGAGAGCCTTGATTTTCCAAATCATGTGTATAAATTAAAGAAAGCCTTATATGGTTTAAAAGGCTCCTCGTGCTTGGTATGATAGGTTAAGTAACTTTTGATAGATCATGGATTTAGAAAGGGAGTAGATACCACTTTATTCCTTAAGAGCATAGATGATGATTTGATTGTGGTACAAGTGTATGTAGATGATATATTATTTGGAAAGTACAAATGAATCTTTATGCCATGAGTTCTCATCTTTGATGTCTAAAGAGTTTGAAATGAGTATGATGGGAGAACTTAATTTTTTCTTAGGTCTTCAAGTGAAGCAACAAGAAAATGGCACATTCATCTGTCAAACTAAGTATATAAATGAATTGCTTGAGAGGTTTGACATGAAAAGATTTAAATCTAGTAAAACTCCTATGAGCCCATCTATAAAATTGGATTTAGATGAATTAGGAAAATCTGTTGATCAAAAACTTTATAGGAGTATGATAGGTTCACTTTTATACCTTGCTGCTAGTAGGCCTGATATTATGTTTGCTATTTGTTTGTGTGCTCGTTTTCAGGCCAACCCGAAAGAATCTCATTTAATAGCAGTCAAGCGTATCTTTCGGTATTTGATAGGCACTACTAGGTTAGGTTTATGGTATCCTAAAAATTCTTTATCATGTGATTTGATTGCTTATTCTGATGCTGATTTTGCAGGATGCAAAGTAGATAGAAAAAGCACATCTGGCATATGTCATTTTTTAGGATCATCACTTGTGTCTTGGTCTTAGGAAACAAAATTGTAGCTTTATCCTTCAGGCGGTATATGTAGGTAGTTGCTTTCGGGTCCTTTGGTTAAAGCAACAATTAGAAGATTTTGGTATTAAGCAAGATCACATTCTAGTTCAATGTGACAATACTAGTGCTATTAGTAACTAAAATCCTATCCAGACTCAGACCAAGCATATAGAAATTAGACATCATTTTATTAGGGATCATGTTTTGAAAGGTGATGTTAATATTAATTTTATTTGCACCGATTTAGAAATTGCAGATATTTTACAAAACCCTTACCGAAGAACGTTTTTGTACTTTAAGGCATGCTTGGAATGTTAGATCCTAATATTTAAAATTGTATGTAGTTTGTTCTCACTTTTGATGTTGTCAAAAGGGGAGAAGAGTAAAATGTTGGTTAATATTAAGTCTATTTAATGCATACATTTAGGGAGCAACATTATTCATCTCATATGCATAATTTTTTTTAATAGAATTTCTTTCAAAACTATGATGAAAGGTCAATTTGCACCTTCATCAAAATCAATACCAACATTAGTTTGTCATCATCAAAAGGGAGATTGTTGGCTTAATTAGCCTCATGTTCAATTTGATTAATTTTGATGATAACAAACAAATGCTTGATGTTCTAATGAATATTTTTATGTGTTTCAAATATATCAATAATTACATATCCAATACATCTCACAAATTGTTAGAAGAAATTGCAAAATAAAAGAATGAAAGGGATAATGTGAAGCTCATGATTTTAGGTTATATGACTATTCATATGAGTTCTTTGGCATGAATCAATTTGCTCACAACCTAACATACTATTTTAATAAGGTTAATTTGTATAAATCTTTATTAACATTCAATTATATGTTTTTTCTACATAGCAATAAAATTGTCAAAGTAATAAATGATCATAACTATTAAGTATAATTATTTTATTTACTTAATATAATTAGGTATTTTGATTTAATTTGCTGGTTATATGATAACTAACATATTTATGATTATATATAAATTATATCATAATTTTAAATATCACATGTCAAAATTAACAAAAATATATAAAATTTTGTATTTTAGCCAAAGTCATTGTTTAATCAAAGAATTCATATCTGATTTTATCTCCATCGGATTCCTTGGATTTTTCCTTTAAAATAAGTGGTTACATGACCCACTTTGCATTAAAATTGAATTTATTATGATTTTTAAACATTACTTGATTTTAATAATGGATGCATGCTACATGCTTTGAATATATTAAGAGCTACATGTGATTACTTTTGACTTTCCCATGTGAATAGCCGAATTTTGCTGCTAAATTTAATATTTGTTTAATATAAATTATATTTTATTGAATATTAAATTATCACATGATAGCATGAGGTTGTATAATATATTTCTTTGAAATAATTTTTTAAATGACCTTCTTGCCTATAAATAGCCCTCATTCTCTTCATGAAAGGATCCCTCATTCAAAATTCAAAATCTCTCCAGCAAATCTAAGAGAAAATCTCTTAAATGTTCTTTCCAAGTGTTCTCCAAATATTGCAAGATCAAATCCTTGGTTTGGAAGCTTCAACATCTTCAACTAAGCAAGCCTTTTAAATTACTTGAGTTTGTTTTCTTGATCTTAATACTTCTTAGTTGTTCATGCTATTTTCACCATATATTTCTTCTTTCTAATTTATACTTTTGGTGGATTAGTCTTTGAATATTGGTTTTCACATCAAAGCTTCTCAATCATTTTTTTTGTGAAAAACTCTTGTGATAATTTGTAGGATCTATTTCAACTTGCTGAAATTTTTAGCTTCCTACAAATTTCTTTTGGTTTCTTGAAATATTTCTTCTTTGGTCTTATTTTGAAAGATCATTTATTCTTAGATCTATTTTAAGCATTTTAAAATAAATTATTGTGCTTAAATTATTTTCATATTTTCTAGATCTCTCTTTTTTTAATTGAAAGCTTACTAGCCAACTTAGATCTATCATATACTTATTTTTTTTTATTTTGTGATCATTAGCATTATTTGAAAGAATCTTTTTGGTTAAAAAAAAAAAAAATTACTCTTGCTGAAATTTATCTTATCATGAAAAGAATATTGTGAATTTATTTTGAAATCATTTTGTATTATTCTACAAATTATAATAACTTAAACATCCTAGTAAGATCACTTTAAGATATTTATTTTTATTAAGTGATCATTTTGCTTGCCAAATTTTTTGAGTTGTAAAGTGATCATTTATAAGTTGTGAGATCACTTTTGATTTGATTTCTGTGAGAGATTTACTTTATCAAAATTTATTATTTTGTATTTTTTTTGTGTTGTAAAATTTATTTTGGGGTTGTACTGCCTTTGTAGAGAGAGTACATATTGTTGTATTGTACTTGCCTGCTATAGGAGAGTACTTTTGTAAACCATTTTTCATTTAGTGGATTCTAGCCGAGGTGTGGCGTGGGGTTTTGGGGTTTACGAACCACAAAAAATCGTGTGCCTCACTATAACGGGGTTTAAGTTTATTTGAGTGTTTAGTTTTTAGGTTTAGTTTATTTGAGTGTTTATTTTTTTTTTTTGGTTTAGGGTTTGAGTTTGCTGGGATTTTAGGGTTTCTGTTTAGATTTTGTTTGATTTAGATTTTAGTATTATTTAGCTTCCCAGGCTGTGGTTTAGTGTTTTAAGTGTTTAGGTTTTAAGGTTAGTTTAGAGTTTAGAGTTTATAATTTTGGGGTTTAGGATTTATGGTTTAAGCTTAGTTTAGAGTTTATTTTTGGGTAGGGTTTGGGGATTTAGGCTTAAGGTTAGAGTAGGTTAAGAGAGGGTTTAGAGTTTAGGGTTTTAGGGTCAGAGACATGGTAGAGCTCACGAGGATTTAGGGTTAGTTTTAGGGTTTGGGTGGTTAAGATTTAGTTTAGGGTTTGTTTAGGTTTGGGGTTTAGGGTTTTAAAACATTATAAAACCGAAGTTTAGGTTTATTTAGTTTAGTTTGTATATTATTTATTTATTGTAGTTTATTTTATTATTATTTTTTTATTTAGTTTAGTTTATTTATTTGAGTTTAGGTTTTTTATTTTATTTTATTTTTTTTAAGTTTAGGTTTAGGTTTTTATTTTATTTTTTTGGTTTAGGTTTTAGGTTTTTATTAAAGGTTAATTTTTAGGTTTTATTTTTTAGTTTAGGTATAGCATTATTTTTAGTTCATCTTATTTTATTTAGTTTAGGGTTCAGGTTTAGTTTATTTTAGGTTTAGGTTTAGGTTTTATTTATTTTAGTTTAGGTTTAGGTTTATTTTATTTAGGCTTAGGTTTTATTTTTTATTTAATTTTAGGTTTTATTTTTAGGTTTAGGTTTTTTATTTAGTCTATATTTTATTTTATTTTGGTTTATTTTAATATTATTTCTGGGGTTTTATTTTACTAAGTATATTTTTAGTTAATTTTTTATTTATTTTCTTTAGTTTTATTTTTATTTTATTTTATTTTATGTTTAGGTTTTAGTTTAAGTTTTATTTTACTTTATTTTATTTTGGTTTAGTTTTTTTATTTATTTTATTTTTAGGTTTTATTTAGTTTAAGTTTAGGTTTTTAGGTTTTTAGGATTTAGGGTTTAGGGTTTAGGGTTTTGGGTCCGGTTTGGGGTTTAGGGTTTAGGACAGTTTTAGGGTTTAGGGTTTTCTATTTAGGGTTTATTTAGGGTTTAGGTCAGGGGTCCTGTGGTTTATGGTTTTGGGTTTAGGGTTAGTTTTAGGATTTAGGGTTTAGGTTTTAGGGTTATGTTGTTATTTATTTATTTTTATTTTTTTCTATTTAGGGTTTAGGGTTTATAGTTTAGTCAGGTTTTAGGTTTGGTTTGGGTAGTTTAGGTTAGGGTTTATTTAGGATGTAGTGTTTAGGGTTTAGTGTTTAGTGTTTTGGGTTTTGGGCTTTTTTTTAAAAATTAAGTAAATTATTTGGTTCAAGTTTATTTAGTTTATTTTTTATTTATTTTCATTTATTTTATTTTTTAATTTTATTTTAGTTTATTTTTTAATTTTACTTCGTTTAGTTTATTTATTTTTGGTTTATTTATTTTTTCTTAGGTTATTTATTTAGTTTATTCTTATTTAGTTTTTATTTATTATATTTTAGGTTTATGTTTTATTTTTTCTTTTAGGTTTGGTTTAGGTTTTATTTTATTTTAGGTTTAGGTTTTAGGTTTTATTTTAGGTTTATTTTTTTTAGGTTTATTTTTAGTTTATTTTATTTTACTTAGTTTAGGGTTTAGGTTTAGTATATTTTAGGTAGGTTGGTTTTAGTTTAGGGTTTTGAGTAGATTTAGGAGTAGGGTTTAGGGTTTAGGGTTTGGTTTGGTTTATGCTCAGGTCAAAGATTAGGGTTTAGGGTTTAAGGTTTTAGGGTAGTCCAGTTTAGGGTTTAGGTGGTAGGGTTTAGTAGTTTAGGGTTTAGGGTTTAGGGTTGTAGGGTGTATGATTAGTTTAGGATAGGTTAAGGGTTAGAGTTTTGTTTTGTTTAAATTAAGCAAACTAGTAGGTTTTGGTATTTAGTCTATTTGACTTTATTTTTATTTATTTTAGTTTATTTTATTTTTATTTTATTTAGGATTTTTATTTTTTATTTTAGTTACTTATTTATTTTGGGTTTATTTATTTTAGTTTAGGTTTTTATTTTGCTTTTTTTAGGTTTAGGTTTAGGTATAGGTTTATTTTTTAGTTTAGTTTTATTATTTTATTTTTGCTTGATTTTATTTTTTATTTTAGGTTTAGGTTTAGGTTTTATTTTATTTTTAAGGTAGGTTAGGTTTATTTTTGGTTTAATTTTAGGTTTATTTATTTCAGTTTAGTTTAGTTTAATTTAAGTTTAGGTTTAGTTTTTTTTTAATTTAGGGTTTAGGTTTTATTTTTTTTATATTTAGGTTTAATTTTTGGGTTTAGGTTTTATTTATTATATTTTGTTTGTTTTATATTTAATTTTATTTTATTTTTAAGTTTAGGTTTAGGATTAGGTTTAGTTTAGTTCTTTTTTCTATTTTATTTAGGTTTAAGTTTTTTATTTTATTTTTAAGTTTTATTTAGTTTAGGTTTAGGCTTTTAGGTTTTAGGATTTGGTTTAGGGTTTTTTGATTTTTGGGTGGTTTATGGTTTAGGGTTTAGGGTTAGGGTTTCTTATTTATGTATTTTATTTATTTTATTTTTCAATTTTTTAAAAAATTAAGTAAACGGTTTATGTTTATTTAGTGTATTTTTTATTTAGTTGAGTATATTTTAATTTTAATTTTTATTTAGATTTATTCTTATTTTTATTTAGTTTATTTTTTAATTTTAGCTTTATTTATTTTATTTTTATTTTTTATTTTAGTTTATTTCTTTAGTATAGGTTTATTTTTTTAGTTTAGTTTTATTTTTATTATATTTTTTAGGTTTAGATTTTATTTTATATTTTTTTGGTTTGGGCTTAGGTTTTTCTTTTATTTTTTTAGGTTTTGGTTTTAGGTTTTTATTTTAGTTTTATTTTTAGGTTTTTATTTTTTAGTTTAGGTTTAGGTTTAGGTTTAGGTTTATTTTTAGTTTATTTTATTTTATTTTGTTTAGGTTTAGGTTTAGGTTTAGTTTATTTTAAGTTTATGTTTTGTTTATTTTAGTTTAAGTTTAGGTTTATTTTAATTTTATTTTAGTTTTAGATTTTTTTTAGTTTAGGGTTTATGTTTTATTTTTTACTTATATTTTTTTATTTTTAGGTTTATTATTTAGGTTTAGGTTTTTATTTAATTTTTATTTTATTTTATTTTAGATTTATTTCATTTTTACATTAGGTTTAGCTTTTATTTTACTTAGGCTATTTATTTTGTACTTTAGTTTTGGATTTTATTTATTTAATTTTAGTTTAGTTTTTATTTTTTATTTTATTTTATTTTTAGGTTTAGGTTTAGGTTTATGTTTTGGTTTAGGCTTTGGTTTATGTTTTTATTTTATTTTATTATTTTATTTAATTTTGGTTTAGGTTTTTTTATTTGTTTTATTTTTAGGTTTTATTTAGTTTAGGTTTAGGTTTTTATCATTTTAAGGTTTAGGGTTTAGGGATTAGGGTTAGTTGTTAGTGGTTTAGGGTTTAGGATTTTTTTAGGTTTAGGCTTTATGGTTTAGGATTTTGGGTTTAGACTTTAGGGTTTTAGGTTTAGTTTAGGTTTTTAGGTTTATGGTTTTAGTGTTTAGGGTTTAGGGTTTAGAGTTTAGGGTTTAGGGTTTTTAGGGTTTGGGTATAGGTTTTAGATTTAGGGTTCAGGTTTTAGTTTAGGTTTAGGGTTTTTGGTTTTTTTTAAAACAAAGAACCAATTCAGATTCAACATTCTTCTTTTTGATTTCATCAACCAAGTAACACACCAAGTTTTCTAAGACCTAAGCGGCAACATAGACAAAAAATGAGCAGACATAGAGCAAATCAAAAATCCTTGATAACTAGAACCGTCTCTACTATAACGACACAGTTCCATAAGTAGCAGATTGGATCTGCCATTCTTCATTTTCTCCAGTTCCTATCAGAACCACCCTGGCCTCTCAAGTAGCAGGTTCCACCATCATATCCCAGATCTCTCCCTCTAACACCACCACGACTGTAACCTGCGTCGCTCCTCCCATCTTCATAACCATCACCGCTCCGACCACTACCTCCATATGCACCTCCAAATCCCCACAACCACGATAATTGGCCTTTTCCTTCGCCTACACTGCCAGATCTAGACTGAGCCTAGTTGATGTTTGTGTTCCTGCCATCAAGGGTCTGCCCATTCTTAGGGTTTAGGTTTTTTAAGAATGAACAAATTCAAATTTAACATTTCTTCTTTTCAATTTCATCAACCATGTAACAAACTTGGGAAGTGAGGTAATCAAATGACCTCCTTGGGGCTAGCTAAAGCCTTGTGTTCTCGGGATGTCCAGACTATATACCCATTACCATTCAATCTTATATAAATCAATACATAATAGAGGAAAGAGAACTCAACATTCATACACTTAAGCTATAAGCACATGCATTTCTTATGTATTTATAGCTAGCATCATAAAACATATTATTATTCATTTATAAGCTTTTGAAAAATACATTTGGATTTAATAGTGATAATAGCCATGCATATATTAAATTAAATCAAGACATGCAAGCTTACATAAAGGTAATTCATTTTATTTTACTTGATTTTGAAAAGATGGATGCATGAATTCAAATTACATACCAAATTTAACATGATTGGAAAGAGGACAATCAAATAGAAGCATGTGATCATTCAACCAAACTAGTTCTTAATGATAATAAGTCAAATAAGATTATTTAAAGCAAACTAAAGATTCTTAATTAATTAAGTTTTGGATTTGATTTGATTTAAAGTGGAGAAGAGAAATCATCACTTACACTTTTAAACCCATTCTCACATTAATGATTTGATTTAATTTAAGGATATGTAATTAATTTTATTTTATGGGTTAATGAAGTTGAACCCTTAATTAGATGAATTAATTACTCTTACTAATGTCACCTTAAAGTAATTAACTAAATAATTATGAGCCAACATGATATGCATGGAAAATAAACTTGCAATGATCTTAGCAAATGAAAGGGGCCTAATGCAATTGGCCGATGATTAATAATTAATTAGATTAAAGGACTTAATTAATTACTCTTATGGTTTTCTGACCCATGTGGACTAACCATAATTTCATTAAACTCCTTTAGGTTATTAAACATCTAAAGATCTACCCCAAGATTTAATTAATTAAGGTCTCATGTGGTTATCATTTCAATCTGAATAAGTGACTTAATTCATTAGTTAAATCTTAATTAATTTCATTTTAAAAAAAAAGGGTGAAATGAACTGAGGGAAAGGGGTCCCAACCATATTCCTTAGTTCACTGACTATTGAACATTGATTAATAAACTTATGAGATTAATTAATCATTAATTAACTTAAAAGAGTAGTTAAGGTTTAATTAGTCAATTTTCTTAACTAAGTGAGCAATAAATCCCAAGAAAATCTTGGGAGGTAGAGGTCAGCCTATTAAATTAACCCATAAAATTTAAGATTAATTACTTAAGTAATTAAAAAGTAATTAAGCTAATTAATTTTGTAATTAAACATTAATTACTTTTTAAAATTAATTATGATAATTTTTAATTAATTCTCTTCTAAAATACCTTTAAAATAAGTATTTATTTGCATTTTTTATTTCTTTATGAATTTTCATGATTTGTAGAAGTATTAACCCTTAAAAATAATTAAGCCTAATTAAAGCCTAATCTTGTTGCTGGACGTGGTGCACTTTCCATGTGGCACCGTAGGATTGGCTGCTTAAAACTTATCCGACTGAGCGCCTATGTGGTGGTGACAGATGTGCTTTCTCTTCCGCCATCTAATCTAAGATCGAATGGTTACGATTAATCCCATAGCTTAATAAGATTAAATTAGATCGATCTAGTGGATCTAATCATGACCATCTATTCCGATCATGTGGAACAGACGGCGCATGATCTAACATCATGCAAGTGAGGGAGAATGAAGTCCATCCACCATTGTTCATTTGATCCAAGCTTACTCGATCTCAGATCAATTCCAAAAGGATCCCTCACCTTCATGACATCGATCGGAGGGGATCCAATTGTCAATATCACACAAAATGGAAGTTTTCTTCAAAAATCTCCAACCCATTTTGGCTAAAGATCAGTTTTGGAAGCGTACCTCACCGGAGTTTAAGACTGGTGGCTCGAAAGATTGAGGAAGCTACATCTATTGGAGACGAAGCCCTGTTGAGTAGCTATTGGTCCAATTCCTTGGTGTTCTCTTAGAAGGCCATGAACTGATGATTTGGAGCTCATCTTTGATCGAAGTCCCACGTCCAATGCTCGAGAAGCTTGGGAGATGATTCATTCATGCTCGACGAAGCCTGTGGAAGGTTTGTGCAAAGTTAATTTGAGTTTGATAGAGAAATAGGGAAGTTAGGTAAAAAATGGGAGTGTCCTATTTCAAGATAGACAAGAATGACATTTTTTGATGAAGGAACAAGCTTGGGAGCTTAAGGAATGGCTCTAGTTGCTCGTCTTGGGTAACTAAGACTCTAAGGAATGATTTTTGTGTGTGTTTGAGTGGAAACGAGGGGCGTGTATACCACCCTTCATCTTGATCAGATGGTGGGATCGAGTTTGGCTTCTAGTGGCCATCTGGCCATCTTAAAAGTGGGTGGTAGGGTGGAGGTGAGTTGGCTCGGCTTGGTTGAAGGTGTGGAGGTGGCTACCAAGGAGGAATCATGGGAGTCCTATGGGTTTCAAATGTTCCAATGGTGAGGGTGAGGTGATTTCACCTCCCATGGATCATGGCCTAACCACCCCTTCAGTCCTCAGGTGCCTAGGTGGACCATTGAGAGATTACCAAGTGGCCAAAGAATGGAAATGGCCACTTACATGGGTGAATTGTCTAATGTGATGCCCTTGACCCAAGGGTAGAATTATCATTTGGCATGGGATTAAATTTGGGCAAATTTGAAATGAGCAAAAAGTGGGTTAGCCAAAATTTCAACTCAATTGAAGTTGATTTGGCTAAGTTTGGCTGAATTTGACTAATTTAGGTCAAATTGGGTTAGGTTGGTTCAAGTTGACCAATTGGTCAAATTGGGTCAAACCAAGGGCTCGATCAAGTTCATATGATCATCTGGGATGTTTTGGCTCAATTAGTTTGGTTTAGTTTGGCTTAGATTTGATTTTGCTCATTTGAATTCATTTGGCTCAAAAAGGTTAAGTTTACCAATTTGACCAAATTGGACAAATTGGCTTTGGTCGGGTGTTGGTTTGGGTTTAGTTAACTAATTTAAGATGATAGTAGGCTTTCGGTTCAATTAATTTGGATTTGGTTTTGATTTAGGCCAACTTGAACCTTTAGGTCAAATTGGGCTAAGTATGTCAATTGGGTTCAATTGGGTCCAATCATGGCTTTGGCCAAGTTTAACAATCAATTTGGAATGAACTTGAGCCATTGGTTGCAATCAATTTGGTTTATATTTTTATTTGACCTAATTTGGTCTTTTAGGTCAATTTGGGTCAATTGGATCAAGAGGGCCAATTGCATTTGGTTTGACTCAATTTGAAGTCAAGTCATATTCAAATATTGATTTTTATTTAGTATGAATCATTGGTTTCAAGGGATTTGGCTTAGGTTGCAATTTGGTTAGTTTGGGTTGATATGGGTTAAGGGGTTGATTTGATCAACTGACCAAGTTCACTTGGTTTGACCCAATTTATGACAATTGATCAACCAAGGGTGATCGATAATCATGATGAGAGGTTTTGATGGGCTTGGTTCAATCCAATTTGGGTAGGATTAGAACTTGGCTCAAATAGGTCAAATTGGCCATTTGGGTCAAGTGGACCAATTGGGTTTAGTTGGCTTGATTTTGGGTTGAGTTTGATTTAGTTGAGTTTATATTTGGATTTGGGATTGCTATATAAATTCAATTGCAATTGGGTTCAAATTGGTTTTGGTTCATTTGAACATTTCAAGTCAAAGTTAAGTTGGGTTTGACTTGGGTTGATTTTGGTTTGGTTGATGATTGTAGATTTTACTTATATTTGTGAATATTATTGAAGGTATGATTGATTCAAGAGAAAATCAATTGAATTTGGGTTTTGGAATGATGGAATTTGGCTAAGTCCATGGAGTTGGGTCATGTGGCTTAGGTTTGGATATTGATTTGGTTTGATTTAGTTTTGATGATTTAAATGTATATTTATTTAAATTTATGAAGATGATTGAAAATATGATTGATTTGTGAGAAAATCAATTGAGTTTGACTTGATTTGGATTAAGATTTGGCTAAGTCCATGAATAGATCATATGGCTTAGGAAGGGCAATAATTTAATTTGATTTAGTTTGCTTTAGTTTTAATCATTTAAATGTAGATTTGATTTATATTTAGGAAGATGATTGAAGATATAAATTGATTATGATAAAATCAATTGATTTTGGATTTATTTGGGTTAAAATTTGGCTAAGTCCATGGGATAGGTCATATGGCTTAGGAAGGGTTTCATTTTTGGATTTGATCATGGGCTTCAATCAGCTGGTTTTGGAATTTGGGTTTGGATTTGGATTTGAATTTGAATTTGTTGTTTGGATTGAACTTTAGGTTTGGTTTGAGAAGGTGAATCTGGATTGGATTTGGGTTGTAGGGTAGGTGGATTGTCCTAATCCTTAAGGCATAACCTAATCCTATGGTTAACCCTTCTAAGTCTTTAGGCTTAGGTTAAGTGTTTACCTAATTGTTAGAAGTGTCTTATGAAGTCTTAGTGTCTAGAAGACTTCTAAGTCTAAGATGGGAAGATTGAATTCACGCTCCAAAAGTGAGATCAACAAGCATTAGGCTCCACAGTGTTGCCCTTGGTGATAGATGTTTGGAAGACCGAAATCAAGTTTCACATTATAGAATAAGATACATCTTTCAACGCTTTGCTTGGGAGAACATGGATACATGAGAACAACATAGTTTGATCCTCTCTACATCAATGTATGAAGTTTATGAGAGGAGGGATCATCTACTGTGTTAAAGGATATCTCAAGCAATTTGTAGTTCATGAGGTCGACATATATGAGGATGCAGCTTACTAACTCCTCAAAATCAACAAATCTATTCTTGCAAACTTGGCCAAAGTTTAGAAATAAAAGAAAAGAAAAATGAAAAAGATAAGGAAAGAGAAAATGAAAAGAAAAGAAAAGAAAAAAATGAAAAAGAAAATAAAAGGGAGTGGAAATAAACTTGGAGGAGAATGTGGAGCTTAACATTAGATTCCACCCACAGTTCGTTACTCCATTCGAACATATGGGTTAGATGACCTGACATCCACTAGGCAGAGGAAGAGGCCAATTTAGTTCTAGGGGTGGAAAACCTCTTTATTGGCCACCCAATAAAAGATATGTCCTAGTTATTAAGAGTACACCTGCTATCCATAAAGACTTAGAATCTAGTTCATATGATGAGTCTTATATGGTTAGCATACCAGCCAACTCTCTTTAACAATAGATTTCCTTGGAGGTGACACTTGAGCCAGATAGTAATGAAGACCAGGCTCCAAAGCAAAGCATAAGTGTATCCAAGTCATATGTGAAACAAATTAGGCATCTGGAACTTAGTTTAACCCACTTTCCTCTCAAAAGCGAGGGGAAGCCCCAAGTCATCCACAATGTGAAGACTTGAGGTTCTTCTGGCAAAGATCATCCTCAAGTCAAGAAGTTGATGTAGAAATTGTGTTAATGCTAGGGCATCCCTAGCATGTATGGTTTGAATAGTGAGAAATGTGATAGAACGATCGCTGGGTGCGTGTTAAATAAGCAAGGGTTCCCACATTATGGATGGATGTGGGCAAAGAAGTTAGTACATGAAACTAGAATTAGGTTAGGATCATGGAATATAGGTACTCTTACAAGAAAATTAATGGAATTAATAGATATTATGGTTCATAGAAAGATAAATATTTTATGTGTTCATGAAACTAAATGAGTTGGGGAGAAAGCCAAGGAGATTGATAGTTTAGGTTTTAAACTTTGGGGTAAAGTCAAACTAGAAATGGTGTAGGTGTGATTATAGATAAACATTTGAAGGATAATGTTATAAATATTAATAGATGTGGAGATAGAATTATAGCTTTAAAGAATTGCTTTGATACTAAGATTATCAATGTTATAAGTGTCTATGCTCCTCAAGTAGGTTTGGAGGTAAATATAAAAGAAAATTTTTGGAATGAATTAGAGGGATTAATACAAAAGATACCTCTTGAAGAAAAAGTATTTATTGGAGGAGATTTAAATGGACATGTTGGTAGAGTGGTAGAAGATTTTAAAAGTATTCATGGTGGTTATGGATTAGAGTGACTAATGAAGAAGGTAGGACTATATTAGATTTTGCTTTAGCTTATGATTTTGTAGTTGCTAACACTTTATTTAAGAAAAGAGATGAACATATTATTACTTATAAAAATGGATCTAGTAAAACACGATTGATTATTTTCGATAAGTAAAATAGATCGCTTAGATTGTAAAGATTGTAAGGTCATTCCAAGTGAAAATCTAAGTACCCAACATCGATTGTTAGTTTTAGATTTTAAGATGAAAGGTTGTAAGAGAAAAAATAAACTAAATTATTATCCTAGAATTAGATGGGGTCACTTAAAGAAAAAAAATAAAAATTTTTTAAGAGCAAGCTACAAGAGATTAGAATTTGAGATATTCATGAGGAAGCTAATATTATGTGGGAAAAAATAGCAAGTGAAATTAAGCATGTTGCTAAAGATGTGCTTGGATAATTAAAAGGAAAAGTTCTTTTAATAAGAATAGTTGGTGGTGGAGTTAGAGTGTGCAAGAAAAGATAAAAATAAGAAGTATTGTTATAAAACTTGGTTTAGATGTAAAAACTCACAGAATTGGGAAAGATATAAAGTGGCCTATAGAGATTCTAAGAAAGCGATATATGATGCAAAAAATTTAGCTTTTAGTGATTTATACAATAGATTAGATACCGAAGAAGGTGAAAGATGTATGTATAAGTTAGCCAACCAAAGAGATAGGAGAAGTAAAGACATAGTTCATGTGTGTATGATAAGGATATATAAAATGCTTTTTTTTAGAAAAGGATATTGAAAATAGATGGATGAGGTATTTTGATAAACTTTTCAATGAAGGATATGAAAGTACGATTGATTTTATCAACCGTAATACCCTAAACAAAAATAGAGAATTTCATTTTTATTGTCAGATTAGTAATAAGTTAGTGAATCTTTAAAGAAAATGAAATGTGGAAAAGTAGTAGGACCGGATAATATTCCAATAGAAGTGTGGAAATGTTTAGGAGATCAAGGAATTTCTTGGCTTACAAATCTTTTAAATGTCATTTTAAAGACTAAAAGATGCTAGATGAGTGGAGAAAGAGTTTGATGGTTCCTATATTTAAGAATAAAGGTGATCCACAAGAGTGTGCAAATTATAGAGGAATTAAGTTAATGTGCCATACATTAAAATTATGGGAGAGAGTAATTGAGCATAGGTTACGATGTGATAAGTTTCTCACAATCAGTTTCATGCCGTAGATCTACTATGGATGCTATACATTTGTTAAGGGGTTTGATGGAGAAGCATAGAGAAAGTAAGGAGGATCTACATATGATATTTATTGATTTAGAGAAAGCTTATGATAAAGTTTCAAGAGATGTTCTTTGGAGAGTTCTAGAACAGAAAGATGTTAATATTGGTTATATTCAAGTCATTAAGGATATGTATACTAGAGTTGTTACTTGTGTCCAAACACAAGGAGGATTGACAAAGTATTTTCCTATTTCAGATGGATTACATCAAGGATCAACTTTAAGCCCTAATCTTTTTTACTTTAGTTATGGATGTTCTTACTAGGCATTTATAAGAAGATGTACCTTGGTGTATGCTTTTTGCTGATGACATTCTTCTTATTGATAAGGCTAGAGAGGGAGTCCAACAGAAACTTGAATTAAGGAGGTCAATTCTAGGGTCTAAAGGTTTTTGTTTAAGTAGATCTAAAACTGAATATTTGGAGTGTAATTTTAGTTGTTGAAGTTCTAGTGGTAGTGTTGTGACATTAGGTGAACAAGTCATTAATAAGAGTGAGCGTTTCAGATATTTAGGCTCTACTATTTAAAATGATAGTGAAATAGATGGAGATGTTATTAGTAGAATTCAAGTTGGATGGTTGTAGTGGAGGAATGCATCTGGCCTATTATGTGATAAAAAAGTTCCACTTAAACTTAAGGAAAAATTTTATAAGATGGTGGTAAGACTGAATGACTTATGGTGCAATGTTGGCCAATAAAAGAGAAGCATAAGACTAAGTTTTATAGAGATGAGGATGCTTGGGTGGATGAGTGGCTTTACTCTTAGAGATAGAATGCAAAATGAGTATATTCAGAAAAAAGTTAGAGGAGCTCTAGTGGTAGATAAGATTTGGGAGAGTGCCTTAGATAGTTTGGCCACATAAAGTGTCAGTCATCTGATGACCCCATTAGGAGAGTAGATGCATTAGATTTGCCTTATGTTAAGAAAGGTAGAAGTAGACCTAAAAAGACTTGGTTAAGATGTATAAAAAATGATCTTAGCATACTTGATTTAAATGAGAATTTGACACATAATAGGACACAATGGAGACGAAGGATTCATGTAGCCGACCCCACCTAGTGGGATTAAGGGTTGTTGTTGTTGTTGTTCTCAAATCACATTAACTCATATGAGGAGCTGTACATAAAAAACTTTAGATGATCTAGATGATTTTAAAGTCAAAGATGCATCGCTAGAGTTTGAAGAAGAGATCAAGTCACCATCAATGAGCTCAAGGAAATCAACTTAGAAATTGAAGAAGATCCACGCCCAACATACATCAGTTGCTTTTTGAATGAAATTAAAAACAATGGCTTAGTTAGGCTATTGACTGAGTTTAAGGACCACTTTGCATGGAGTTATGAAGAGATATCTGGATTGGCTCCTGACATAGCTATCCATAAACTCACAATAAAGCCTACTGCTAACCCTATTAAGCAAGCTCCTAGACACATGCGATTAGAAATAAAATAATAGGTCATTTCTGAAGTCAAGAAACTGATCAATGCTTGCTTCAACAGGGAATAAAAATACCCTACCGTGTTAGCTATCATCATCCTAGTTAAGAAAATAATGGAAAAATTCACATATGCATCGATTTAGGTATTTAAATAAGGCATGTACAAAAGATGAATTTCCACTACCAATCCCAGAGTTGGTGGTGGACATTGCCTCATCTCATGTAGTCTTCTCATGGATGGCTCATCTCAATATAACCAAATAAAGATGGTTTCAAGATGAAAGAAACACTACTTTAGAACCGTCAATCTATTGTTATAAGGTCATGCCTTTCACCCTTAAAAATGTTGATGCTACATACTATCGGGCTATGACTTGAATCTTTGATGAACTCATTCATTCATCATCATGTCGATCATCAAAAGTAGAGAAAAGGAAGACAATCTCTTTGACTTGTGAGTAGTTTTCAAATAATTAAGATAATTCAACCTCAAAATTAACCCCTCGAAGTGTGCATTCAGAGTAGCATTAGAGAAATTCCTTGGGTTTTTTGTCCGACACCTAGGAATCAAAATCAATTTGGACAAGATCAATGTTATTAGAAATGCCTCCCCCTAAAACTTTAACTCAACTCAGATCAATCCAAGGGCGATTGGATTATCTGAGAGGGTTTATATCCAACCTATCGAAAAGATGTCAGCCATTCCCATCACTTGTCAAAAATGATGCCAAGTTCAAGTGGGATGACAAATGTCAGCATGTCATCGAAGACATCAAGCATTTCCTGATGATGCTGCCAATTCTAGTGCCATTATTTCAGGTAAGCTACTCATACTTTACGCTACTATGTTAGATGACTCTCTTGGTGCTTTCTTGGCCCAAGCCAATGATGAAGGGATGGAAAACACACTCTAGTACCTTAGCGATCATCTAATCCCTGCTAAGGCTAATTATCCACCCATTGAGAAGCATTGCCTAGCTTTAATCTTTGCATCCCAAATGATACAGCACTATATGCTTCCTCATAAGGTGAACTTAATCTCTAAGATCAATCCACTATAGTATCTCATGACACGATCGATACTATCCCGTTGATTGGCATGATGATCCATGATCCTCTCGTAGTTTGACTTTACCTTCATACCCCTCCATGTGGTGAAAGGACAAGCACTAGCAGAGTTCTTAAAAGCACACCCACTTCTTGCTAGTGATGATCTCCTTGATGAATAAATCATGAACTTAGGGGATACTAGCATTCACCATTGGGAGACATACTTTCATGGTTTGGCTTCCTCTCAAAGAGGAAAAGAACCATAATCTACTATTTTAAGGAATGCAGGGGTAGGAATAGTTCTCTTAACTCCAGATCGTGATGTGATGAGATTCTTATATCATCTATCCAATCCTTGCACCAACATTGAAGCTGAATATGAGGTTTTGATTGCCAGTCTGGAGTTAGCCATTACTTTAAGCATCCAGAACATCAACATCTTCAGGGATTCTCAAGTAGTTATCAACCAAATCACTAAGTACTATAAGGGTATAAAGCCTAAGCTCCATCACTACCAAAAGTATAACTTGGAGTTGTTGGACCAAATCTAGAGGTTACCATTTATAAGATTTCCTGAGGAGAGAATGTCATAGCATATGCTTCAGCCAGGTTTGTCAAGGAGTTGGCATGTCCAAAGGATGAGTCCATATCAATAAAGGTCCAAAATAGGCAAGCCTTGTCACTTATTGATATTGAACTCATCAAAAAGTACTCTATTGAATGGGAGGTTGCCATTGTTAAGAAGGATGAGGAGTTATATTGGAGGCAACCATTTATGGATTACCTAAATAAAAGTAAACTACCTCAAGAGAAGTCCCAAGCCCATCATATGAAGTAGAGAACAATTTTCTATGCTCTTGTGGATAGTGTCTTATATCGACGGTCTTTCGATCATAAGTGGTTACATTATTTATACAAGTTTGAGGCCCATAAGATCATAATTGAGGTACACTCAAGATTATGTGTAGCCAACCAATTCGGTCCAAAGATGAAAGCCAAGATCAAGAGACTAGAATACTACTGCCATCGATGATCAAAGATTGCATGGATACAGCTAGGTGATGCCACCAATGTCAAATACATATTATGGTCCTACAGCAGCCACCCAACATTCTACATCCAACATTGGCCTCAAGGCCATTCGAGTGTTGGGGTACCAACATAGGTCCGATTGATCCTCCTTCTTCCAAGGGTCACCAATTCATCTTAGCGCTCGATTACTTTTCCAAATGGGTGAAGGTGATTCCACTAAGAGAGGTCATACCAAAGATGTGCTCCAATTTTTTAGAACCATATCATATATAGGTTTGGAGTGTTTCGATGAATTATATCTAATAATGGTACTGCATTCAAGAGCACTGAGATTAACAACTTTACTCAGAGACACAACATAGATTGAAGATATTCTACCAACAACTACCCGAGGGCAAACTGATTAGCAGAAGCCTTCTATAAAACTCTCTTCCAAATACTAAAGAAGACACTCGATAACAACAAGCGATAGCGGCATGAGCAGTTAGTTGAAGCCTTGTGGGCCTGCCATACCACATATCGAACTCCAACTCAATATACTCCTTTCTCCTTAGTGTATTCAAAGCCATTCTACCATTAAGTCCACTACCATCACTAAGGATAGTTTGTAGCAAGATCATAATAAAGTAGAATGCCAAGTTGTGGTTAGAAGAGATCAAAGGTTGGGATGAGAGATGCCTGTAGGCATGTCAAAACCTTAAGTTGTACAAAGCTAAAATGATTCAAGCTCACAACAAGTTGGTTTGTCCTAGATGTTTTCAAGTAGGAGAGCTTATTTTAGTTCTAAGGAGACTGATTGTTGCCTATCGTAAGATAAGAAGCAAGTTTGAACCCACTTAGAAAGACCCTTTTTCCATAGAGAAGGCTTACCAAAGAGGATTTTATCAGCTTATTAATTATAAGGGAGAGTCTAAGTTGAGATAATGCCCCCAACAATATTCACTCAATAGTTGCTCTAGGTCAGGCTGACGTGCTACCCTGCTAGTTTATCACCCCAGTGATTTTCTTGTTTTAGAGGATGTAAGTATGCTACATTTTCCTTCCTTACTTGGCCATTGCACATCGATGAGTGCCATGTTAGTTTGGTAGGTCTTACTGTGTGGCCGATAAGCTACCTCATATTGGCTTTATTTAAGAAGATGTGAGTCTGCTACGCTTTCTTCTTAGATTAGCCTTCGTGCACTAAGTGGGTTGAGTATATTTGAGTTTTAATATAAGTCCCCTAGCGACTCCTTCACTCCTGACTGTTTCAAGTTTGGTTCAAATCCTTCCTCGGGGCTCCCCGCTTAGCAGTCACTCTAGGTCAGATAGCATCTGTCTCACCGATGATAGACTATCTCGATGATCAGTTTTGCTTAAAAATTGTAAGCCTACAACTTTCTTTCCAGATTGATCATTTTGAGCACCTTAGATTGGTTGGTTCTCACTATGCTAATGAATACCCCACTCATGTTGATAGGTACACCTTAGGTTGGTTGGTTCTCGCATCTTAGGATACACCACTCATGGCAGATCTAAGTCTGCTACCCTTTCTCCTTGAGTTAGCCATCATACACTTATAGGCTTTTTTTTCTTAGGATAATGCCCCTAGCAACACCACGCTATTTATGTTTGGATCACATCTTTGTGATCCCATTTAGAAACTCCTTAGGTTACAATTAGATTGGACAATTCCCATATTAACCACCCCTTTGTATAGAATTCATCTTGAGGATGCGATTTTCCCTTGGTCTAGTAAATGAGATAGTCAAGCCGACATAGCCCTTCTTAGTGTGGTCCCTCACACACCAATAGGTCCATGGAAACATATAAACAAAGTATATATTCACTATGGATTAGGAGGACACCCCTAGTGGTACCTTTTCCCAAGCAGACATCCTATCTTTAGGGTAGTGTCAACAAAACTCCCTATATGAATCACCTGATTACTCTTGAGTTCGTATAAGTCCCTAGCGACATTCATTCAGAACTCTCCCCTATCGGGTTCTATTTTTTGTGCTACCAACAAGTCACCCCAGCGATTGTTCCTTGCTTAAGAAGATGTAAGTCTACTATGCCTTCTTCCTAGCACAACCATTGCACACTGAAAGGAAACCCCTTAGGTTGGTTAGCCCTACCCCACAACAAGTAGACTATCCCTTTGGATTTATAAATCTGAGATAGGACAAGTCTAATATAGCTTCTTCTTAGTGGGTCCAATGCACACCGACATGGTCCATAAATTAAATATATCAAATTTGATCGAGCTCACATCCCAGAAGATATGCCTTCAATTCAAAATCAAACTAAACCAAAATAACCATATTAAATCATGTGAAATTAAGATAAAATTAATCGACTTTTTTGAGTTGACATAAGTCCCTAATGGCATTCACTCAGTAGTCACCATATGTCGTTTGATTGTGCATCCAATAGGTCACCCTAGTGGTTGTTCCACACTTTAGATGATGTAAGTCTGCTACGCCTTCTTCCTAGCACAACTGTTGCACACTAAAAGAAATCCCCTTAGGTTGGCTAGCTCTACCTCACAGTAGTAGACTATCCCTTTGGATTTGTAAAACTGAGGTAGGTCAAGGCTAATATAGCCCCTTCTGAGTGGTTCCATCACACACCGATAGGGTCCATTTATTAACTCAGATTAAATTAAACCCGATATAGTTTTCCTGGAGTTACACCCTTCTCCAAGTGGAGCCCCAAATCATATAAACAAGTCAAGCAAATAAATCAAATTCAAAACAAACCTCCCTAGTGGAGCCAAATTAAACCAACACCCCCAGTAGGGTCTAAATCAAACAAATCCAACCAAACTCTTATTCCAAGTGGATAAATCCCCAAACAAATCTATGAAATCAAACTCAAATCCCAGTCCCCAGTAGATAGCCTGAACTTGCTTCCCTAGTGGAAGGTTCATATACCCGATCCTCAGCGGACTCAAGCCCATATCTCTAGCAGATGCCTCCACATTAATTAAAATAAAACTAATTAAAGTTGATTTGATCTTAACTCATGGTTAATTATAGATTCTTATCCCGTGATCTTCTAGAAATCATATAATCAAATCAAATTCAAACCCTATCTCCAGAGATTTTCTTCTTCTATGCCTCGATAGACCCTCATATGTCATGTCCAATGCATGTGATCCCTAGCGGATCTCCCTCCATGTGCTTGACATGGAATTCTCATCAAATCTTATTTCTTCTCTTATGCAAACCGTTAATACTTCAACGAAAAGACTAACAATGTATTCATTCACATAACATCATGTTAACATTGTAATCAATATTTTATGATTTATGATGGTGCAAGCTCAAACTAACTATATAATATCATGCTAAACATATTATAGTGTGAATTAACACACTATATTATATTATAATATATGATGTTATATTATAATTTGCTATAATATAATATATTGTCTAACATTGCACCTCATTAAAATCACTTAAAAGGAACAGATAATAAAATTTTATTAAAATATGAATAATGTTCATTTTGGATGTAAAATTATTTATTTTCTATTAGAAATGGTCCAAAATAGCATAATTTTGGTGTTGCTTCTTGGTGTGTGCTGTGAATTTGGCCAAATTCTTCATCTCAACCTTCAAATTATCATTTTTATTAGTTTTGACCCAATGTATTATAACAAAAGTAAAACATACTAAAATGTACAATAACATTTAGTAACACACCACCACATTCATATATATGTGAAGTTATATTGTTATGTACATTATATTTTAATATGCTTTCATATAATATATCATCTTCCATTACACCTTAAAACGAATAACTTTAAGCAAAAATTTATAAAATTTGGTTGAAAAATGAACATTTATTTTGGATGCAAAATTCCATTCTTTTGATTAAATAACACACCATAGCACACCCCCAATGATATTCTCTAAAGCTTACCTTAAATTTGGCCAAATCCCATCATCTCAGCCTATAAATTAGTATTTTTATGAATCATACCAATACAAACTCTACTACATCATACTATAACAAACTAAAATTTGCTAAACAACAAGTACTAATAGACAATAATATGCTATAATGCATGATGCTACACTATGTTTTGGCATCATATATTATAATACACTATAATATATTATATTATATTATATTGCATATCACATCACAAGGGAATTCTTAGGATTAAAAATCATAAAATTAGTCCAAATAATAAAAAACTATATGTTTTAGTTGTATCACTTACATATTTTAAATTGAAATAATATATTATGATGCCATGCTCTACCTATTATGAATCTGGCCAAATTCCACCATTTTAAAGTATAAATCAACATTTTTATAAATAATGCTAGTGTAGGCTCGATTTCATGATTATAAAATACTAAAAGAATTTAAATTATGTAGAATAATATATTATGATATATGATGTTATACTATACTACAACATATAATATTTATTTTGAACATAAAATCTTACTTTTTAAACTACAAGTGGCATAACACACCTTTGGTACTACAGCCTAATTCCCACTTCAAATTTAACAAATTTCATCATCTAATTTATTAAATCAAATTTTTTAAGATTTAATTTAATTTAGACTATAAGGCATAATACCATAATATACTAGAACATTTCAAAACATCTTATAACATCCAAAAACACATTAGTACATGCTCAAATATATGATGCAACATTATACTATAATATATGGTATTATAATATGATTTAGGGTTAGGGTTTATGGTATTCAAATCTCTAATAGTCAAGGGAAAGTCTCTTGAAGACATTTTAGCTACCATGACTATGTTAGCAATATGTCATTCTTGATCCAATGACATCTTTATTCAGGTAGGTTTGGGGGGGTTTAGGTGGAGGGTAGTTTAGGTTTAGGGTTAGTTTAGGTGTTTAGTTTAGGGTTTGGGGAGGGTTTACATTAGGGTAGGTTTTAGGGTTTAGGGTTTAGGTGTTTGGTGGGTTAGGTTTAGGGTTAAGGTTTAAGGTTTAGGGTTTAGGGTTTATGGGATTTAGGTTTAGGGTTTAGGTTTAGGGTTTAGGGTTTAGTGTTTAGGGTTTAGGTATCTAGGGTTTAGGGTTTAGGGTTTAAGTTTTATGTTAGAGTTTTTAGTTTAGAATTTTGGGTTTAGGGTTTAAGGTTTTTAATAGAGAATAAATTAAAATTCAACATTTCTTCATTTTGATTTGATCAACCAAGTAGCATCCCATATTTTTAAGACACAAGAAATGATAGAGATCAAAAATGATCACCCATAGAGCAAATCAAAAACCCTAGATAAGTTGAACTGTCTCTACTATAAAGACAGAGTTCCATAAGCATATTAGATCAATTATTCTTCTCTAGTTCCAAAAGACCCCTCTTAAGTAATAGGATCCATCATTTCTCTCCTCTCGCCACCACCATGGTCGTAACCTTCACCGCCACCTCCATACCACCATTGCTCACCACCACCTCGATATCCACCAACACTTCCATCCCCACTACCACCACGAATTTTGCATTCATGCTAGATCTACTGAGCCTAGTTGATGGTGACCATGTCATCAAGGTTTTGGCCATTCTTAGGGTTTAGGTTTACTTTAGGGTTTAGGTTAGCTAAGGGTTTGGGTTTGTGGTTAGTTTGGGTTGGGTGGTTTAGGGTTTAGGGTTTTAGGTTTAGGTTTAGGGTTTAGGGTTTAGTGTTTAAGGTTTTAGGTTTAGGGTTTAAGTTTTTAGAGGGTTGGGTTTAGGTTTGTAGGTTTTAAAAAAAAAAAAGTGTTAAGTTAGGTTAATTTAGTCTATTTTTATTTATTTGAGTTTATTTTACTTTTTATATTTATTTAGGTTTATTTTTTATTTTTATTTAGTTTAGTTAATTTATTTTAGTTTTTTTATTTTAGTTTAGGTTTTATTTTAGTTTAGTTGTTAGTTTAGGTTTATTTTTTTAGTTGAGTTTATTTTATTTTTAGTTTAAGGTTTTATTTTATTTTAAGTTTAGGTTTACATTTTATTTTATTTTTAAGTTTAGGTTTTAGGGTTTTTATTAAGGTTTAGTTTTATTTTAGTTTAATTTATTTTATTTTATTTAGGTTTAGGTATAGGAATAAGTTTTCTTTATTTTAGTTTAGTTTATTTTAGTTTAGGTTTAAGTTTATTTTATTTTGTTTATTGTATTATTATTTTAAGTTTTGGTTTTTTAGTTAAGGGTTTAGTTTTTATTATATATTTATTTTTATGTTCATTTTTAAGGTTTATTTTTAATTTAGTTTTTATTTTGTTTTTAGTTTCTATTGTATTTACATTTTTTATTCTTAGGCTTATTATATTTTTTAGTTTAGTTTAGGTTTTTATTTATTTTATTTTTATTTAAATTTATTATTTATTTTATTTTATTTAGGTTTAGGTTTTTATTTTATTTTATTTTATTGGTTTTATTTTATTTAGGTTTAAGTTTGTTTTAGGATTTAGGTTTAGTTTATGGTTAGGATTTAGAGTTTATGGTTTGTGGTTTAGGGTTTAGGGAGTGGCCCATGGTCAGGGTTTAGAGTGGATTGGGGTGTGTTAGGTCAGGGTAGAGTTAAAAGTAGGAAGGAGGATTTAGTGGAGGGTTTAGAGCATTTAGGGTTAGGAGTTTAGGGTTTAGGTTTAGGGTCAGGTAGAGCCCAGGTTAGTAGGGCTCAGTTTCTGATTTATTTGGGGTGGTTGTTTTAGGTTTGGTAGGGTTTAGGTTTAGGGTTTAGGGTTTAAAAGAAAGAAAGACAAGTTTAAGTTTATTTAGTTTATTCTATTTATTTTATTTTAATTTATTTTTCCTTTATTTAGTTTATTTTTATTTTATTTAGTTTATTTTATTTTATGTTTATTTATCTTAGTTTAGGTTTTATTTTAGTTTATTTTTTTAGGTTTAGTTTATGTTTATTTTAGTTTAGTTTATTTTATATATTTTGTTTATTTTTATTATTTAGGTTTTATTTTAGTTTTAGTTTAAATGTTTATTTTATTTTATTTTTTATTTAATTTTGGTTTATTTTATTTATTTTATTATTTGGTTTCATTTTGGGTTTATTTTATAGCTTTAGGGTTTAGAATTTAGGGTTTAGGGTTGAGGGAGGGTTTAGGGTTTAGGTTTAGGGTTTAGTTTAGGTTGTGGTTTGGGGAGTGGCTTTAAGTTTAGGGTTTTGGGTTTTAGGTTTAGGTTTAGGGTTTAGGGTTATGATAGTTTTGTGATTTTAGGGTTTAGGGTTTTGGTTTAGTTTTAGGTGTAGGTTCAAGTTTTAGTTTAGGGTTTAGTGTTTTGGTTTTATTTTAATAGAGAATTTGATTCAGCATTTCTTCATTTTGATTTCATCAACCAAGTAACACATCAAGTTTTGTAAGACACAAGAGATGACATAAATAAAATGAGCATGCATAGAGGAAAATTAAAGACATAGTTCCATATGCAATAGATCAGATCAGTTGTTCTTCAATTTCTATAGTTCCCATCAGAACCACCTCGACCTCTCGAGTAGCGGGATCCACCATCATATCCCTTATCTCTAACTTCGTAGCCACCATTCCTGTAACCTCTCCTCCAGCCTCCATAACCACCACTACTTTGACCACCACCACCTCCATATCCACCTGCACCTCCAGATACCCCACCATTACTGTGATAACCACCGCCTTCGCATCCACTGTTAGAACTAGACTGAGCCTGGTTGAGAGTGATGTTTCTGCTGTCAAGGTTTTGCCCATTCTTAGGGTTTAAGTTTAGGTTTTAGGGTTTAGGTTTATTTTTAATTTATTTAGTCACTTTAGGGTTAATTTTAAGTTTTGGGGTTTAGGGTTTAGAGTTTAGGGTTAGGGTTGGTTTATTATTTAAGGTTTAGTGGGTTTAGGGTTAGGTAGGGTTTAGAGTTGGGTTTTAGGGTTTTGTTTTGTGGTTTAGGGGTTTAGGGTTTAGGGTTTAGATTTAGGGCTTAGGGTTTAGTGTAGTGTAGATGGGAGTAGGTTTAGTTGAGGTTTAGGGTTTATTTTTGAAGAAGAAAAAATTAATTAAACCACAAGATTCATTTTTATTTATTTTATTTATTTTAGTTTATTTATTTTAATTTTATTTTATTTAGGATTATTTTTATTTAGTTTATTTATTTAGGTATTTTTATTTTATATTTTTTTATTTTTATTTTATTTTTTAGGTTTAGGTTTATTTCTTAGTTGAGTTTTATTTTTGATTATTTTTAGGTTTAGGTTTATGTTTTTATTTTATTTTAGGTTTAGGTTTTAGGTTTTATATTTTAATTTAGGTTTAGTATTTTTTAGTTTTATTTTTGAATTTAGATTTTTAGTTTAATGAAGTTTAGGTTTAGGTTTTATTTATTTTAGTTTATTTATTTAGTTTAGGTTCAGTTTATTTTTAGGTTTTTTTTTATTATTTATTTTAAATTTTATTTTAAGTTTTAGGTTTAGGTTTTATTTAGTTTATTTTATTTTTTTTTTATTTTATTTTACGTTTAGTATTTATTTTATTAAGTTTTATATTATTAGGTTTATTTTATTTTGTAGTTTAGTTTAGGTTTTCTTTATTTTATTTTAGTTTTTTAGTTTAGGTTTTAGTTTAGGTTATTTTATTTTGATCATTTATTTAGGTTTAGGATTTTTTATTTATTTTATTTTAGGTTTTATTTAGTTTAGGTTTATTAGCTTTTAGGTTTAGGGTTTTAAGGTTGGGTTAGGGTGTGGTGGTGTTTGAGGTTTAGTTTTGGTGGGTTTAAGTTTGAGTTTAGGGTGGTTATAGGGTTTAGGTTTGGTTTAGGGTTTAGGGTTTGGTTTATAAGTTTAGCATCAGGGTTTGGGTTTAGTGTTTGGGGTTTTTTATTTTAGGATTTTATTTATTTTAATTAAATAAACTGGTGGGTTTAGGTTTATTTAGTTAATTTTTTCATTTATTTTAGTTTATTTTTTCTATTTTTATTTGGTTTAATTTTATTTTTATTTAGTTTACTCATTTTAATTTAGTTTATTTTTAAGTTTTGGTGTAGGTTTATTATTTTGATTAATTTTATTTTATTTTATTTTATTTTATTTTATTTTAGGTTTATATTATTTTTATTTTAGGTTTACTTTTTTATTTTATATAGGTTTTTTTTTTAATTTTTTAGTTTAGTTTAGGTTTTTATTTTTTTATTTTAGTTTAGTTTTTATTTTTTTATTTTATTTTCTTTTTCGGTTTAGGATTAGGTTTAGTTTTTTATTTCATTTTATTTTTTTAATTTTGGTTTATGTCTTTTTATTTATTTTATTTTTAAGTTTTATTTAGTTAAGGTTTAAGCTTTTAGCTTTTCAAAGTTTAGGGTTAGTTGAGGGTTTAGAGTTTAGGATTTGGGATTGGGGTTTAGGGATTAGGTTTTTATAGGCTTTGGGTTTAGGTTTAGGGTTTAGGGTTTTGGGGTTTAGGGTTTAGGGTTTAGGTTTTAGATTTAGGTTTTAGGGTTTATATTTAAGGTTTGGGTGTTTCAGGGTTTAGGGTTTACGATTTAGGTTTTAGGTCTAGGGTTCAGGTTTTAGTTTAAGGTTTAGGGTTTTTAGTTTTTTTTTAACAAAGAATAAATTTATGTTCAACATTTCTTCTTTTTTTATTTCAGCAACCAAGTAACACACCAAGTTTTCTAAAACACAAGAGATGACATAGACAAAAAATGAGCAAGCATAGAGCAAATCAAAAACCCTAGATAACTAGAACCGTCTCTACTATAAAGACAGTTCCATTAGCACTAGATCAGATCGACCATTCTTTTTCAATTCCCATCAGAACCACCCTGACCTCTCGAGTAGCTGGATCCACCGTCATATCCTCGATCTCTCCCTTCGCCACCACCACGCTTCTAACCTCCATCGATCCTACCGCCTCCATAACCACCACTGCATCGAACACCACCTCCATATCCACCAGCACCTCCATACCCCCCACCACCACTGCGATAACCACCGTCTCTGCCTTTAGTTCAATCGCCAGATCTAGACTGAGCCTAGTTGATGTCTGTTCGGCCCAATCATTATTTAGTTTAGTTTTTATTAGGTTTTATTATTTAGGTTTATTCTTTAATTTATTTAGTTACTTAAGGTTTAGGATTAGGGTTTATGGTTTTGGGTTAGGGGTTAGGGTTTAGGGTTAGGGATTAGGGTTTTGGGTTTATGGTTTAGGGTTTAGGATTTAAGGTTTAGGGATTCTAGGTTTTATGCTTTTAAGGTTTAGGGTTTAGTGTTAGGGTTTATGTTTAGGGTTTAGGGTTTAGGGTTTTTTAGGGTATAAAGTATAGGGTTTAGGGGTTGTAGGTTTAGTGTTGTAGGTTTACGCATTAAAGTTTAGGGTTAGTTTTAGAGTTTAGGATTTAGGGTTTAGAGGTTAGAGTTTTTTTTTTTAAAAACAAAATTAAGTAAACTAGTTGGTGTAGGTTTATTCAGTTTATTTAGTTAATTTTATTTATTTATTTTAGCTTATTTTATTTTATTTATTTAGGTTTATTTTTTATTTTTATTAAGTTGGTTTATTTAATTCAGGTTTATTTATTTTAGTTTATGATTTTTATTTTTGTTTATTTCTTTAGGTTTTAGGTTTATTTTAGTTTAATTTTTGTATTTTATTTGTTTAGGTTTAGGTTTTATTTTATTTTTAGGTTTAGGATTAGCAATTTTGGTCTAATTTTATTATTTTTTAGTTTGGGTGTAGGTTTATTTTGGTTTATTTAGTTTAGGTTTTTTTTTAGTTTAGGGTTTAGGTTTTATTTTATTTATTTTAGGTTTATTTTGTAGGTTTAGGATTTTATTTATTTTATTTTATTTTATTTTATAATTTATTTTATTTTATTTTAGGTTTAGTTTTATTTTATTTAGGTTTGTTTTTTTAGTTTTTATGTTTTATTTATTTTATTTTAGATTTTATTTTTTATTTTTTATTTTTTTATTTATTTTTAGGTTTAGGTTTAGGTTTTGGTTTTGTTTAAGTTTTTATTTTATTTTAGTTTAAGTTTTTATTAATTTATTTTATTTTAGGTCTCATTTAGTTTATGTTTAGGCTTTTAGATTTTTAGAGTTTAGGGTCTAGGGTTTAGGTTTTATGGTTTTTTTTGGGGTTAATTTTTAGGTTTTATTTTATAGTTTTTGTTTAGGTTTATTTTTAGTTTATTTTATTTTAATTAGTTTAGGGTTTAGGTTTAGTTTATTTTAGGTTTAGGTTTAGGTTTTATTTATTTAGCTTTAGGTTTAGGTTTATTTTATTTCATGTATTTTAGGTTTAGGTTTTTTAAGTTTATGGTTTAAGTTTATTTATTATTTTATTTTATTTTATTTTATGTCTAGGCTTTATTTAGTTTTAATTTAATTTAATTTATTTTAGGTTTATTTTGTTTAATTTATGTTAAGTGTTTATTTTATTTAAGTTTTTTTTTTCTAGGTTTATTGTATTTTTAGTTTAATTTAGGTTTTTATTTATTTTATTTTAGTGTAGTTTTAAGTTTATATTTTATATTTTTAGGTTTAGGTTTAGGTTTTTTTTTACATTTTGGTTTTTTTATTTATTATATTTTTAGGTTTTGTTTAGTTTAGTAGGTTTAGGTTTTTAGGGTTTAGGGTTTAGGGTTTTTATTGTAGGTTTTAGGGTTTAGGGTTTAGGATTTAGTGTTTTAGGATTTAGGGTTGTAGGTAGGTAGGGTTTATTATTTATTTTTTATTTTTTATTAAATAAATTAGGTTTAGGTTTGTTTAGTTTATTTTTATTTTTATTTATTTTATTTTATTTCATTTTTATTTAGCTTTATTTTAATTATTTAGTTTAGTTTATTTATTTTAGGTTTATTTATTTGAGTTATTTTTTTGAGGTTTAGTTTTTTAGGTTTATTTTTTAGTTTTTATTTTTTATTTTATTTTAGGTTTAGGTTTTATTTTTAAGATTGTGTTTAGGTTTATTTTTGGTTTATTTTAAGTATTATTTTAGTTTAGGTTTAGGTTTATTTTTATTTATATTTTATTTAGCTTATAGGTTTAGGTCTAGTTTATTTTAGGTTTTAGGTTTAATTTATTTTAGTTTAGTTTATTTTATTTTAGGTTAGGTTTATTTTATTTTATTTTAGATTTAGGTTTATTTTTAGATTAGGGTTTTTAGCTTTATTTTATTTATTTTAGGTTTTTAGGGTATTTTATTTGATTTTATTTTATATTTTAGGTTTATTTTATTTTATTTTCGGTTTAGTTTTATTTTATTTAGGTTTTCAATTTTTAGTTAAGTTTTGGTTTTTATTTATTTTATTTTAGTTTAGTTTTTTTTATCATATTTTCTTATTTAGGTTTCTATTTAGGTTTAAGTTTTGGTTTTGTTTTTATTTTATTTTATTTATTATTTTATTTAGGTTTAGGTTTTTTTATTTATTTTATTTTTAGGTTTAATTTAATTTAGGTTTAGGCTTTTAGCTTTTTAGGGTTTAGGCTAATGGTTTAGGTTTTAAGTTTTTATTTTAGATTTATTTTTAGGTTTTATTTTTTAGTTTAGGTTTGGATTATTTTCAATTTAATTTATTTTATTAAGTTTAGGGTTTAGGTTTAGTTTATTTTAGGTTTAGGTTTAGGTTTTATTTATTTTAGTTTATTTATTAGGTTTAGGTTTATTTTATTTTGTTCATTTTATTTTATTTTATAGGTTAAGTTTTATTTTCTTTTTTAGTACACGATTTGGGTTTTCTTTTAGGTTTTATTTTAAGTTTATGTTTTTAGTTTAGGTTTTTTATTTTTTTTATTTTATTTTATATTAAATTTTTAGTTTTATTTTACGTTTAATTTTTATTTTATTTAGGTTTTTTATTCTTACATTTTTTTATTTTTATTTTTTTTTAGGTTTTTAATTATTTTATTTTAGTGTATTTTTATTTATTTTATTTTATTTTAGGTTTAGGTTTAGGTTTAGGTCTTAGTTTAGGTTTAAATTTAATTTAATAAATTTATTTTTAGGTTCTTATTTTATTATTTTAGATTTATTACTTTTAGGTGAGGAGCTTTGGGTCAGGTTGTTAGGAGTGGCTTAGGTTTTGGGTTTAAGGGTAAGTGGGGGTTTGGGAGTCATCAGGTCAGGTAAGCCTGGGTTAGTGGTCAGGTAGTTGGGTGGGTTTAAAGAGTTAGGAGTATGGTTTAGGTAGGATGGTTTAGGGATAGTTTAGGGTTTAGGGTGTGGTTAGGATTTAGGGTATTATAGTTAGAGTTAGGATTTAGTGTTTAGGTTTGAGGATTGTTTTAGTGGTTTAGAGTTTGGGTTGTAGTTTAGTTACAAGTGGTTTAGTTTAGGGTTAATTTTAGGGTTGGGGTTTAGAATGTGGTTTGGTTTTAGGGTTTAGGTTTAGAGTTTTAGGGTTTAATATTTAGGTTTAGGGTTTAGGTTTTAGGTTTAGTTTTTTGTTTTAGATTAGTTTTAAGGTTTAGGTTTTATTTAACAGAGAATAAATTCATATTCAACATTTCTTCTTTTTAAATTCATCAACCAAGTAGCACACTAAGTTTTCTAATACACAAGCGATAATAGATAAAATTAGCACACATAGAGCAAATCAAAACCCTAAATAACTAGAAGGGTCTCTAGTGTAAAGAAATTGTTCCATAAGCATCAGATCGGATTGATCGTTCTTTAGTTTCTCCAGTTCCCATCAAAACTACCTCACTGAGTTGCGTGATCCACCATCATATCCCCGACCGCCCTCCACCATACCATCAGATCACTCCTCCCGCCTCCATAACCACCACTACTTTGCCACCACCTCCATATCCACTAGCACCTCCATCCCCACCACCATTGAGATAGCGCCACCTCCTCACTACTGATCTAAACTAAGCCTAGTTGATAATGTTCATATCGTCACAAGGTTACCCCATTCTTAGATTTATTTTAGTTTTATTAGGTTTTAGGGTTTATGTTTATTTGTTAATTTATTTAATTACCATAGGTTTAGTTTAGGTTTGGGTTTGGGTTTGGTTGTTTTTGGGGTTTTTAGTTTTTAGGTATAAGGTTTATATAAGGTTAGGTTTTGGGTTTAAAGTTTGGGGTTTAGGTATGGGTATTTTATGATTTGGGTTTAGTGTTTAGGTTAGATTAGTTTATTTATGTTTTAGGTTTTAGTTTTTTAGAATTTAGGTCAGGTTTATGGTATTAGGGTTTAGTTTAGAGTTTTAGTGTTTGGGTAGTTTTAGGATTTTTTTTAGGTTTGTTTTAGGTTTTTAGGTGGAATTTAGGTAGGGTTTAGGATACTTTTTTTATGGTTTTATTTAGGATCAGGGTTTGGCCTAGAATGTGGTTTCTGGTGGGGTAGGGTTTAGGTTTAGGGTTCAGGTGGTTAGGGTTTAGGGTTTATGGTTTTTTTTTAAATTATGCCATAGATTACTTTTTTTTTATTTATTTTATTTATTTTAGTTTATTTTATTTTTATTTTATTTAGTTTAGTTTATTTATTTAGGATAATTTATGTTATTTAGTTTTATTTTAGTTTATTTGTTAGGTTTAGATTTAGGTATTTTATTTTAGTTGAGTTTTATTTTATTTATTTTTTTAGGTTTAGGTTTTATTTTTAGGTTTAAGTTTAGGTCTTTATTTTATTTTTTTAGGTTTTTGTTTTAGGTTTTTATTTTAAATTTATTTTTAGGTTTTTTTTAGTTGAGGTTTAGGTTTATTTTTAGTTTATTGGATTTTATTTATTTAGGTTTTATTTATTTTATTTATTTATTTTGTTTAGGTTTATTTTATTTTGTATATATTATTTTTCTTTTATGTTTAGGTTTTTTTAGTTTAAAATTTAGGTTTTATTTTATATTTATTTTTAGGTTTTATTTTAAGGTTTCTTTCTTAGGTTTAGGTTTTTATTTAGTTTTTATTTTATTTTATTTTAGGTTTATTATATTTTATCATTTATTTTTATTTTATTTATTTCTTTTATTCTGGTATATCTTATCTTTAGTTGAGTTTTTATTTATTTTATTTTAGTTTATTTTATTTTTATTTTATTTATTTTAGGTTAGGTTTAGGTTTTTTAGTTTTTATTTTTTATTATTTATGTTTAGGTTTATTTATTTATTTTATTTTAAGTTTATTTAGTTTAGGTTTAGGTTTTTTGGTTTAGTGTTTAGGGTAGTGTTTTAGATTTAGGGTTTTAGAGTTTAGGCAGTGTTAGGGTTTAGGATCCAAGTTAGGGTTTAATGTTTAGGCTTGGTAGGGTTTATAAGGTTTAGGGTTTAGGGTTAGCTAGTTATGGTTATTTAGGATTTAGGGTAAACCATAGGTTTAGGGAGGTAGGACAGTTTAGGGTTTAGGGTTTGGGAGGTTGTGGGCAGAGGTTCATGATTAGTTTAGTAGGGGTGCATGGTAGGGTACAAGTTTATGCTTATGGGTATAGGATGATAGGTTTAGTTTAGGGTTAGATTTAAGGTTATATTTTTCAAATTAAGCAAACCATTAGGTTTATGTTTATTTAATTTTTATTTTAGTTTATTTCTTTATTTAGTTTAGTTTATTTATTTTGGTTTAGTTTTATTTTAGTTTATTTTTTAGGTTTAGGTTTAGCTTTAGGTTTATTTTTAGCCTTTTATTTTATTTTATTTTTTTGGATTAGGTTTTATTTTTTATTTTAGGTTTAGGTTTAAGTTTTATTTTATTTTTAAGTTTAGGTTTAGGTTTATATTTAGGTTTTAATTTTTAGTTTAGGTTTAGATTTATTTTAGCTTATTTTATTTATTTAGTTTATGTTTAGGTTTATTTTATTTTGTATGTTTTATTTTATTGTAAGTTTAGTTTTATTAGTTTAGGATTTAGGTTTATTTTATTTTAAGGTTTATTTTAAGGATATATTTTTAGGTTTTATTTTTATTTATTATGTATTTTAGGTTTATTTTTTATTTTAAGATAATTTTTATTTTATTTAGGTCTTTATTCTTAGATTTATTTTTTATTTATTTAGGTTTTATTTATTTTATTTATTAGTTTTAGTTTAAGTTTAGTTTAGTTATTTTATTTGTATTTAGGTTTAGATTTTAGGTTTTATTTAGTTTAGGTTTATGTTGGTTTTGGGTTTAGGGTTTTGATTTAGCATTATAGTTTAAGGCTTAGGGTTAGTGTTTGTGGTTTAGGTTTGGAGGCTTTAGTGTTTTAGGGTGATTAGGGTTAGCTGGGTGGTTAGAGGGTTTAGGCTTTATGCTTTAGCATTTAGGGTTTGTGAATTAGGGTTTAGGGTTTAGGATTTGGTGGAGTTTAGGGTTTAGGGTTTATGGTCATTTAGGGTTAAGGTTTAGTTTTCTTTTAAAATTAACCAAATTGGTTTTAGTTTATTTAGTTTATTATTTTATCTATTTTAATTTATTTTATTTTAATTTATTTAGGTTTATTTTTTTATTTAGTTTAGTTTATTTTTTTAGGTTTAATTATATTAGTAGGTTTATTTTAGTTATTTTAGGGTTTAGGTTTATGTTTATTTTTAGTTTAGTTTTATTTTTATTTAATTTTTTGAGGTTTTGGTTATATTTTATTTTTAGGATTAGGTTTAGCATTTTATTTTATTTTTAGGTTTAGGTTTAGGTTTTTTATTTTAGGTTTATTTTTATTTTAGGTTTAGGTTTATTTTTAGTTTACTTTTTTTATTTTGTTTAGTGTTTAGGTTTAGGTTTAGGCTTTATTTATTTTAGATTATTATTTTTTCTTTAAATTTGTGTTTATTTTATTTTGTTTATTTTATCTTTAGGTTTTTTTTTAGTTTAGGGTTTATGTTTTATTTTTATTTATTTTTAGGTTTATTTTTTAGGTTTAGGTTTTTATTTACTTTTATTTTATTTTATTTTAGGTTTACTTTATTTTTATTTTAAGCTTAGTTTTATTTCATTTATGTTTTCATTTTTAAGTTTATTTTATTTTTTTTAGTTTAGTTTTTGGTTTTAAAGAAAAAATAAATTAAACCACCAGTTCATTTTATTTAATTTATTTTATTTATTTTAGTTTATTTTAATTTTATTTTATTTAGGATTATTTTTATTTTTTTTATTTAGTTTAGTTTATTTACTTTAGGTTTTTGGTTTTTTTTTTTTTTTTATTTTTTTATTTTTTAGGTTTAGGTTTAGGTTTATTTCTTAGTTGAGTTTTATTTTAGATTATTTTTAGGTTTAGGTTTAGGTTTAGGTTTTTTATTTTATTTTGGTTTAGGTTTTAGGTTTTATTTTAGGTTTATTTTAGGTTTTATATTTTAATTTAGGTTTATATTTTTTTAGTTTATTTTACTTTTTTGAAGTTCGATTTAGGTTTAGGTTTAGTTATTTTAAGTTTAGGTTTATTTTATTTATTTTATTTTAGTTTTTATTTTAGGTTTAGGTTTTTTATTATTTATGTAAGTTTTATTTTAATTTTTTTTTAGGTTTAGGTTTTATTTAGCTTTATTTTATTTTAGGTTTATTTTATTTTTCTTTTATGCTTAGTTTTATTTTATTTTTTTATATTCTTAGGTTTATTTTATTTTGTAATTTAGTTTAAGTGTTTCTTTATTTTATTTTAGTTTTTTTAAGTTTAGGTTTAGGTTTTAGTTTAGGTTCTTATTTTATCTTGATTATTTTATTTAGGTTTAGGTTTTTTATTTATTTATTTTATGGTTTTATTAGTTTAGGTTTTTTAGCTTTTTTATTTTAGGTTTTGGGGTTGGGTAAGGTTTAGGATTAGGGTTGGGTTTAGTGTTAGGGTTTGTGTTTAGTTTTGGGTTTAGGGTTTTGGGTTTAGAGTTTAGGTGTAGGTTCAGTAGTTTAGGGTTTAGGGTTAGTTAATAGTTTAGGGTTTAGGTTTATAAGTTTTGCATCGAGGGTTTAGGGTTTAGTGTTTAGGGTTAAGGTATTTTAGGATTTTATTTATTTTAATTAAGTAAACCCGGTGGGTTTGTTTTTGGTTAATTTTTAATTTTAGTTTATTTTTTCTATTTTATTTGGTTTAATTTTATTTTATTTAGTTTATTTTATTTATTTTAGTTTATTTTTAAGTTTTGGTGTAGGTTTATTATTTAGATTAGTTTATTTTTTTATTTTAATTTTATTTTATTTTATTTTAGGTTTATATTATTTTATAGGTTTATTTTATTTTATATAGTTTTTTATTTTTTTTAGTTTAGTTTAGATTTTATTTATTTTATTTTAGTTTAGTTTTATTTTATTTTATTTTTTTTTAGGATTAGTAGTTTTATTTCATATTTTTATTAATTTTAGGTCTATTTATTTTATTTTGAAGTTTTATTTAGTTAAGGTTTTAAGTTAGGGAGGGTTTAGAGTTTAGGGTTTGGGGTTTGGGGTTAGTATAGGGTGGTTTTTAGTGGTTTAGGTTGGTTTAGGGTTTATTTTTTTTGGGTTTGGAGTTTTAGGATTTAGGTTTTTGAGGGAAGTTTGGGGTGTTTAGGGTGGTTTAGGGTTTAGTTTTAGGTCCAGGGTTCAAGTTAGTTTAAGGTTTAGGTATTTGGTTATTTTTTAACATACATTTAGATTTCTTCTTTTTTTTCAAAACCAAGTAACACACCAAGTTTTCTAAAATACAAGAGAAGACATAGACAAAAAATGAGCAAGCATATAGCAAATCAAAAACCCTAGATAACTAGAACTGTCTCTACTATAAAGACGTTATCATTAGATCGATCAACCATTCTTCGCCCAGTTCCCATCGAACCAACCTCTCGATATCCTGATCTTCCCTTCACACGCTTTAACCTCCGATCCTCCCGCCTCCATAACCACATCGTCGACCACCACCTCCATATCCACCAGCACCTCTATATCCCCCACCACCACTGCGATAACCACCATCTCTGCCTTTACCTCCACTACCAAATCTAGACTGATCCTAGTTGACGGTGATGTTCTTGATGTCAAGATTAGGCCCAATCATTAGATTTGGGTTTAGGTTTAGGTTTATTAGATTTTATTATTTAGGTTTATTCTTTAATTTATTTAGTTACTTAAGGTTTAGGTTCAAGGTTTATGGTTTGGGGTTAGGGTTTAGGTGGAGGGTTTTGGTTTAGAGTTTAGTGTATTTAAGGTTTAGGATTTTAGGGTGTATGCTTTTAAGATTTAGGGTTTAGTGTTGGGTTTAGTGTTGGGTATTGGTTTAGGATTTTAGGTTAGGGTAGGGGTCAGGTCACATTTGGTTTTTTAGAGTAGGATTTAGGGTTTAGAGTTTAGTGTTTTTTTTTTTAAAAAAAATTAAATAAACCAAGTAGTTTAGGTTTATTTAGTTTATTTTATTATTTTATTTTATTTTATTTATTTAGGTTTATTTTTTATTAAGTTGGTTTATTTATTTTTTATTTATTTTTATGTTTTTATTTTTTTGTTTATTTTTAGGTTTAGTTAAGGTTTAGTTTTATTTTATATTTTAGGTTTAGGATTAGGCAATTCTTTTGGTCCATTTTTTTAGGTATTATTTTAGTTTGGGTGTAGGTTTATTTTATTTTATTTTATTTTATTTAGTTTAGGTTTAGGTTTAGTTTTCTTTAGGTTTAGGTTTAGGTTTTATTTATTTTACTTTATTTTATTTTAGGTTTAGGTTTATTTTATTTTTTATTTAGGTTTACTTTTTTTTAGTTTAGGTTTTATTTATTTTCTTTATTTTTTTGGTTTAGAAATTTTATTTAGTTTTATTTTATTTTATTTTATGTTTATTTTATTTTTATTTTAGGTTTAGTTTTATTTTATTTAGTTTTTTTTTAGTTTATTTTTATTTATTTATTTTATTTTATTTTATTATAGATTTTATTTTTATTTTTATTTATTTTAGGTTTAGTTTAGGTTTTTTGTTTTGTTTTTTTATTTTATTTTTTAAGTTTTATTAAATTATTTTATTTTAGGTCTCATTTAGTTTAGGTTTAGGTTTTAAGATTTTTAGGGTTTAGTTAGGGTTTAGTATAGTTTTTTGGGTTTATCTTTTAGGTTTTATTTTATAGTTTTGGTTTAGGTTTATTTTTAGTTTATTTTATTTTAATTCAATTAGGGTTTAGGTTTAGGTTTTATTTATTTTACTTTAGGTTTAGGTTTATTTTATTTCAGGTATTTTAGGTTTAAGTTTTTTAGTTTATGGTTTAAGTTTTATTTATTATTTATTTTAGGTTTATTTTATGTCAGTTTTATTTATTTTTTTTAATTTAATTTACTTTATTTTAGGTTTATTTTATTTTAATTTATGTTAAGTTTTATGTTATTTAGGGTTTTTTTATTTTTAGTTTTATTGTATTTAGTCATTTTGGTTTTCTTTATTTTATTTTATTGTAGTTTTAAGTTTATATTTTATATTTTAGGTTTAGGTTTAGGCTTTTGTTTACATTTTATTTTTTTTTTTTTTTATTATATTTTATTTATTTAGTTTAAGTTTTAGGTTTTTTAGGGTTTTAGGGTTTATTTAGGGTTTAGCATTATAGTTTTAGGGTTTAGGGTTTTTTAGTGTTTAGGGTTTAGGTTGTAGGTTTAAGGTTTAGGGTTTGTTTATTTATTTTATTTGTTTTATTTTTTTTAAAATGCAGGATTAGGTTTGTTTAGTTGATTTTATTTATTTTATTTTATTTTATTTCTAATTTTTATTTAGGTTTATTTTTATTTTATTTAGTTTAATTTATTTATTTTAGGTTTATTTATTTTAGTTATTTTAGGTTTAAGTTTAGGTTTATTTTTTAGTTTAGTTTTGTTTTATTTTATTTTAAGGTTTAGGTTTTATTTTTTTAGGATTGGGTTTTAGGTTTTATTTTAGGTTTATTTTTAGGTATTATTTAGTTTAGGTTTATTTTTGTTTATTATATTTTATTTAGTTAGGTTTAGGTTTAGTCATTTATTTTAAGTTTAGGTTTAGGTTTAATTTATTTTATTTTATTTTAGTTTAGTTAAGGTTTATTTTATTTTATTTTATATTTAGGTTTTATTTTTAGTTTAGTTTAGGTTTTATTTTTTATTTATTTTAGGTTTATTTTTAGGGTTAGGTTCTTTTTTAATTTTATTTTCTTTTATTTTAGGTTTATTTTGTTTTATTTTAGGTTTTGTTTTTATTTTATTTAGGTTTTTCATTTTTTTTGTTAAGTTTAGGTTTTTATTTATTTTAATTTAGTATAGTTTTATTTCTTATCATATTTTCTTATTTAGGTTTCAGTTTAGGTTTAGGTTTTAGTTTTGTTTTTATTTTGTTATATTTTATTATTTTATTTTTGTTTAGGTTTTTTTATTTATTTAATTTTTAGGTTTTATTTAATTTAGGTTTAGGTTTTTAACTTTTTAGGGTTTAGGTTTTAAGTTTTTATTTTAGGTTTATTTTTAGGTTTTATTTTTTATTTTAGGTTTAGGATTATTTTTAATTTATTTTATTTTATTAAGTTTAGGGTTTAAGTTTAGTTTATTTTAGGTTTAGCTTTAGGTTTTATTTATTTTAGTTTAGTTTATTTTAGTAGGTTTAGGTTTATTTTATTTTGTTCATTTTATTTTATTTTATAGGTTAAGTTTTATTTTAGTATCTGATTTGGGTTTTGTTTTTTTTTATTTTTTTATTTTTAGGTTTATGTTTTAGGTTTAAGTTTTATTTATTTATTTATTTATTTTATTTTAGTTTATTTTTTAGTTAGTTTTATTTATTTAAATTTTATTCACAGGATTTTTTTATTTTTAATAGTTTAGGTTGTTAATTATTTTATTTTAGTGTATTTTATTTATTTATTTTATTTTAGGTTTAGGTTTAGGTTTAGGTTTTAGTTTTGGTGAATTTAATTTAATATAATTTATTTGTAGGTGGTTTTCTTATTTATTTTATTTTTAGATTTATTTTAGGTTTAAGTGAGGTCTGAGGCCTGGGGTTTAAGCAGGGCTCAGGGTCAAGGCCTGGGTTTAGGAGTTTGGTTGGTTTAGTTTGGGGGTTTGGGGTCAGTTTTAGGGTGGGTGGTCAGGGTAGGGTTAGGAGGGCCAGGTCAGTTAGGGTTTAGGTTAGTAGGGTTTAGCCTAGGTATAGGGTTTAGGCTTGGTTTTAAGGTTTAAGGTTTATTTAGGTTTAGGGTTTTGTATTTTAGTTTAGATTTGTGGGTCTAGTTTAGGGTTAGTGTTAGTTTTAGGGTTTTAGTTTGAGATTAGGGTTTAGAGTTTAGAGTTTTGGGTCAGGTTTAGGGTCAAGTTTAGTTTGTGGTTTAGTGTTAATTTTAGGCTGTGGTTTAGATTTTAGGGTTAGGGTTGTGGTTTTGTGTTTAGCATTTAGGGTTTAGGGTTTATGTTTTAGGTTTAGGGTTCATGTTTTAATTTAATTTTAGGTTTAGGGCTTAGGTTTTATTTAACAGAGAATAAATTCATATTCAAAATTTCTTCTTTTCAAATTCATCAACCAAGTAGCACAGTTTTCTAACACAGCGACAGAGATAAAAAATTAGCACGCATAGAGCAAATCAAAAACCCTAGATAACTATAAGGGTGTCTAGTGTAAAGAAATTGTTCCATAAGCATTAGTCGCTTCTTTAGTTTCTCCATTTCCCACAGAACTACTCCTCGAGTTGTAGGATCCACCATCATATCCCCACCTCTCCAACACCACTTGTAACCTCAGATCACTCCTCCCACCTCCATAACCACCACTATTTTGGCCACCACCTCCATATCCACTAGCACCTCCAGATCCCCCACCACCATTAAGATAAATGCCTCACTGACTACCAGATATAACAAAGCCTAGTTGACTTAATGTTCATATCATCAAGATTGCCCATTCTTAGGGTTTAGATTTATGTTTAGGTTTCTTAGGTTTTAGGGTTTAAGTTTATTTTTTAATTTATTTAGTTGCTATAGGTTTAGGGTTTGGGTTTAGGGTTTTGGGTTTTAAGGTTGGTTTAGATTTGTGGTTTAGTTTAGATATAAGGTTTTATGCTTTTAGGAGGGTGGGTTTAGGGAGGGTTTAGGGTTTAAGGTTTTTATGATTTAGATTTAGGTTAAAGGGTTTAGGGTTTAGGAGTGGTTTTAAGGTTTAGGGTTTGGGGTGGTGGTTATAGGTCAGTAGTTAGATTTAGAGCCAACATTTAGTGGTTAGTTTAAAGATTTAGGTTTTAGGTTTAGTGTAGGGAGAGGTCAGGGGGATTTAGGAGTTTAGTAGAGTTTGCTTATGCTTTAGCAGGATCAGTTAGTAGGGTTTAGGATTTTCAAGTGGGGGGGTTTAGTGGAGGTTTAGGGTTTAGGGTTTAGGGTTTTGATTTATTTTATGTTTAAATTATGCAAACCATCAGCCTATTTATTTAGTTTATTTATTTATTTTAGTTTAGTTTACTTTTTATTTTTATTTAGTTTATTTATTTATTTTAGGATAATTTATGTTAGTATTTTTTTTTATTTTACTTTATTTGTTAGGTTTAGATTTAGGTTTAGGTTTATTTTAGTTGAGTTTTATTTTTTATTTTATTTTAGGTTTAGTTTATTTTTTATTTTTAGTTTTAGGTTTAGGTCTTTTTATTTTTTTTATAGGTTTTGTTTTAGGTTTATATTTTAAATTTATTTTAGGTTTTTTTAGTTAGTTTAGGTTTATTTTAGTTTATTGTATTTTATTTATTTAGGTTTAGGTTTTATTTATTTTGTTTAGTTTATTTTAGTTTAGGTTTAGGTTTATTTTATTTTAAATATGTAATTTTTCTTTTTATGTTTAGTTTTTTTAGTTTAAAATTTAGGTTTTATTTTATATTAATTTTAGGTTTTATTATGGTTTATTTCTTAGGTTTAGGTTTTTTATTTTGTTTTATTTTATTTTATTTTAGGTTTGTTTTATTTTTAACATTTATTTTTTATTTATATATTTCTTTTATTCTTAGGTATATCATTTTTTAGTTGAGTTTAAGTTTTATTTATTTTATTTTAGTTTATTTTATTTTATTTTAGGTTTAGGTTTAGGTTTAAATTTAGTTTTATTTTTTATTTATTTTATTTAGGTTTATTTATTTATTTTATTTAGGTTTATTTAGTTTAAGTTTAGGTTTTGGTTTTAGTGTTTTAGGTTTTGTGATAGGTTTAGGTAGCAGCTGGGTGTATGATTTAAATAGGGTTTAGTGTTTAGCTTTAGTGGTAAAGGGGTAGCTTAGGGTCACCAGGGATGGTCACTAGGGTTTATAGGTTTTAGGGTGTGGTGGGTTAGTTTAGGGTTTAGGGTTTAGGGTTTAGGGTCAGGGTTGTAGGAGGGTCCATGATTTATAGTTTAGTTTTAGGTTTAGTGGAGAGTTTTATGGTTATGGCTATAAGATTAGGGTTTAGGGTTTTTTTTAGGGTTTTTTAGGTTTTGTGGGTTTAGGATTTAGGGGTTATGATTTTTTCAAATTATGTAAACCATTAGGTTTAGGTTTATTTATTTATTTTAGTTTATTTCTTTATTTAGTTTAGTTTATATATTTTAGGTTTATTTATTTTGGTTTAATTTATTTATTTTAGTTTATTTTTTTATTTTAGGTTTAGCTTTAGGTTTATTTTTATTTGCCTTTTTATTTTTTATTTTATTTTAGGATTAAGTTTTATTTTTTATTTTTAGGTTTAGGTTTAGGTTTTATTTATTTTTTTTAAGTTTAGTTTTAGGTTTATATTTAATTTTAATTTTTAGGTTTAGATTTATTTTTAGCTTATTTTATTTTATTTAGTTTAGGTTTAGGTTTATTTTATTTTGTATGCTTTACTTTTATTGTAGGTTTAGTTTTTTGTTTAGAGAATCCTTTAGTTTTATTTATTTTATTGTTTTATTTTAAGGTTATATTTTTTTAGGTTTAGGTTTTTATTTAGTTTTTCTATATGTTATTTTAGATTTATTTTATTTTTATTTTAAGATAATTTTTATTTTATTTAGGTCTTTATTCTTAGATTTATTTTATAATTTAGTTTTATTTATTTATTTTATTTTATTTTATTAGTTTTTTTTAGTTTAAGTTTAGGTTTTAGTGTTTATTATATTTTATTTTTTTATTTATGTTAATTTTTCTAGGTTTTATTTAGTTTAGGTTTTGTTTTAGTTTTTGTGGTTTAGGCTTTAGTGTTTAGGATTTAGATTTTATAGTTATGGCTTAGGGTTAGGGTTTAGGGTGGTGGCTGGGGTTTAGGGAGGGTTTTAGGGTTAGGAGGTCATAGGGCCTGGGTTTAGGGTTTAGCTTGGCTTAGGGTTTAGTTTAGGGTTTTTAGGGTTTAGGGTAGGGAGAGGTTTAGGGTTTAGTTTTCTTTTAAATTAACCAAATGGTCTTAGTTTATTTAGTTTATTTTTTATTTATTTTAGTTTATTTTATTTATTTATTTATTTAGGTTTATTTTATTTTATTTTAGTTTAGTTTATTTTATTTTAGGTTTAATTATATTTAGGTTTTATTTTAGTTATTTTAGGTTTAGGTTTAGGTTTATGTTTATTTTTAGTTTAGTTATTTTTTATTGTATTTTGAGGTTTTGGTTTTATTTTTTATTTTAGGTTTAGGTTTAGGTATTTTATTTTTTTTAGGTATAGGTTTAGGTTTTATTTTAGGTTTATTTTAGTTTTATTTTAGTTTAGGTTTAGGTTTATTTTTAGTTTACTTTTATCTTTATTGTTTAGGTTTAGGTTTAGGCTTTATTTATTTTAGTTTAGTTTTTTTTTTAATTTATGTTTATTTTTTTGTTTATCTTTATCTTTAGGGTTGTTTTAGTTTAGGTTTAGGTTTTAATTTTATTTATTTTAGGTTTATTTTTTAAGTTTTTTATTAAGTTTTATTTTATTTTATTTTAGGTTTACTTTATTTTTATTTTACGTTTCATTTTAATTTCATTTATGCTTTTCATTTTTTAAGTTTATTTTATTTTCTCAATTTAGTTTATGTTTTTATTCATTTTATTTTATTTTAGTTTTATTTTTTATTTTATATTATTTTTGGGTTTAAGTTTAGGTTTAGGTTATAGTTTAAGTTTTTATTTATTTTATTATTTTATTTTATTTAGGTTTGAGTTTATTTATTTATTTTATTTTAAGTTTTATTTAGTTTGGGTTTAGGTTTATATGTTTTTAGGGTATACAATTTAGGGTTTAGGGTTTAGGATTTTTAGAGTTTAGGTTTAAGGTTTAGGTTTTAGTTTGGGTGTTTGGTTATTTTTAACAGAGAAGAAATTGAGATTCAACATTTCTTCTTTTTAATTTCATCAACCAAGTAACGAACCAGGGAAGTGAGATAATCAAATGACCTCCGTAGGGCTAGCTAATGCATCATGTTCCCAGGATGTCCAGACTTTATACCCATTACTATTTAATCTTATATAAGTAAACACATGAATAGAGGAAAGAGAACTCAATATTCATAAACTTAATCTATAAGCACATGCATTTCTTATGTATTTATAACTATCATCAGAACACATTATTATTCATTGATAAGCTTTTAAAAAATACATTTGGATTTAATAATGATAATAGCCAGGTAAATATTAAATTAAATCAACACATGCAAGCTTACATAAAGGAAATCCATTTTATTTTACTTGATTTTGAAAATATGGATGCATGAATTCAGATGACATACCAAATTTGACCATAAAGGGTTTAAGGTTTAGGGTTTATGATTTTAGTTTTAGGTTTTAGGTTTTTGGGGTTGGGTTAGGGTTTAGCCAGGCTTTAGGGTTTAGGCTTTAAGGTTTAGGGTTTAGGGTCTAGGGTTTAGGGTTTGCTTAGGATTTAGGGTTAGTTTATTGTTTAAAATTTAGGGCTTAAGCTCTAGGGTTTATGATTAATTAAGCCTAATTAAGGACTAATCCTATCGGTGCCACGTGGTGCGCTGAGATGGCCTGCTTTCCACATAGCATCACACGATTGGCTACTTAAAACATATCTGACTCAACGCCTACGCGGCCGCAGACGTGCTTTCTCGTCCATCATCCAATCTAAGATTGGACGGCTATGATTAATCTCATATCTTAATAGGATTAAATCAGATTGATCTAGAGGAATTAATCACGACGGTCCATTCGATCAGGCGAAACAAACGGTATGTGGTCTAACATCACACGAGTGAGGGAGGATGGAGTTCGTTCAGCATTGCTCACTTGATCTGGGCATATATGAGTTCGGATCAACTCCAAAAGGATCCCAGACCTTCACAACATTGATCAGAGGAGTTTCAATGGTCAAGATCACATGAGATACAAGTTTTCTTCAAAACACTCCAACCCATTTTTGCTTAAGGATTAATTTTGGAAGCATACCTCGCTAGAGATTAAGACTGGTGGTTCAAACAATTAAAAAAGCTTCATCTAGTGGAGACGAAACCTTGTTGACCAACAATTGGATCAATTCCTTGATGTTCGCTCATATGGCCATGAACCTACAATTTTGAGCTCGGCTTTGATTGAAGTCCCACCTCTAGTGCTCGAGAAGCTTGGGAGATGATTTTTTCTTACTCGATGAGGCTTAGAGAAGGTGCATACAAAGTTAATTTGAGTTTAATGGAGAAATGGAGAAGTTAGGCTAAATATGGGAGAGTCCTATTTTGAGACGGACAGGAATGGCATTTTGTGATTGAGGAAGGAGCTTGGGTGCTTAGGGAATGGCTCTAGCAGCTCATCTTGGGTAGCTATGGCTCTGAGCAATGATTTTTGTGTATGTTTGAGTGGAAATGGTATACCCCTTCCTCTTGATCAGAAGGTGGGATAGGGTTTGGCTTCTAGTGGCAGTGCGGCCATCTCAGGGTGTCATGGGTGGCAGGAGGAGGTGAGTTGGCTTACCTTGGTTTGTTAAAGGCATGGAGGTGGCTGCCAAAGAGGAATCATGGGTATCCTATGGGTTTCAAATGCTCTGATGAGAAGGGTGAGATGATTTCACCTCCCATGGGTCATGGCTGACCCAACCACCCTTTCAATCAGGTTGGTTAGTTTCCTAGGTGCCTAGGTGGACCATTAAGAGAGTAGCAAGTGGCCAAGGAATGGAAATGATGACTTACATGGGTGATTTGTCTTATGTGATGCCCTTGACCCAAGGGTAGAATGCTCATATGACATTAGATTTTATTTTGTGCAGCCTTAAAATGAGCCAAAAGTGGGTTAGCCCAAATTTCAATTCAATTGGAGTTGATTTGGTTAGGTTTGGATCAATTTGACTCATTTAGGTCAAATTGGATTAGGTTGGGTCAAGTTGACCAATTGGTCAAATTAGGTCAAACTAAGGATTGGGCCAAGTTCATATGATCATTTGGGATGCTTTGGTTCAATTGGTTTGGTTTACTTTGGCTATGATTTTTTTTGGCTCATTTGAATTCATTTTGGTCAAATGGGTTAAGTTGACCAATTTCACTAAATTGGCCAAATTGGCTTGGGTGTTGGTTTGGATTTAGCTATCAATTAATTGAAGATGATTTGTATTTTAATTAATTTGGATTTAGATTTAGGCCAAATTGACCCTTTAGGTCAATTTGGGCTAAGTAGGTCAATTGGATTCAATGGTCCAACCATGGCTTTGGTCAAGTTCAATCAATTTGGAATGAATTTGAGCCATTAGTTGCAATCAATTTGGTTTATATTTTGATTTGGCATAATTTGATATTTTAGTTTAAATTTGGTCAACTTGGGTCAAGAGGACCAATTGGGTTTGGTTTGACTCAATTGAAGGTCAAGTCATATTCAAATATTGATTTTGATTTGGTATGAATCATTAGTTTCAAGGGATTTGGCATAGGTTGCAATTTGGTTTTGGGTTCATATGGGGTTGACTTGGTCAAATGACCAAGTTGACTTGGATTGACCCAATTTTGCTAATTGATCAACTTAGGCTGATCAACAATCATGATGGGAGGTTTTGATGGGCTTGCTTTAATCTAATTTGGGTAGGATTAGAACTTGGCTCAAATAGGTCAAATTGGCCACTTTGGGTCAATTGGACCAATTGGGTTTAGTTGGATTGATTTTTGGTTGAGTTTGATTTAGTTGATTTTATATATGGATTTAGGATTAATTTATAAATTCAATTGCAATTGGTTTCGATCCAAATGGGTTTTGGCTCATTTGAACATTTCAAATCAAAAGTGTTAAGTTGGGTTTGACTTGGGTTGATTTTGATTTGGCTTGATGATTGTAGATTTCATTAATATTTATGAATATGATTGAAGGTATGATTGATTCATGAGAAAATCAATTGAATTTTTTTGGAATGAAGAAATTTGGCTAAGTCCATGTAGTTGGGTCTTGTGGCTTAGGTTTGTATTTTGATTTGAATTACTTTTGATGATTTAAATGTATATTTCATTTAAATTTGTGAAGATGATTGAAAATATGATTGATTTGTGAGAAAATTAATAGAGTTTGACTTGATTTGGATTATGGTTTGGCTAAGTCCATGGGATATGTTATATGGCTTAGGAAGGGTTTTGATTTAATTTGATTTAGTTTTATTTAGTTTTGATCATTTGAATGTAGATTAGATTTATATTTAGGAAGATGATTGAAGATATAAATTGATTATGAGAAAATGAATTGATTTTGGATTTATTTGGATTATGATTTGGCTAAGTCCATGGGATAAGTCATATGGCTTAGGAAGGGTCAAGTTTGGATTTGATCATGGGCTTCAATAGTTTGGTTTTGGAATTTGGGTTTGGATTTGGATTTGAATTTAATGTTTGAATTGAACTTGGGATTTGGTTTAAGACGGTGAACATGGATTGGATATGGGTTGTAGGGTAGTGGATTAATCCTATGGTTAACCCTTATAAATTTTTAGGCTTAGGTTAAGTGTTTACCTAATTATTAAAAGTGTCTTATGACTAGGGAAGTCTTAGTGTCTAGAAGACTTTTAAGGCTAAGATGGTAAGATTGAATTCACACTCCAAAAGTGAGGTCAACAGGCCTTAGGCTCCATAGTGTTGCTCTTGGAGATAGATGATTGGAAGATCGAAGCCAAATTTCACATTATAGATTCAGATACATCTTCCAATGCTTTGTTTCGAAGTCTATGGATTGCAACTCACCTCCACACCTTCAACCAACCAAGTTAAGCCAACTCACCTCCTCCCTGCCACCCATGACACCCTAAGATGGCTGCACTACCACTAGATGCCAAACCCGATCCCACCACCCCAGTTTCCACTCAAACACACACAAAAATCATTGCTCAGAGCCCTAGCTACCCAAGATGAGCTGCTAGAGTCATTCCCTAAGCTCTCAAGCTCATTCCTCGATCATAAAATGCCATTCCTGTCCATCTTAAAATAGGACACTCCCATTTCTAGCCTAACTTCTCCATTTCTCCATTAAACTCAAATTAACTTTGTACAGACCTTCTCTAAGCCTCATCAAGTAAGAAAGAATAATCTCCCAAGCTTCTTGAGCACTAGAGGTGGGACTTCTATCAAAGCTAAGCTCAAAATTGTAGGTTCGTGGCCTTCTGAGCGAACATCAAGGAATTGATCTAATTATTGGTCAACAAGGTTTCATCTCCATTAGATGAAGCTTCCTTAATTGTTCGAGCCACCAACTTTGAGCTCTAGCGAGGTATGCTTCCAAAATTGATCCTTAAGCAAAAATGGGTTGGAGTGTTTTGAAGAAAACTTGCATCTCATGTGATCTTGACCATTGGATCTCCTCTAATCGAGGTCGTGAAGGTGTGGGATCCTTTTGGAGTTGATCCGAGCTCGGGTAAGCCCAGATCAAGTGAGCAATGGTGAGCAAACTCCATTCTCACTCACTCATCTGATGTTAGGCCACACACCATTTATTCCGCATGATCAGAATGGACCATCGTGATTAATTCCACTAGATCGATCTGATTTAATCCTATTAAGCTATGAGATTAATCATAGGCATCCAATCTTAGATTGGATGATGGATGAGAAAGCTCATCCACCACCACCACCACGTAGGCGCTGAGTCGAATATGTTTTAAGTAGCCAATCGTACAATGCCATGTGGAAAGTAGGCCATCTCAAAGGCACCACATGGCATTATAGATTTTTTTTAAAAGGCTTAATTAATCATTTTGGATTTAGGGGTTTAGGGTTTAGGGTTTAGGATTTAGGGTTGTAGGATTAGGTTTTAATGTTTAGGGTTTAAGGTTAGTTTTAGGGTTTAGGGTTAGAATTTTTTTTAATATATTTTCTTATTTTTTTAATTTTTTTATTTTAAGGGTTTAGCATTTAGGATTTAGGTTTTAAGGTAGTTTAGTTTAGAGTTTTGGATTTTCATATTTTTTAACAGAGAATAAATTCAGATTTAACATTTCTTCTTTTCGATTTCATCAACCAAGTAACACACCAAGTTTTCTAAAACATAAGCGATGACATAGATAAAAAGTGAGCACGTATAAATAAAATCAAAAACCCTTGATAACTAGAACTATCTTTACTATCAAGAAACAATTCCATAAGTAGCAAATTGGATCGGCTATTTTTGAGTTTCTCTAGTTCAGATAGCAGATCTATCAAAAACACGTGATTCATAAGCGAAATCGATTGTTCTTCAATTTTTACAATTTCCATCAAAACCACCTGGCTTCTTGTGTAGCTAGATCCACTATCATATCCCCGATCTCTCGCTTCGCCGCCACTATGGTTGTAACCTTCGTCGCTCCTCCTGCCTCCATAACCCCCAATACTCTGACCAACACCTCCATATCCACCAGCACCTTCAGATTCCCCACCACCCACCTCCACACGTAGATCGGTGATCGCCTCCTGCGGGTTGGCGGAATGCTGATGATGTTCCCACCATCAAAGTTTTGCTCATTCTGAGGTTTTGTTTTTTTTAGTTTTTAATTGCAGTTACTTTGTAGGTTTTATTTGGGGTTTCTGTGTTTAGGGTTTAGGGTTAAGGTATAGGGTTTAGTGTTTAGGGTTTAGAGTTTAGGGTTTTTTCTAACTCAAATGATTCCATAACAAATAAGAAATTACTAATTCAACTAAGACATTATCCTTTAATAACTAATAAATTAAGATAAAATAAATTGCAATTCTAAAATTCACAAAAATAGTATTTCACAAAATGATTTAACTCTGAGTGACAATAAAATTATATCTTATAGAAGGCCAACAAAGCTTAGTCGAACAATCTAAAACCCATATCATCATTAGATTCCTCAGCAGGCTCTTCCTTCTTTTCTTCCACTATAGCAGCTGGAGAAGGAGTAACGGAAGCATCAAACACAGTAGGGTTTAGGGTTTATGATCTAGGTTTAGGATTTAAGTTTTAGTTTAGGGTTTAGGGTTTTTTGTTTTTCTTTTAAAAGAGAATAAATTTAGATTCAACATTTCTTCTTTTTGATTTCATCAAACAAGTAACACACCAAGTTCTCTAAGACACAAGCAGTGACATAGATCAAAAATATGCACACATAAAGAAAATCAAAAACCTTAGATAACTAGAACTGTCTCTCAGAATACAAAGCGATGCAGATATCATTCTTTAGTTTCTCCAGATCAAAACCACCTAAGCCTAATAGTAGGATCCACCATCATATCCTGATCTCTCCCTCCACCACTATAACATCCGCCCTCCCACATCCATAACCACCACTACTCACCACCGCTTCTATTCACCACCACCATGGCTGTAACCTCCATCCTCCTTCGCCTCCATAACCACTAGTGTTCAAACACCACCTCCATATCCACCTATCCCCACCACCACTGCTTGATAATCCACCTTCCTCCACCACCCATCAAGCTTGGTTGATAGTGATGTTCTGTCGTTAAGGTTCTACCCATTCTTAGGTTTAAGTTTATTAGAGTTTTGGATTTAGTTTATCTTTTAATTTATTTAGTTACTTTATGTTTAGGTTTAGGGTTTGGGGTTTAGGTTTTTGGGCTTAGGGTTAGGGTTTAGGGTTTAAAGTTTTTTTAACTCAAATGATTTTATAACAAATAAGAAATTACTTAATCAAGCAAGACATTATCCTCTAACAACTAATAAAATAAGTTAAAATTAAATGCAATTCAAAAATTCACAAAATCAATATTTCACAAAATGATTTTAACTCCTAGTGACCATAAAATTTGATTTTATAGAAGGGCAACAAAGCATAGTCGAACAAGTTGAAACCCATATCATCATCAGATTCCTCAATAGGCTCGTCCTTCTTCTCTTCCACTACAGCAGTCGAAGCAGCAACAAGAATAGTAGAAGCATCAGGCGCAGCAGTCACAATAAATTTATTAGGATCCTTCAAATAATCCTTAACCTTCTCAGCCTGCTAGAATGTGTAATCGTGGAAACCACAATGGTGAGGACATTCTTGTAAGCGTTGATGAACATGTGAGGCATTGCAGCAAGGGTGTGATAAGAGAGGGCTAGTGAGAGAGAAGTGATCATTGAAAGCCCTGTCAAAAACTTCTCGATGAGATCATATTCATTGAGGTCAAGCACCTTAGGACTAAACACCAAACCATCATCATAGACAGACTAGACGACAAGGCCATAAGAGAATGACCTAATCCCCAACTTAACAAGTATAGAAGCCTCTCAGGATTCCACTTTATCACCTTTTTTAATCAGCTCAACTAGGGTGATAATTTCAACAGTACCCTTGCTAATCTTAGTTGGGATATTTATACCCGGAAGAAAGAAGTCTGTGAAGGATATAGATCAGTGTTGCCTAGAAGATCCCAAACATCAATAGGTGCAATAAGATCAACATGGGTGCACTAGCACTCATTTCACAACCTCTTCGTTGACTTCTTTAAGATCACCTTTCATAAAAATCAACCAAGGTAGGTTTTGTGGTTTTAGGGTTTTGTTTGGGTTTTTGGGTTTTGGGTTTGGGTTGGGTTTTTTTTAAGTTGTTTAGGGTTTAGTGGGTTTAGGGTTGTAGGTTTAGGTTGTAGGTATAGGGTTAGGGATTTGGGTAGGCAAAGTTGAGTTTAGGATTTAGGGTTTAGGTTTTAAAAAAAGTAAAGTATGTTTAGTTTATTTAGTTTATTTATTTTAGTTTATTTTATTTTTTACTTTTATTTAGGTTTATTTTTCTTTATATTTAGTTTATTTATTTTAGGTTTATTTATTTTAGTGTAGGTTTTTTATTTTAGTGTATTTTTTAAGTTTAAGTCTATTTTTTAGTTGATATTTATTTTTATTTTATTTTTAAATTTAAGTTTTATTTTTTACTTTTAGATTTAGGTTTAGGTTTTTATTTTATTTTTTTATGTTTAAGTTTTAGGTTTTTATCTTTGGTTTATTTTTAGGTTTTATTTTTTACTTTAGGTTTAGTTTATTTTTAATTTAATTTATTTTATTTAGTTTAGGTTTAGGTTTAGGTTTATGTTTAAGTTTTAATTATTTTAGTTTAGCAAATTTTAATCTTGGTTTATTTTAATTTATTTTTATTTTGGGTTTAGTTTTTTTTTAGTTTAGGGTTTATGTTTTATTTTTTTATTTATTTTAGGTTTATTTTTTAGGTTTAAGTTTTTATTTTATTTTATTTTAGGTTTATTTTATTTTTATTTTACTTTTAGTTTTTATTTTCTTTAGGTTTTTAATTCTTAGGTTTATTTTATATTTTTAGTTTAGTGGTTTTTATTTTATTTTTGTTTATTTTATTTTTTATTTAATTTTATTTTTAGGTTTAGGTTAGGTTTTATTTAGGTTTATATTTTTTATATTTTATTTTATTTTATATTTTATTTTATTTAGGTTTATTTTATTTTTATCTTATTTTTTAGGTTTATTTAGTTTTTAGGTTTTTAGGGTTTAGGGTTTTGGGTTTATGTTTAGGGTTTAGGGTTTAGTGTTTAGGCTTTAGGGTTTTGAGTTTTTAGGGTTTAGGGTTTAGGGTTTAGGGTTTAGTGCTTACGGTGTTTTTAACTAAGTAGAATTTATTGCTCAGAAAAATATGTATAAGAAGACCATATTAGAGACTAAACTCAAAAAAAATAGAAAAAAAAACTACTACTCAAATGAGCTATAGGATAATCCTAAAGAGTTTAGTCCCTAAACTAATACATCAAAGAACAATAAAGAAAAAAAATAAAGACAAAACTAAAAAAAGCCAAGCAAAAGGCAACAAAGGGAAGAATCCAGCTCCAAAAGAACCTCCAAAGAGACTAAGATCCATAAGAAATGGAAACTTATAACCTGCAATTGAAGATAATCAGAACCATCTAAGAAAATGAGACCATCAAGAAGACTCCAAGAAGAAGAAGAGACCAACTAAAAATAGAACCTACAACTTACAATAAATCTCGCCAAGGAGATCAAAAAACATAAAGAGAAAAAACTTAGATATGATGAAGGATAATCTCAATAATGAGGGGCATCAAATCCTAAGTGTATCCAACTTCAAAGAAGGGTTATAAATAGGAAAAGTCACCAACCACAAAGATATCAAGGAAAAATCCATATCATCACCATCCCAACCAAAGAAAAATACAAACCTATCATAATAGCCACCCAAAGAAAAGTGAAGCTAAAAAGAGAGAGGAGATCAACATATAAAATTAACATAAGTCAATCCCAACAAAACCAAATATGAACACCTCTTAAAAAAGATGGAGAAAAGAAGCTCACAACCCAAAAAAAAGAGAAGAGCCTCAAAGACAAAGCCAATAGAGCCCAAAACAACACCAATCCAAAGCCACCAAGGCACCAAGCCAACACAGCCCACAATAACACCAATCCAAAGCCATGAAGGCATCAACCAAAGGAAAGGAAACAACCAACAAAGCAGCCACACAATAGAGCACCCAAGAAATATAGCCTAAGATAGAGCAAGAGAACCAAACCAACCAACAAAAAAAAAAAGAAGAAGGCCACCAAAAGCTAAAATAAATAGCTAGAGAAACAACCAACCAATGGAAAAACCACACACCAAGGACAAAAAGCCCAACCTACCACCAACAAAGAGAGTAGAAAAACCAACCAAAGAAAAGCAAGCCAATAGGAACAAAGCCAAAAAACCAACCAAACAAGGAAACAAAAAAAAACCTAACAAATAAGAAGCTAGAAAAAGGAAAATTAGGCAAGAAGCCAATACTCTAGCTAGCTAGAAAACACACTACAAAAGCTCAACCAATAAAGAAAAAACCAACCAAAAGCTAAAACCTCCCAAAGATAGGAGAGATTATTTCCAAGAAGCTTTAGAATGAGTAACCCTCATCATGTGAGGAGTGGCATAAATCTGAACACTTTGTTTCTTTTTTTCTTGTAAACAAGTTTATAACCATGCCCTTTCTCCAAAAAATCTCCATCTGAAAATGAATTAGTATTGTTATAAAAGGCATGGGGATCAGAAGATTCTATCAATTCCAAAGATGAGCATTTAGAATCATCCACAAATTAGACAAAGGAAAATCAGAAATACTATGCATTTTAGAAGTGAAAGGAGTAGAAACTTTTATTAAGAAGACAATTATCAATATTTTCACCTTCCAACAAAATTTGAAGGGTATCCTCCATGTCTTCATTCATAAAAGCAAGTGAAGCAAGAATCCAGATAATCTTCATGTAAGGGATTAAAATAAGATTCAAATCCCTTAGAAACACATAACATATTGCCAAAATTTTGAACATAATTACCAGCCATAGAAAAACCATCATTTTGAACTGAAATAGAACTATTCACAATGAGAGAATTATTAGAGGTATCTAAATCTTATTTTTTAAAAGAAGGATCACCAATATTAATAAGTTTGTCAAGACCAGAAGTTAGAATAAGAAATAAGAAAATTCTTTTCACCACCATTCTCAATCAAAGAAGGTAAAAAAATAGTCTCTTTCCCATGATCTAAAGTAGACATAGGAAAAAGAGAAACAACATCTAACTGATTAGATGAAATGGTGTTAGCGTCAATAATATTCAAACCATCAACATGAATGGACTTATTCACAACATCCAAACCATTATAATCATTAACCACAGCCTCTAAAGTATTCCCTTTAATAGAATCATAAACAGAAACACTCAGAGCGTGATTATTAATTAAAACTTTTTCAGAAACATCAAAATTAATTTTTGCATTAGACAAATCTTTAATAGGTAAAACTTTTTTAGAAGATTAAGAAATCTAGCTTTACAAAACATCAAAATTTTGAAAAGAAGATTTTTCCTTTATCGAACTTGAGAGAATCATCAATTTTTTCAACAATTGAATCCTTACTGGTAATTTTCTTCCTAAGAGAGGGATGAGCAATAAAGCATTCAAAAATTTCATGCCCATGAATCTTACAATGATTACAAATAATGAAAAATTTCTCAAATACAACTTTCTAAAAATAACCACATTTCTTCAAACCCAACCAAATTTCTTTCGGATATTTTTTAGTAATATCAATCTCTACAAGAATTCTAGCAACATACAGTCTAGAAGAAGTAGTTGTTGTTTGATCAACTTGCAAAGGCCAACCAAAAATTGACCCAATAGCATAAAGAATATGATAATTAAATAGATGAATCCATAACTTAGGTAAAGAACTCCAAATGGGAATAATAGGAGACTCTTCATTAACATCAAACATATGCATCCACTTCAGAATACACATTTGACAATTAAAAATAGAATGCCTAGAAAAAATTCTTCCATAATTAAGGTCATTAGAAAGCTTAATCAGAACATGCCTTACATCAATAAGCCCAATAGAAAAAGAACCAAATAAATTTAAGCTCTGAAAAAAAGAATGAATATCTTCCATCTTTGGCCATTTAAATGAAAACTTTCCAATCAAAGAAAAAGCAAAAAAAACTCAGCTAATCTTTCAATATCCTCATCTGAAATCAAAATTGTCGGAGTACCTTTAAAAGTCATATGAAGCAAATTCACAGGAGTCTCCATGGAAAAATTCTTACTAACTAAAGCCTCTTTGAAAGATTTAGTAATAGTAGGTACTTTAGAGGTATGATTACACAGAAAAACTTGATTCCCTAGCGAGATCCATCAGCACATGGGATTTACCCCATGGATTTAAAGAAGCTCGCACCATGAGTCATGACGCCATGACAAGACAAGTCGATATCGCCAAGGCCAACAATTTATAGGGAATCCAAAAGAGAAAGTGCTTGAAAATTTACCAAGAATGCGAGGGATCCCAAAATCGCCCAATAATAGGGTTTAGTTTAGTTTTAGGGCTTAGGTTTTAGGTTTTGTGTTTATTAGTTATTATTAGGTTTTATTAGTTTTAAGTTATTATTAGTTTATTATTAATTTTATGTTTAGTTTAGTTAGTTTAGTTTTATTAGTTTTAGTTTTATTAATTATTATTTTAGGTTAGTTTGGGGTTAGTTTGTTTATTACTTTATTTAGTTAGTTTATTTAGTAGTTTATTTTATTTTATTTTTTAGTTATCATTAGTTAGTTAGTTAGTTATTTAGATTAGTTAACTATTATTATTAGTTTATGGTTTTATTATTATTTAGGTTTTAGTTAGTTTTAGTTAGTGGTTTTGATTAATTTAGTTTTTATGATTTTATTAGTTTTTATTAGTTTATTAGGGTTTTATTTTATTAGTTTATTATTATTAGTTTTAGTTTTAGTATATTAGTTAGTTATTTTATTATTAGTTATTTTATTTAGTTTTTTCTTTAATTTTATAATTATTAGTTTTATTATTATTATTTATTATTATTAGTTAGTATTTGTGGTTTATTATTTTAGTTATTTTATTTTAGTTAGTTTATTATTATTTTTATTAGTTTATTATTATTTTAGTTATTATTATTATTATTATTGTTTATTATTATTATTTTTAGTTTAGTTTTATTATTATTATTATATTTATTAGGTTTATTAGTTTGGTATTTTAGTTTAATTATTTAGTGAGTTTTATTTTATTTAGTTATTAGTTTATTAGTTATTATTAGTTAGTTATTATTAATTTTAGTGTGTTTATTATTATTATAATTAGTTATTAGTTATTTATTTAGTTTATTATTATGTTTATTTATTGTTATTTTTATGGTTTATTAGTTTAAATTTAGTTTAGTTTTATTATTATTTAGTTATTTATTATTAGTTTTATTATTTAGTTTTTTTGTGTTTATTATTTAGTATTTTTAGTTTATTTATTAATTAGTTTTTTTATTAGTTAGTTTATTTATTATTTTTAATTTATTATTAGTTTAGTTATTAGTTATTTATTATTAGTTATATTAGTTATTATTAGTTATTTTGTTAGTATTTTAGTTTTAGTTTTATTATTATTAGTTTATTTGGTTTTATTAGTTTTATTAGTTTTATTTAGTTTTTATTATTAGTTTATTATTTTATTATTATTTATTATTATTATTAATTATTAGTTTAGTTATTATTATTTTAGTTTAGTTTAGTTCTTATTAGTTTATTATTTTTATTAGTTTAGTTATAGTTTAGTTATTATTAGTTATTATTATTTTTTTATTATTAGTTTTAGTTTAGTTATTTATTAGTTATTAGTTTTAGTTATTTAGTTTTTTATTTATTTAGTTTTATTATTATTATTATTTGTTTATTAGTTATTAGTTTTGTTATTTATTATTATTTAGTTTATTAGTTTAGTTTAGTTAGTTTTATGTTATTATTTTATTATTTAGTTTAAGTTTTTAGTTTTAGTTTAGTTTTTTTTTATTAGTTTATTATTAGTTATTAGTTTTTTAGTTTATATAGTTAGTTTATTAGTTTATTATTAGTTATTATTAGTGATTTAGTTTTATTTAGTTTTTAGTTTTATTATTAGTTTGGTTATCATTATTTAGTTTGTTATTATTAGTTTATTAATTTAGTTTATTTTATTAGTTTTAGTTATTTAGTTAGTTACTTTTATTAGTTATTTAGTTAGTTTATTATTAGTTTTAGTTTATTATTATTAATTTTAGTTTTAGTAAATTTAGTTATTATTAGTTTAGTTATTGGGTTTAGTTTTATTATAGGTTAGTTATTTATTAGGTTAGTTATGTTTAAGGTTTAAATTTTTTAGTTAGTTATTATTATTAGTTAGTTATTTATTACGATTTAGTTTAGTTATTTTATTAGTTTAGTTTTAGTTATTGGTTTAAGTTTAGTTTAGTTTTTATTAATCTTATTAGTTTAGATTTTTTGTTTATATTTAATTTAGTAATTAGTTTATTTATTAGTTTAATTAGTTTTATATTATTTTTTTATTAATTTTTTAGTTATTATTTTAGTTAGTCTTAGATAGTTTATTAGTTTTTTATTTTAGTTTATTATTATTTATTAGTTTTAGTTTATTATTTATTAATTTTAGATTATTACTTACTAGTTCAATTTTTTAGTTAGTATAGTTTAGTGTTTTATTAATTTCTTAGGGTTTTGGTTTAGGGTTTAGTTTAGGGTTTGGGGTTTAGGGTTTTAGGGTTTAGGGTTTTGAGTTTATTTAGGGTTTAGCATTTATTTAGGGGTGTTTAGTTTAGGTTTCAGGTTTAGGGTTCATTTTTTAGTTTAGGGTTTAAGTTTTTTGGTTTTTTTTAATAGAGAACAAATTCAAATTAAACATTTGTTTTTTTGATTTCATTATCCAAGTAACACACCAAGTTCTCTAAGACACAAGCGATGACATAGATAAAAAATAGCACGCAATGAGCAAATCAAAAACCCTAGATAATTATGACCATATCTACTGTAAAGACACAGTTCCATAAGAAGTAGATTAGATCGGCCATTCTTTAGTTTATCTAGTTCCTATCAGTACCACCATCATAAACCCGATCCCTCCCTCAACCACCATCATGAGTGTAACCTCCATCGCTCCCCCAACCTCCATAACCACCACTTCTCTGACCACCACCTTCATATCGACCAACACCTCTAGATCCCACACCACCACTATAATAACCACCGCCTTAGTCTTCACCTCCATTGTCATATCTAGACTGAGCCTGGTTAACAATAATGTTCCTACGGTCAAGGTTCTGCCAAGTCTTAAGGTTTAGGTATAGGCTTAAGTTATTAGGTTTTAGGGTTCAGGTTATTTTTAAATTTTTTTAGTTACTTTAGGTTTAGTTTTACGATTTAGGGTTTAGGGTTTAGGGATAAAAGTTTAGGGTTTAGGGGTTATGATTTAGGTTTAGCTTTAGTTTAGGGTTTAGTTTAGGGTTTAGGGTTTAGGGCAATGGTTAGGGTTAGGGTTTATGATTTAGGGATTAGAGTTTATGTTTTAATGTTTAGGATTTTTGTGTGTTTATGGTTTAGGGTTTTGGGTTGTAGGTTTAGTGTTACAAGTTTGGAATTTCAATTAAGGGTTAGTTTTTTTTGTTTATGGTTTAGGATACAAGGTTTAGGGTTTTTTTAAAAAAAATTATGTAAACTAATAGGTTTAGGTTTTTTTAGTTTATTTAGTTTATTTATTATTTCTTTTTAATTTATTTTATTTTTATTTTTGTTTATTTTTTATTTTTATTTAGTTTAGTTTATTTATTTTAGGTTTATTTATTTCAGCTTAGATTTTTTATTTTATTATAGTTTTTAGTTTTAGGTTTAGCTTTATTTTTTACTTGAGCCTTATTTTTATTTAAATTTTTTAGTTTAGGTTTTATTTTAATTTTAGGTTTAGGTTTAGGTTTTTATTTAATTTTTCTATGTTGAAGTTTTAGGTTTTAATTTGAGGTTTATTTTTAGATTTTATTTTATAGTTTAGGTTTAGGTTTATTTTTACTTGAGTTTTATTTTTATTTTATTTTTTTAGCTTAGTTTTTATTTTTTACTTTTAGGTTTAGGATTAGGCTTTTATTTTATTTTATTTAGGTTTAGGTTTTAGGTTTTCATTTTAGGTTTATTTTTAGGTTTTATTTTTTTAGTTTAGGTTTAGGTTTATTTTTAGTTTATTTTGTTTTATTTTTTTAGGTTTAGGTTTAGTTTATTTTAGGTTTATGTTTAGGTTTGTTTTATTTTAGTTTAGGTTTAGGTCTCTTTTATTTTTATTTAGGGTTTAGTTTTTTTTTTAGTTTAGGGTTTAGGTTTTATTTTTTATTTATTTTTTAGTTTTATTTTTTAGGTTTATTGTTTAGGTTTAGGTTTTTATTTAGTTTTTATTTTAGTTTATTTTAGGTTTATTTTATTTTTATTTTATATTTAGTTTTTAGTATATTTAAGTTATTTATTCTTAAGTTTATTTTATTTTATTTAATTTTTTTATACATCTATTTATTTTATTTTAGTTTTATTTTATTTTTTATTTTATTTTTCTTTTGGGTTTAGGTTTAGGTTTTAGTTTAGGTTTTTATTTTATTTTATTTTATTTATTTCATTTAGGTTTATGCATTTTTATTTATTTTATTTTTAGGTTTTATTTAGTTTAGGTTTAGGTTTTTTGGGTTCTTAGGGTTTAGGGTTTAGTGTTTAGGTTTTACTATTTAAGTTTTAGGGTTTAGGGTTTTTAAGGTTTAGCATTTTTGGTTTAAGGTTTAGGGATTAGGGTAGCTTAGGGTTTAGGGTTAGTTTAGGGTTTAGGGTTTAGGGTATTTAGGTTTTATGGATTTAGGGTTTATTTTGGGTTCTAGGGTTAAGGGTTTTTTTATTTTACGATTTAGGGTGATGGTTAAGGTTTAGGGTTTAGTTAGGGTTTTCTATGGTTTAGGGTTTAAGGTTTAGGATTTATGGTTTAGGGTTTAAGGACTGGGGTTTAGGGTTTAGGGTTTTAGGTTTAGGTTAGTTTTAGGGGTTGGGTTTTGTGTTTAGGGTTTAAGATTTAGGGTTTTGGGTTTAAGGTTTAGGGTTTAGGGTTTTTTTATTTTAAAATTAAGTAAACTAGTAGGATTAAATTTATTTATTTTACTTATTTATTTTATTATTTAGTTTAGTTTTTTTTAGTTTTAATATTAATTTTAAAAATTTTAATTTTTATTAAATTTAGTTTATTTACTTTAGGTTTATTCATTTTAGTTTAGGTTTTTTATTTTAGTTTATGTTTTAGGTTTAAGTTTTGGTTTAGGTTTATTTTTTTAGCTTAGTTTTATTTTTTATTTTGTTTATTTAGTTTAGGTTTTATATTTTATTTTTAGGTTTAGGTTTAGAGTTTAGGTTTTTATTTTAAGCTTATTTTTAGTTTTTATTTTTTAGTTTAGGTTTAGTTTTATTTTTAGTTTATTTCATTTTACTTAGTTTAAGTTTAAGTTACGTTTATTTTAGGTTTAGGTTTAGGTTTTATTTATTTTAGTTTAGTTTATTTTAATTTAGGTCTAAGTTTATTTTATTTTGTTTATTTGTGGTTTATGTTTTTTTTAGCTTAGGGTTTAGGTTTTATTTTTTATTCATTTTTAGGTTTTCTTTTAGGTTAATTTTTTAGGCTTAGCTTTTTATTTAGTATTTATTTTATTATTTTAGGTTTTTTTATTTTATGTTTAGTTTTAAATATTTTTAGGTTTTAGTTTAAGGTTTATCTTATTTTATAGTTTATTTTAGGTTTTTAATTATTTTATTTTAATTTAGTTTTATTTTTTATTTTATTTTATTTTTAGGTTTAGGTTTAGGTTTAGGTTTAGGTTTTGATTTTAGTTTAGGTTTTTATTTTATTTTATTTATTTAATTTATTTGGGTTTATGTTTTATTTATTTATTTTATTTTTAGGTCTTATTTAGTTTGGGATTAAGCTTTTAGGTTTTTAGGGTTTAGGATATAGGGTTTAGGGTTTGGAGTTTGGGGTTTAACGTTTAGGGTCAGGTTTGTGGGTTTAGGGTTTAGTTTAGAGTTTAGAGCTTAGCGTTTGGAGTTTTAAAGATTGTTTTATGGTTTAAGCAGGGTTGATTAGGGTTTAGGTTTAGGATTTTTTACATTTATGGTGGGGTTTAGGATTCTGGTTTAGGGTTTAGGGTTTAGTTTTGTGGCCTAAAGTTAGTTTATTTTGTACAGGTTTAGGGTTTAAGGTTAGCTTAGGGTTTAGTGGTTAGTCCAGTTTAGCCTTTTTAAGGTTAGGTTTAAGTTTAGGATTTAGAGTTTATTTGGGTTTGGGAGATTTAGGTCAGTGATCAAGGTTTAGTCAGGGGTTTTAAGTTTAGGATTTTTTAGGGTTTAGTTTAGGGTTAAGGATTTAAGGTCTTAGGGTTTAGGGTTTATGGGTTAGGGTTTTTCTTTGAAATTAAATTAGTTTTATGTTTATTTAGATTATTTTTTATTTTATTTATTTTTAGGTTTATTTTTATTTTATTTAGTTTTGTTTATTTATTTTAGGATTTTATTTTAGTTTATTTTTTTAGGTTTAAGTTTAGGTTTATCTTTATTTTTTAGTTTATTTTATTTTCTTTATTTTTTAGGGTTAGGTTATTTTTATTTTAGTTTATGTTTAGTTTTTTTAGTTAGGGTTTAGGTTTTTTTATTTTTTATTTTCCAGTATTATTTTTATGTTTATTTTTTTAGGATTATGTTTTTATTTAGTTTTTATTTTTATTTTATTTTAGGTTTATTATTTTTATTTTATATTTGGGTTTTATTTTATAGAAGATTTTTATTTTTAGGTTTTTATTTATTTATTTTAGCCTAGTTTCAATTTTTATTTTATTTTTTTTAGGTTTATATTTAGGTTTAGGGTTAAGTTTAGGTTTAGGCTTTAGTTTAGGTTATTATTTTATTTAATTTTTTTATTTAATTTTGGTTTAAGTTTTTTTATTTATTTTATTTTTAGGTTTATTTATAGGTTTAGGTTTTAGGTTTTGTAGGGTTTAGGTTTAGGTTTTTTTGTGTTTAGGTTTATGGTTTTTAGGTTTAGGTTTAATGTTTATGGTTTAGCGATAGGGTATAGGGTTTTATGGTTTAGAGTTTAGGGTTTAGGGTTTAGGGTTTTGGGGTTTAGGGTCTAGGGTATTTTTTAATTAGGTTTAAGTTTATTTTTTATTTTTTATTTAGTTTAAGTTTAGGTTTATTTATTTTTAGTTTAGTTTTTTTTAGTTTAGTTTATTTTTAGTTTTTTTAGTTTAGGTTTTATTTAATTTTTTAGGTTTTTTTTATTTTTAGTTTTAGGTTTAGGTTTATTTAGGTTTTATTATTTATTTATTTATTTATTTATCCACAAAGATTGATTTAAGTTTGGGTTTAGGTTTTTTTTACTTTTAGTTTATTTTAGTTTTTTTAATTTAGTTTAATTTAGGTTTTATTTTATTTAGTTTAAGTTTATTTAAGTTTAGGTTTTTAGATCTAGGTTTATTTTGGGTTTAAGTTTTATTTACTTTATTTATTTTTAGTTTTTTTAGTTTAGTTTAGTTTATTTTATTTAGTTTTTAGTTTATTTAATTTAGGTTTAGGTTTATTTTTTTGGTTTATTTAGTTTAGTTTAGGTTTTGGGCTAAGGTTTTATTTATGTTTAGGTTTAGGTTTTATATAAGTTTAGGTTTTATTTACTTTATTTATTTTTTATTTTATTTTTATTTAGGTATATTTAGTTTATGTTTTATTTTTATTTAGGTTTACGTTTTGGTTTAAGTTTTATTTAGTTTATTTTATTTAGTTTTTATTTTAGGTTTATGTTTAGTTTAGGTTCATTATATTTTTATTTAGTTTTAGGTTTATTTTTATTTGTAGTTTAGTTTACTTAGGTTTAGGTTTAGTTAGGTTTAGGCTTTTAGTTTGTTTTAATTTATGTTTAGGTTTAGGTTATTTAGGTTTATTTAGTTTAGGTTTTTTATTTTTAGGTTCTGTCTTATTTATTTTTATTTTATTTTAATTTTATTTTATTAGTTTAGTTTATTTAGTTTATTTAATTAAGTTTATTTTTTAGGTTTATTTTAGTTGGTATTTATTTATTTAAGTTTAGTTTAGTTTATTTTTATTTTTAGGTTTACTTAGTTTTTAGTTTTATTTAGTTTAGGTTTAGGTTTAGGCTTACTTTTATTTTTTTATTTAACATTTAGCAAATTTAGTTTAGTTTAGGTTTAAGTTTATTTATTTATTTAGGTTTAGGATTAGATTTATTTATTTATGTTTATTTATTTATTTAGGTTTAGGTTTTATTTAGTTTGGTTTAGTTTTGGTTTATATTTATTTAATTATTTTTTTTATTATTTTATTTATTTAGGTTAATTTTATATTTAGTTTATTTTTATTTTATTTTATTTTATTTATTTTATTTTATTTTATTATTTTATTTCCTTTAGTTTATTTTTTTATTTTTATCTTAGGTTTATGTTTAAGTTTTTATTTTAAGTTTACCCTTTGGTTTAGGTTTAAGTTTTTATTTTATTTTATTTTATTTATTTTTTATTTAGTTTAGTTTATTTTATTTTATTTATTTTAGTTTATTTAGTATATTTATTCAATTTCTTTATTTAGTTTAAAGTTTATTTAATTATTTGTTTAGGTTTTATTTAGTTTTATTTAGGTTTAGGTTTAGGTTTAGGGTTTAGGTTAATTTAGTTTTAGTTTAGGTTTAGGTTTATGTTTTTTTAGGCTTAGTTTTTTTATTTCATTTAGGTTTATTTATTTAATTTAATTTATTTTAAATATTTAGGTTTAGTTTCATTTAGTTTATTTTAATTTAGGTATTTAGTTTAGTTTATTTAGTTTAGTTTTGGTTTATTTAATTTATTTTTATTTTTTTTTATTTAGTTTAGTTTAGAATTATTTAGGTTTAAGCTTATTTAGTTTATCTACTTACTTAGTTTATTTTTTATTTATTTAAGGTTTAGGTTTAGGTTTAGGTTTAGATTTATTTTTATTTTTTAGGTTTAGGATTTAGTTTAGGTTTAGTTTCGTTTATTTAGTTTAGATTATTTAGTTTATTTTTTTATTTTAGGTTTAGTTTAGTTTAGGTTATAGGTTAAGGTTTAGGTTTAGGTTTAGGTTTATTTTTTAAGTTTAGGTTTATCTTAGGTTTAGGTTTATTTAGTTTAGGTTTAGGTTTAGGATTATTTTAGGTTTAGGTTTAGGATTATTTATTTATTTATTTTGGGTTCTGGTTTAGGTTTATTTTAGTTTAGGCTTAGGTTTAGATTTAGTTTAAGTTTAGGTTTAGGTTTTAGTTTTTTTAGGTTTAACTTTAGGTTTAGGTTTATTTTAGTTTAGGTTTTAGGTTTAGGTTTAGGTTTAGGTTTTTTTTAAGTTTAGTTTAGTTTAGGTTTATTTTATTTAGTTTAGGTTTAGGTTTATTTTATTTATTTTAGTTTAGGTTATTTTAGTTTAGGTTTAAGTTTAGGTTTAGGTTTTAGGTTTATGTAGTTTAGTTTAGGTTTATTTAGTTTAGTTTATTTAGTTTAGGTTTATTTTAGTTTAATTTTATTTAGTTTATTTAGATTATTTATGTAGCTTATGTTTATGTTTATTTAATTTAATTCAATTTATTTTATTTAGTTTATTTATTTTGTTTAGTTTTAGCTTTAGGTTTAGGTATATTTTAGTTAGTTTATTTTTTATTAGTTTATTTTATTTAGTTTAGGTTTAGGTTTAAGTTTAGGTTCATTTAGTTTAGATTAGTTTAGGTTTATTTTTTATTTATTTATTTAGTTTAGTTTTAGAACAGAAAGTAGTTAATATTGGTTCTATTCAAGTAATTAAGGATATGTATACTAGAGCAATCACTTATGTCCAAACACAAGGAGGATTGATAAAATATTTTCCTATTTCAGTTGGATTACATCAAGGATCAAATTTAAGCCCTTATCTCTTTGCTTTAGTTATGGATGTTCTTACTAGGCATTTATAGGAAGATGTACCTTGGTGTATGCTTTTTGCTGATGACATTCTTCTTGTTGATAAGACTAGAGAGGGAGTCCAAGAGAAACTTGAATTATGGAGGTTAACATTAGAGTCTAAAGGTTTTCATTTAAGTAGATCTAAAACTGAGTATATGGAGTGTAATTTTAGTTGTAGAAGTTCTAGTGGTAGTGTTGTAACATTAGGTGAACAAGTCATTAATAAGAGTGAGCAATTTAGATATTTAGGCTCTATTATTCAAAATGATGGTGAAATAGATGGAGATGTTATTAGAAGAATTTAAGTTGGATGGTTGAAGTGGAGAATGCATCAAGCCTATTGTGTGATAGAAAAGTTCCACTTAAACTTAAGGGAAAATTTTATAAGATGGTGATGAGATCTACAATGACTTATGGTGCAGAATGTTGGCCAATAAAAGAGAAGCATAAGACTAAATTAAGTGTTACTGAGATGAGGATGCTTAGGTGGATGAGTGGATTTACTCTTAGAGATAAAATGTGAAATGAGTATGTTCGGGAAAAAGTTGGAGTAGTTCCAGTGGCAGATAGATTAGAGAGAGTCACCTTAGATGGTTTGGCCACATAAAAAGTCGGTCGTCTAATGACCCGATTAGGAGATTAGATGCATTAGATTTGCCTTATGTTAAGATAGGTAGAGGTAGACCTAAAAAGACTTGGTTAAGATGTATAAAAGATGACCTTAGTATACTTGAATTAAATGAGAATTTGTCAAAAAATAGGACACAATGGAGACGAAGGATTCATATAGCCGACCCCACTTAGTGGGATGAAGGCTTCTTGTTGTTATTATTGTTGTTGTTGTTGTTGTATTTATTTTGCCTGGTTTTATTTTAGTTTATTTTTGTTTAGTTTAGGTTTAGATTTATTTATTTAGTTTAGTTTATTTTTAGTTTACTTTATTTTAGTTTATTTTAATTTATTTTAGTTTAATTTAGGTTTAAGTTTATGTTTATGTTTAGGTTTAAGTTTAGTTTAGGTTTAGGTTTAGGTTTAATTTTTATTTTATTTTTATTTAGGTTTATTTATTTATGTTTAGGTTTATTTATTTAATTAAGTTTAGTTAGTTTATTTTATTTAGTTTATTTATTTAGTTTAGGTTTATGTTTTATTTAGTTTAATGTAATTTAGTTTTGTTTATTTTTAGGTTTAGGTTTAGGTTTAGTTTAGGTTTACTTTAGTTTATTTATTTATTTTAGTCTAGGTTTTAGGTTTTATTTAGTTTATTTGTTTAGTTTGGTTTTTTTTTACTCAGTTTAGTTTAGTTTATTTAGGTTTAGGTTTCTTTTATTTATTTATTTAGTTTAATTTATTATTTTGTTTAGGTTTAGGTTTAGGTTTAGGTTTTATTTAGTTTAGTTTTATTTAGTTTAGGTTTATTTTTAGTTTAGGTTTAGGTTTATTTAGTTTAGGTTTTGGTTTAGGTGTTATTTAAGTTTAGGTTTACTTATTTATTTTTAGGTTTATGCTATTTGTTTAGTTTAGGTTTATTTTAGGTTTAGGTTTATTTAGTTTAGGTTTATTTTATTTAGGTTTAGGTTAAGTTATTTTAGTTTATTTTATTTTACTTTATTTAGTTTTAGTTTATGTTTATTTTAGTTTAGGTTTATTAGGTCTGTTTAGGTTTTGGTTTAGGTTTATTTTTATTTAGGCTTTATGTTAAGGTTTAGTTTTACATTTTTATTTAGGTTTAGGTTTAGGTTTATTTTTTATTTTAGTTTAGGTTTATTTATTTAGTTTAGTTTAGGTTTAGGTTTAGATTTATTTATTTATTTATTTACTTTATTAAGTTAAGGTTTATTTATTTAGTTTTAGTTTATTAATTTATAATTTTGGTTTAGGTTTAGTTTATTTTATTTAGTCAATTTTATTTATTTGGTTTTAGGTTTAGGTTTAGGTTTATTTTATTTTAGTTTAGTTTAGCTTAGCTTAGTTTATTTATTTAGTTTATTTTTAGTTTAGGTTTACTTATTTAGTTTAGTTTTTATTTAGTTTATTTTTAGGTTAAGTTTATCTAATTTAGTTTAGTTTTTTTTAGCTTAGGTTTAGGTTTATTTAGGTTTATTTAGTTTAGTTTAAATTATTTTGTTTATTTAGTTTATTTAGTTTAGGTTTAGGTTTTGGTTTAGGTTTAGTTTAGTTTAGTTTATTTTATTTTAATTTAGTTTAGTTTAAGTTTATTTAATTTTGTTTATTTTATTTAGTTTATTTAGTTTAGGTTTAGGTTTAGTTTAGTTTAGTTTATTTTATTTTAGTTTAGTTTAGGTTTAAGTTTATTTAATTTTGTTTATTTTATTTATTTAATTTTATTTTATTTTATTTTATTTCATCTTGGTTTATTTCTCTTATTTATTTATTTTTTAGTTTAGGCTTAGGTTTAGGTTTTATTTTATTTAGTTTAGTTTAACTTTAGGTTTAGGGTTTAAGTTAAGGTTTTTGGTTTAAGTTTAGGTTTAAGGTTTAGGGTTTAGGCTTGTAAGTTTAGCATTTAAAGTTTCACTATTTTCATTATCTATTAGGTTTAGGTGGTGGGATTTAGGGTTTAGGGTTTAGGGTTAGGGTTTAGCATTTAGGTTTAGGGTTTAGGGTTTAGGAGGTTGTCATGGGGTGGCTCAGGTTTAGTTAGAGCCTGGGCTTTAGCTTTAGTGGTCAGGGTTTTACTTTTAGGGTGGGTTTAGCGTTAGTTTAAAGTTTAGGGTTTAGGGTTTTAGGGTTTAGGGTTTATGATTTATGGTTAGGGTTAGGGTTTACGGTATAATTTTAGGGTTTAGGGTTTAGGGTTTATAGTTTAGGGTTTAAGGTTTTATTAAAAAAAAACAAGCATCCAGTTTAGGTTTATTTAGGTTATTTTTTATTTTATTTATTTTAGTTTATTTTACTTTTGATTTTATTTAGTTTAGTTTATCCAGTTTAGGTTTATTTATTAGTTTAGATTTTTTTAGTTTATTTTAAGTTAGTTTAGGTTTATTTATTTTTAGTTTAGTTTTATATTTTTTAGGTTTAAGTTTTATTTTTTGTTTTTTTGTTTAGGTGTAAGGTTTTTATTTTATGATTATTTTTAAGTTTTATTTTTTAAAGTTTAAGTTTGTTTATTCTTAGTTTATTTTTTGTTTATTTTATTTCATTTAGCTTAGGGTTTAGGTTTATTTTATTTTAGGTTTAGGTTTAGGTTTTATTCATTTTAGTTTACTTTATTTTAGTGTAGGTTTAGGTTAATTTTATTTTTATTTTAAGTTTAAGTTTTTTTAATTTAGGGTTTAGGTTTTATTTTTTATTTATTTTTATATTTTATTTAGAGTTTAAGTTTAGGTTAGGGCTCAGTTAGGGTAGGTGTGGATGTTTTAGGATCTTAGCTTTAGAATTTAAGGTGGGTTAGGGGATCAGGGTAGGTAGGGCTCAGGAAGTGCAGGTTTAGCATCAGGGTGGTTGAGGGGGTGGATTTTAACTCAGTTTAGGATCTGAGCTCAGGGGTAGTTTAGTCAGGTCAGGTTAGGGTAGAGGGCCCAGGGTTATAGGGTTAAGGGTGGGGTAGTTAGGGAGTGGGTTTAGTTTAGTTTAGTTAGGATTTAGGGTAATGTAGGTGGTAGGTTTTAAAAAGCAAAGTGTTAGGTTTATTTTAGTTTATTTTATTTATTTTAATTTATTTTATTTTATTTTATTTATTTATTTTTTATTTAGTTTAGTATCTTTATTCTAGGTTTATTTATTTTATTTTTGGTTTTTTATTTTAGTTTGCTTTTCTAGGTTTAGGTTTAAGTTTGCGTTCCATTTTTGGTTTATTTTTATTTTTATTTTATTTTTTAGATTTAGGTTTTATTTTTTACTTTTAGGTTTAGGTTTAGGTTTCTATTTTATTTTTTTAGGTTTAGGTTTTAGGTTTTTTATTTTAGCTTTATTTTTAGGTTTAATTCTTTTATCTTAGGTTTAGGTTTATTTTTAGTTTATTTTATTTATTTAGTTTAGGGTTTAGGTTTAATATATTTTAGGTTTAGGTTTAGGTTTTTTTTATTTTAATTTATTTTATTTTAGTTTTGCTTTTGGTTTATTTTATATTGTTTATTTTTAGTTTAGGTTTTTTTAGTTTAGGGTTTAGTTTTATTTTTTATTTATTTTTACATTCTTTTTAGGTTTAGATTTTTATTTTGTTTAAATTTTATTTTATTTTATTTTGTTTTTATTTTTGATTTAGTTTTTATTTATTTAAGTTTTTTATTTTTAGGTTTATTTATTTTTTTGTTTAGTTTTTATTTTTTATTATATTTTATTTTTAGGTTTAGGTTTAGGTTTTTTATTTATTTTACTTTTAGGTAGGTTTAGGTTTAGTTTTTTTTTTAGATTTAGGTTTTGGGCTCAGGTTTTGGGTTTAGGGTTTAGTGTTTAGGGTTTAGGGTAGATAGATTTTGGATTTAGGGTTTAGGTTTAGGTTAAAGGTTTAGGGTTTAGTAGTGGTCAGGGTCCAGTCAGAGGGTTAGGATTAGTTTTAGGGTTTAGAGTTTAGGCTTAGTGGTTATTTTTTTATTTATTTTTAAATTAAGTATACTGGTAGGTTTATGCTTATTTAATATGTTTAGTTTACTTTTTTATTTATTTTAGTGTATTTTATTTTTTATTTTTATTTAAGATTATTTTTATTTTAATTTATTTTAATTTATTTATTTTGGTTTACTTATTTTTAGTTTATTCTTAGTTTTTTTTTAGGTTTAGGTTTAGGTTTAGGCCTTTTTTAGTTTAGTTTTATATTTATTTTACTTTTAGGTTTAAGTTTTATTTTATATTTTAGTTGAGGTTTTTTTTTTTAGGTTTAGGTTTTAGGTTTTTATTTTAGATTTATTTCTTGGTTTTATTTTTTAGTTTATGTTTAAGCTTATTTTTAGTTTATTTTAATTTATTTAGTTTAATATTAAGTTTAGGTTTAATTTATTTTAGGTTTTGGGTTAGGTTTTATTTATTTTAGCTTATTTTATTTTACTTTAGGTCTAGGTTTATTTTATTTTTATTTATGTTATGTTTTTTTTTGAGTTTAGGGTGTAGGTATGTTTTCTTTATTTTTATGTCTTATTTATTGGTTTCTTTTAGGTTTAGTTTTTTTCAATTTTTATTTTATTTTTTGTTGATTTGATATTTATTTTAGGTTTAGTTTTATTTTATTTAGGTTTTTTATATTTTTACTTTAGTTTAGGCTTTTATTTATTTTATTTTGGTTTACTTTTTTTTATTTAATTCTCTTTTCGATTTAGGTCTAGGTTTAGGTTTTAGTTTATGTTTTTATTTTATTTTATTTTATTTTGGTTTATTTATTTATTTTATTTTTAGGTTTTATTTAGTTTGGGTTTAGGTTTTTAGCTTTTTAGAGTTTATGGTTAGTTTAGCATTTAGGGTGTAGGGTTTAGGTTCAAGTTTTATGGTTCAGGGTTTAGGGTTTAGGTTTTAGGATTTATGATTTAGGGTTTAGGGTTTTAGGGTTTAGGGTTTAGGGTTTTTAAGTTTTAGGGTTTGGGGTTTAGGGTTTAGGTTTTAGGTTTAGGTCTCAGGTTTTAGTTTAGGGTTTAGGGTTTTTCAATATTTTTTTAACATATAATAAATTTAGATTCAACATTCCATTTTTTCAATTTCATCAACCAAATAACACACCAAGTTTTCTAAGACACAAGTGATGACATAAATAAAAATGATTATGCATACAACAAATCTAAAGCCCTAGATAACTAGAACCGTCTCTATTGTAAAAACATAGTTCCATAAGAAGTGATTGATAGTTAGTTCTCGCTTTCTAGTTCCCTCGTAACCACCTCTGCCTTGAGTTGGGATCCACCATCATATCTCTGATCTCTCCCTTTGCCACCACCATGGCTATAACCTCCGTGGCTCCTCCCGCCTCCATAACCACCAGAACTCTAACCACCAGCTCCATATCTACCAACATCTCCAGATCCCCCACCACGACTATGATAACCGCCGCCTTTGCCTTCGCCTCCACCTTCGGATCTAGATTGAGCATGGTTGATGGCGATGTTCCTACCATTAAGGTTTTGCCATCCATAGGTTTAGGTTAAGGTTTAGGGTTATTAGGTTTTAAAAATTAGGTTTACTTTATTTATTTAGTTAGTTACTTTAGGTTAAGATTTAGGGTTTGGAGTTTAGGGTTTATGGTTTAGGGTTATGGTTTATGGTTTAGGCTTTAGGGTTTAGGTTTTAGGGTTTAGGATTTTAGGGTTTATGCTTTTAGGGTTTAAGGTTTAGGGTTAGGGTTTAGGTTTTAAGGTTTAAGGTTTTTTAGGGTGTACAGTTTAGGTTTTAGGGTTGTAGCTTTGGGGTTTATGCTTTAGGGTTTAAGGTTTACGATTTAGGATTTAAGGTTTTTTTTATTAAATTAAGTAAACTAATAGGTTTATATTTATTTAGTATTTTTAGTTTATTTTTTATTTATCTAGGGCTTAGGGTTTAGGGTTTAGGGTTTACGGTTTAGGGTTTATATTTTAGGATTTAGGATTTAGAGTTTAGGATTTTAGGGTTTAGGGTTTAGGGTTTAAGGTTTAGGATTTTTAAGGTTTAGGGTTTAGGTTTTAAGTTTCGGGTTCAGGTTTTATTTTAGGGTTTAGGGTTTTGGTTTTTTTTCTATTAGAAAACAATTTTAAATTCAAAATTTCTTCTTTTCAATTTCATCAACCAAGTAACACACCAAGTTTTCTAAGACACAAGTGACAACATAGTTAAAATATGAGCATGCATAGAGCAAATCCAATACCCTAGATAACTAGAACCATCTCAGAAGACACGCTCTATAAGCAGATCCCATGCTCTTCTTCAATTTCTCTTGTTCCAATCAGCACCACCTCAGCCTCTCGAGTAGCAGGATTCACCATCATATCCCCGATCTCTCCCTTCGCCACCACCATGGCTATAACCTCCATCGCTCTTCCCTCCACCATAACCACCACTTCTCCGACCACCACCTCCATATCGACCAGGACATCTAGATCCCCCACCATAATTGTGATAACTGCCGCCTCCACGCCTCCATCAGATCTAGACGGTTGCTGACTGTCCAAGGTTCGCCCATTTTAGGATTTTGGTTTTGGTTTAGGTTTATTAGGTTTTAGGGTTTAGGTTTAATTTATAATTTATTTAGTTACTTTAGGTTTAGGTTTAGGGCTTGAGGTTTAGGGTTTATGGTATAGGATTAGGGTTTAGGGTTTAAGGTTTTATCTATTTTTGTTTAGTTTATTTTAGTTTATGTTAAGGTTTATTATAGGTTTAGTTTTTTTTTTAGTTTAGGGTTTAGGTTTTATTTTTTATTTTATTTTAGGTTTATTTATTTTAGTTTAGGTTTTTTATTTTAGTTTATTATTTAGGTTTAAGTTTATTTTTAGTTTAGTTTTATTTTTTAGGTTTAGGTTTTATTTTTTATTTTTAGGTTTAGGTTTAGGTTTTTATTTTATTTTTTTGGGTTTGAGTTTTATGTTTTTATTTTATTTTTATTTTTAGGGTTTATTTTTTAATTTTGGTTTAGGTCTATTTTTAATTTATTTTATTTTATTTAGTTTAGGTTTAGGTTTAGGTTTATATTATTTTAGGTTTAGGTTTAGGTTTTATTTATTTTAGTTTAGTATTTTAGTTTATCTTTAAGATTATTTTATTTTTTTTATTTTATTTTTATTTAAGATTTTAAGGGTTTAAGTTTTATAATTTATTTATTTTACATTTTATTTTTAGGTTTAGGTTTTATTTAGTTTTTATTTTATTTTAATTTATGTTTATTTTATTTAGGATTTTATTCTTAGGTTTATTTAGTTTGAATTAGGTTTTATTTATTTTATTTTATTTTACTTTTATTTATTTTATTACTAGGTTTGGATTTAGTTTAGGTTTATTTATTATATTTATTAAGGTTTATTTATTTATCTTTAATTTAGGTCATTTAGTTTAGGTCAGATCTTAGGCTCTTTAGTGGCCTGTGGCCCAGTTGGGCTCAGTGTCAGGGAGCTCAGTGGCCCAGGGCTGGGCCCAGCTCAGCCTGTGGCTCAGTGGCTTCATGGCCAGCTCAGTGATCAGGGCCTGTGGTCAGACCAGGGCCTGTGGTCAGCTCATGGCCCAGTCTAGCCCAGGGCTCAGTGGCCCAGGGCCCAGGTCATTTTTGAGCCTAGGATCTAAGCCTCATGGCTCAGTGTCCAGGGCCTAGCCAGTTTAGGGTCAGTGTAAGGGCCAGGGCTCAGGTCAGGCCCAGGGAAAGGCTTGTGGCTTTGGGTCAGGGTTCAGGCCCATGATCTTGGGCTCAGGTCAGTTTTAGGGCTAGGGCTAATGTAGGCACAGGATCTCACAGTTTAGCTCAGTTTAGGGCTTTCTTTAAACCATGCAAACCAGAGATCTATTTATTTAGTTATTTTCTTTCCTTAGTTTATTTTATTTTATTTCTTAGTTTATTTATTTAGTTTAGTTTATTTATTTTAGGTTTATTTATCTTTAGTAGGTTTTATCTTATTATTTTAGCTTTAGTGCAGGTTTATTATCTTTTTTAGTTTAGTTTTATTTTTATTATATTTATTTGGTTTATTTTATTTTATTTTGTTTTAGGTAAGTTTTAATTATTTTTTTATTTAGGTTATTTTAGTTTAGGTTTAGGTTTATTTTATTTTATTTTGTTTTATTTAGTTTATTTTGTTTAGTTTATTTTAGTTTATTAAGTTTATTTTATTTATTTTAGGTTAATGTTTAGTTTAGTTTAAGTTTATTTATTTATTTATTTATTTTATTTTTTTTCATTTTAGGTTTCATTTAGTTATTATTATTTTTATTTTAGGTTTATTTTATTTTTATTTTATGTTTAGCATTTATTTTATTTAGGTTTTCTATTTTAGTTTACTTTATTTTTGTTTAGTTTAGGTTTTATTTATTTTATTTTAGTTTAGTCATTTTATTTTATTTTTTTTAGGTTTAGGTTTGGCTTTAGGCTCTGGAGGTTTCTTTGCATTTTTCTTATAGGTTTCATTTAGTTTAGGTTTAGGATTATAGCATTCTGAGGGTTTGGGTTTATTTGTTTAGTTTAGTGGTGGGAATTGTGGTTTAGTGGGTTTTGTGTGGTTTAGGGTTTATTTATTTAAATTAAGTAAGGTTTATTTAGTTTATTTTAGTTTATTTTATTTTATTTGATTTTATTTATTTTAGGTTTATGTTTTAGTTTATTTAGTTTAGGTTTTATTTATTTAGTTTATTTATTTTAGTCGATTTAGATTTATTTTATTTTTATTTTGTTTAGGTTGGTTTTAGTTTAGGTTCATTTTATTTATTTTAGCTTTATTTTAAGGTTTATATTTAAGTAAGTTTTATTTAGTTTTAATTTATTTTATTTTAAGTTTATTTTATTTTTTACTATGTTAAGTTTTATTTTATTTAGGTTTTATTTAGGTTTATTTATTTTTTTAAGTTAGTATTTTATATATTTTTAGTAGTTTTTATATTTATTATTATTTTGGTTTTGGTAGTTTAGATAGGTTATATTTTATTTTAACATTTTATACATTTAGGTTTAGGTTTTTTATCTTTATTATTAAATCATAGTTAAAGAGGTGTGGTCAGTGGAGTGCTCTGGCTTGGTTTAGGTTTTAGTGAGCCCATTTATTAGTTTAGCCTGTATTATAGAAGGAGAGCCCATGATTTAGGCTCAGATGTGGCCCAGGGTGGGGTATGTAGTAGGGTAGATCTAACGCCCAGGGTTTTGGAGGGTAAGTGGCCTAGTTTAAAGAGAGTCAGCCCAGCTCATGGCCCAGTTTGGGGCCTGTGACTAGGGTTTGGAGGGCCCATGATTTGTTGCCAGTTGGCCCAGCCCATTAAGATAGGGCCCAGGTCAGTGGTCCAGAGGTCCATCAAGTGGCCCAAAGCTCAGTCTGGGCCCAGGGCATTTTTATCAGTTTAGTGTGGCGACTCAGGGCCTCTTTAGTGGCCTGGCCTTGACTGGATCTTGGGCCTGTGGCTCAGGTCCTCAGCTAGCCAGCTCAGTTTTATCTGTGGTCCAGTATATCCAAGCACTCAGGATGGGCTCAGGTTGACTCAGTGTGGCTCAGTGGCCCAGTTTTCTTAGGGCCTGCTATATGCCTCATGAAGTGAGCTCCCAGTGGGCCTGGGTAGGATTTGGGCTCAGGTCCCAAGATATGGGCTCTGGGTTGTGGATCTTTGCAGTTTATTTTTATACATTTAGTATTATTTATCTAATTTCTATTTTAGTATTTTTTTTAGTTTTAGGTTTAGGATTTATTTATTTATTTTTGTTAGTTTATTTTATTTTATAAATTAAGTTTATTTTATGTAGATTTTTAGGTTTGGCCAGTTTGCATTCTTATGGTTTCATTTAGTTTAGGATTATAAAGATTCAGGGTTTGGGAGGGTCTGAGGGATCCATGTAGTAGTAGGGTTTAGAATGGGTAGGGTTATTAGGGTTTAGGGTTTATTTTTAAATTAAAACCAAAGTGTTATTTAGTTTATTTTTTAGTTTATTTTATTTTATTTGATTTTATTTAGTTTAGGTTTATGTTTAAGGTTAGGTTTATTTTTAGGTTTAGGTTTTATTTACTTTAGTTTGTTTATTTTAGTTTCAATTTAGATTTATTTTATTTTATTTAGGTAGTTTTAGTTGGTTTAGTATTTTTTATTTATTTTAGCTTTATTTGGGATATATTTTAGGTAAGTTTATTTAGTTTTAATATTTTATTTTAAGATTTATTTTACTTTATGTTTTTATTTTATTTACATTTTATATTAGGTTTATTATCTTTAGTAGGTTATTATATAAGATGTTATAATTTATATTATTATCTGTTATTTAGATTAGTTATATTTTATCTAATATTATTAATCTTTTTTTTTTTATCTATTTATTAAATCATTTAGTCAGTTGTTTAGGGCCCAGGGCCTGGGGTTTGGGTTGGGTCAGGGCCCAGGTCAGGGCCTAGGGCTCAGTGGTTTGCTTGCCTAGGCCTGGGCCTGCTCAGGGTTTTGGTTCATCTTGGGGCTATAGGGTCTTGTGGTTGATCCAGGTTGATCTGGGATTTAGTCATATCCAGGCCTTGTGGCTCAGATCTAACGCCCAGGGGCCTGGGCCTCAGATCAGGCCTGGTCAGTCAGGCCCAAAGCCTGTGAGTCCCAGGTTTGGCCCAGCCTGTGGGCCCAGATCTAGGGCCTTGGCTCAGTGCCCATGATCCAGTGTCAGCCCAGGGCCTGGGCTGGCCCAGCTCAGGGCCCAGCCTGTGTCCTCAGTATCCATCAGTATTTGGCTCAGTATTAGGGCCATTTGGCTCCAGGCTCAGGCCTGTGGCTAGATCAGTGGCTCAGATTCAGTCAGGGCTCAGTGGCCTGTGATTCCAGGATGGGCCTGTGGCCTGGCCTTAGTCAGGTCAGCCCAGTGGCCTGGGGGTTTTATTAGTTTATTTGGGCTTGTACTCAGTCAGGTTTAGCCAGGAAGACTCCATGTGGGTGGGGGGCTCAGGGCCTCAGGTTTATTTTATATTTATTTAGTTTTATTTATTTAGTAGGTCATTTTATTTTAGTTAGTTAGGATTTATTTATTTATTTATTGTTAGTTTTATTTTATTTTATCTTAAATTTAAGTTTTATTTTATGTTTAGAATTTTAGGTTTTAATTTATTTCTTAGTTTAGGTTTTAATTTTAGGTTTATTTTAAGATTATTTTATAGTTTAGAATAGGTTTATTTAGTTTATTTTATTTTTTTATTTAATTTAGGGATTATGTTTTATTTATTTTGGTTTAGGTTTGGTATTATTTATTTTAGTTTATTTTATTTTAGTTTTGGTTTATGTTTATTTTATTTATTTATTTAGGTTTATGTTTAAGTTTAGAGTATTTTTATTAATTTTAGGTTTATTTTTGGCTTAGTTTTATTTAATTATTTTATTTTATTTTTATTTTTATTTTATTTTACATTTAGTTTTATTTTAATTAGGTTTTATTTTTATTTATTTTATTTTTTTTTAGTTTATTTATTTTATTTTATTTTTATTTATTTTATTTTAGATTAGGTTTTAGGTTTTGGATTTTAGGTTTTATTTTATTTATTTTATTATTTATTTTAGTTTATGTTATTTATTTATTTATTAGCCTTTAGCTCAGTTTTAGATTTGGTTTTGGTCTGGCTAGGGTTGGCTCAGGTTGGGCAGGAGGTCCATTTAGGGTTTTTTTATGTTTATACATTTTATTTTAAAATCAAGCAAACCCACAGTGGTAGCCCAGGTCGCTCAGTGTCAGCCTTGGCCTGAGCTCTAGGGCTGAGGCTCATGGCTTCAGTTAGGCCCAGGGCCTGGGTCATTGATGGTGGCCTGTGGCTTTAGGGCCCAGGATCATGGCCTGTGGATTCAGACTCAGGGCCTGGGCCTGTGGGCCTAGATCTGAGTGGCCTGCCCATGGGTCAGTCAGGGATCAGGGCCTAGGCCCAGGATCAGGGCCTGGCCCAGGGCTCAGTTTGGCCTAGGGCTGAGGTCAGTTTAGTGGCTATGGTCTCCTAGGGCTTAGTCTTGGCTAGCAGGCCTCAGCTCAGTGGCATGTATTTTTCATCTTTATTAGTGGCTCAGGATCTATTTCTTTATTTATCTTTTTAGGTTTATTTTATTTTATTTAGTATTTTATTTATTTTATGTTTATTTATCTTAGTTTAGATTTATATCTTAGTTTAGTTTAGGATTGTGTTTATTTTTTTTGTCTTTTATTTTATTTTATTTTAAGTTTAGGTTTTATTTTAGTTTTAGTTTAAAAATTTATTTTAGGTTTAGGTCATGGCCTAGTTTTTATAGTTTAGCTTAGGTTTATTTTAGTTTATTTTATTTAGTTTATATTTTTTATTTTTGGTAGTTTTATATTTATTTTTAGTTTAGTTTATTTAGTTTTATGTTTATTTTATTTTGTTTAATTTTACGTTTTTTTGGTTTAGGTTTTATATAATTATTATTTTATTTTATTTTATGTTTATTTTATTTTTCTTTACATTTAGTTTTATTTTATTTGGTTTTCTTTTTATTTATTTATTTATTTTATTTTATTAATTATTTTTTATGATTATATTTATTTTATTTAGTTTAGTTTTCATTTTATTTTATTTTCTTTAGGTTTTAGGTTTATTTTATTTGTTTATTATTTTTATTTTGTTTATATTTATTTATTATTTTATTTTTAGCTTTATTTAGTTTTTTTAGGTTTCAGCAATTTAGTCTTTGGGTTTGGTTCCTTGGGGTTTGGCCTAGGGCTCAGGCCTATTTTGGGTGGTCAGGGTTTTTATTTTTTATCTTTATCTTAATTTTTTTTAAATCCAAGAACCCCAGATGGCTCGTCTGTGGCAATCCATCAGTATTGAGCCCAGGGCCTGGGATCCATGGTCTTTAGTGGCCCAGGCCTTAGTGGCCTGGGCTCATGTGACTTATTCCCAGCTGGCTCAGTCTCCCAGGCCTGTTTCAGATCTGTGATTCAGTTTATGGCCTAGCCTCAGGCCCAGACTCCAGTGTGATCTGCTCTGCTTCCCAGGCTGTCAGTGGCTGGCCTCAGATCAGGATCTGGGCTCAGTATCCTGCACCAGGGCCCAGTGGCCTTTTTGGCTCAGTGGCCCAGGCCCCAGCAGGCTGTAGCTCAGTGGCCTGTGTGGCCCAGGTCAGCTTAGGGCTTAGCAGGCCAGGGCCTGTGGCCCAGGATCTAAGGGGCTCCTCAGGCTCCAGCTTTTTGTGCCTATCTTTACTTTTATCTAGCCTATCTTTAATATCTTTATGTCGATTATCTTTAGCCCAGTTTATTAGCCCACTTAGCTCTAGGATCTGTTTATCTTTGTTGTTATTTTATCTTTATCTTTAAGTTTAGGTTTTATTTTATTTTTAGGTTTGGTAGGTTATTAATTTATTTTCCAGGTTTAGGTTTTAGGTTTAATTTAGGTTTATTTTTTGCCTTTTATAAGCTCAGTTTATTTTATTATTTTATTTATAGCCTAGGTTTGTTTATTTTGGTTTAGGTTTGGGTATTATTATCTTAGTTTAGTTTATTTTAGTTAGTTTATGTTTATTTTATTTTGTTTATTTTAGTTTTATGTTTTCTTAAGTTTAGTTTAGTATCTTTATTAATCTCTTATTTATTTTGGTTTAGGTTTTATTAAGTTATTATTATTTTATTTTAGGTTTATTTTATTTTACTTAACATTTTTTATTTTATTTAGGTTTTATTTTTTTATTTATTATATTTTAGTTTATTTTAGGGTTTTATTTATTTTATTTTAGTTTAGTTTTCATTTTTTTATTCATTAGGTTTAGGTTTAGTTTTTTTTAAGTTTTATTTTTATTTTATTTTTTTATTTTTTATCTTGGTTTATGTTTTTTTTTTTTATGCTATTTAGTTTTAGTTTTTAGCATTTTAGGGTTTGGTTTGGTTTTTTTGGGTTTAGGGTTTGTTTAGGATTTAGGGTCTGTTTTAGGGTTTAAGGTCAGTTTTTTTTTATTTATTATTTATTTTATTTTTAATTAAGTAAACCCACAGGTTTAGGTTTAGGGTCTTTGGTTTAGATTTGGGTTTAGATTTGGCTTTTTTCTTTTTTAAATTAAACAAACCCAGAGGTTTATGTTTATTTAGTTTATTTTATTTATTTTATTTTATATTATTTATTTAATTTAGTTTTTTATTTTAGGTTTTTTTAGGTTTTTTAATTTTAGTTTATTTTGGGATTAGTTTATGTTTAGTTTTAGTTTAGTTTATTTTATTTTATTCTTTAGTGTTTTTTATTTTTATATGTTTAGGTTTTTTTTTTTAGGTTTAGGTTTTAGTTTTTAGGGTTTTTTTTATTTTTTTAGTTTAATTTTAGTTTATTTATTTTATTTTTAGTTTAGGTTTTATTTTATTTTTGTTTAGTTTATTTTAATTTAAGTTTATGTTTATTTTATTTTCTTTATTTTAGTTTAGTTTTTTAGTTTAGGGTTTTTAGGTTTTATTTTTATTTATTTTAAGTTTATTTTAGTTTTATGTTTTTATTTTATTTAGGTTTAGTTTTTTTTTCTAACAAAGAACAAATTAAGATTCAATATTTCTTCTTTTCAATTTCATCAACCAAGTAGCACATTAAGTTTTCTAAGACACACGTGATGACATAGGTAAAAAAT